>JADDOH010023981.1:0-61476 GCA_016648135.1 Agrypnia vestita
ATCATATAAATATACCGTGTAGAGTCAGGATTATTTTTTTGTATTAATATTCGTAATAGCTATTTTTTTGCTTTTCTAATCAAAATTTATTGTAATGTGAAAATACACATAGTTGTATGATAGACGATGTAACTTGTAACTATGAAAAATAAAATGTAAGTATAATCTCTTATATCTGTACCTAAAATATTGTGGCAAATGTTATTATTAATTATTATTGAATGACTCGTCAAAAAGCTTTTATTTTAAAAGATATAATTAAGAGTAAGATTTTAATCTACAAAAGGCTGAAAGATTTTTTATCTGGAAACCGTGTAAAATGGAATTGCCAATTATTAATGAATACATATTGGCGAAATGCCGGAATGGATTAATTTTGAATTGAAGAAAATAAACTTTATTTAAAATTTATAAAAATATAGTTTATTTGTAAGATTAAATTGTCGATAAAATGGCTACTTTGTTTAGTTGTAATAATTACGTAGTGTTATGATTTAGTTTTAATCAAAATTGAAAACACCTCGAGATGTATTTTTATATTAAGTCAAATGTGGTTTATTCCATGCGTGCCGTAATGATTTTGGTAGACAGTAAAATTATACCTATTGTATGTTCAATAATTATAATTAATCGTTAGAGTGATATAAGTTTGTAATAAGCGAGACTGTGTTATTTATTAAATTCTATGTGAATATTGAATTGTTTTGGGTTTAGGATAAATATGCTAACTTATCGACGGATCCCTTTCCTACAGACATATAGAGGATATACCTAATTATTTTTAAAATCAATAACCTTATTTTAGATCTCAAAAAAGAGAAACGAATTTAATGAGACACTGACTCAGTGCTTTTAATTAATATGAATAGATTATTTGCTCAAATATGTGGAAAGAGTGGACCGTATTCTTTTGTTTCAAATACTGCCTATCTAATATTATTAAGGAGTCAAAAAAAGAATTGATTTGTAAGGACTATACCTGTTAGTTTTTTTTTACTTTTGGTAACTTACGTTTTTTTCTGTATGTAATTGTTGGTCCAGAAGAAATGAAATTAAAAGAAATTTAACTGGAAATTTTATTATAAAAAAGAAAGATTAATTATAGAATTTAATTATAAAGTTAATTATAAAATTTAATTATAAATTTAATTATAAATTTAAGTATAAGTTTGATTATAAATTTGATTAAAAATTTAATTATAAAAGAATTTAAAAAGAAATTGAACTATACAAAAAAGGAGTAGTTACGGCTGGCGTAGGCACGGGAGCCGCTATAAAGGAAAAGTTGCGCATAAGACCGAGCTCTGCACATGGCCAGGAGACGGAAAGACTGAGGAAGCCGCCGGGGGCGTGGCCGAGAAGGAGATCGGGGTTCGGAAGAAATAAGTTGCGATCGGGAGTCGGAAGTGAATCAGTTGCGATCGAGATTCGGAGGAGAGAGTTGCGATCGGGGTTCTGAGGAAGCAAGTTGCGATCGGGAGTCTGAAGTGAATCAGTTGCGATCGGGGTTCGGAGGAAGCAAGTTGCGATCGAGATTCGGAGGAGTGCGGGTTGGTGGAAGTGAGTCACGCTTGAGGCTCGGAAGTGAATCAGTTGCGAATCGAGAGGAGATCCGAAGTACGGGCCGTAGTTACGGACGTGAAGCAGGAAGAGTAAGGTCACAGTCGAACCGAGATCGGGAGTCGAGAGGTGAAGCTGAAGTGAAATCGGGAGTGGAGAACGCCCAACGCCTTAAGTACTCTTTTTATGTATACAACAATCGAGATTTTTGCAGAGACATTTATTTTAATAGTGATTGTTTTCGCATAAGTTAGTTAATAAGTAGAATATAAATTTTGTGTTTGCTTTTCCTTTTATCCATAAAGTTAATTAGATAGTTTGAATTTAATTAATGTGATTTTTTCTCAAAAATATCCTATGAGTAAGTAGATTGTACATTTCTATGTTGTTTTTTTTTAAATATTAATGAGATAATTTCGAATTTTTAACTAACTTAACTTTTCTCCAAGTAATCTTCCTCAGGGAAGCAGATTGCGTAATTTTCTGTTCCTTTTCTTTCATATACATATAATTGTGGATTGTGTTTAAATTTTAACTTCTCTTCAAAAAAAAAATTTTTTTTTGGAAATTGTATGTGTTGTTTGTATATTTTCATTCGCCTATTATAATAATTGAATTTTCTGTAAATACTATAATGCCTTGCCTTTGACTGTGTGTATATTAAACTGTGTAGACCTTGAATACCGCGCCTAATTTACACCTCCTGCCATTCCTTTCTCTGTGACTAAATTATGTATGATACCGGTAAGTCGTAGAGCCACGACTGCACCGAAGAATAGACGGTGCCCGTAAGTGGAGGGCACTCGTCTTCAGAGCAAAATTTGATATCAAAAAGTGATATCAACCTCAAGGTTACGCGAAATCTCACAGAAACAGTTGTTTCAAACTAAATATCCATAAGCGTGCTATAAATATTGTAGTTTATATATATATATATATTGTTTTTTTATTTATGGTCTACTAGAAGCATTCCAATATTCCGATTTGATTATCGATATTTATAGAAACAAAAAATACTCAATCTTTTTTCTAGGAATGCTCCGTTTTACATTAATTAATGAAACAACATACCCCGGTTTTCATATAACCTTTGAAAATTTTATTTTTTTAAAGGCTTACGAATATTATAAGTTATTACCTTTGCAGCATGGTATAAAGTATACATCATTTTTTAAGTATACCGTCATATTTTTCAAATAATCGATAACTCGTAAATCGATTACTGATCATTCGATTATGAAAATAATTCGATTACTAATCAT
The DNA here is from genome assembly GCA_016648135.1 of Agrypnia vestita. Classification (NCBI taxonomy): domain Eukaryota; kingdom Metazoa; phylum Arthropoda; class Insecta; order Trichoptera; family Phryganeidae; genus Agrypnia; species Agrypnia vestita. Next base: position 2,823 of record JADDOH010023981.1, read on the forward strand.
TCGATTATGAAAATAACTCATAATCGCGCATCGCTAGTCTCATTACCCCATCCAATGGTTCTTATTAACCCAACCCTCGGGCAATGGCAGCCAAAGCTACTACTTTTTTAAATGACTTTTAAGTCCAAAGTTGTGTTTTGATTGGATTTGTGAAGATGAGAACTTAAGGGTGATAGTGCTCAAAATTCCAAAAATTATAATAAAATGTTCATTGAGACAAAAGTTATTCTACATTATCCTTAAATGGTTCCCATTCCCCCTGTTACCCTACTATGCCTAAAAGAGAGAACATTTATTCTCGCAAGTTCTTAAATGGCAGTTAAAGAAGCAGAAATGGAAGACAAGGAAGAAAAAAAACAAGTTTTTATAAGACCTTTCTGGCCGACGTTATGGATCCCATTGCAGGGCCCATCATCAGTGCTGATGTTGGTGTTGTGGTCTCACAACATATCAGCCCTGATGATAGACCCTGCAATAGGATTGGACGAAACGTCTGGTCGTAAAAACACGGCATAATATCCCAGAAGATACAAATCAGGAGATTCTGAGCAGCCGTGAAAACCTAGGAACAGTCGATGGATTTATCAAATCAAGATCTTCAGAAAATGAAGAATTAGAAAGAAGTCATAATCGCGCATCGCTATTTAAGCTCACTTTATCGGCTCTTAACAACTATTGAAAAGCTCTTATTCAAAATATACATAACGTTCCGAATTCAACTGTTCCCTCAGCATAGTGTTTTCTGTCTGCAAAACAGGGGACAGAAAGATCACAAGCTGTCCGACGTTGGAAAGGATGTTGTCGGTAGCCTGAGTCTCTTGTATCCTCATGTCAGTTTTCAACCGATTATTATCGGAAAATGGGACCGCCGTGATAGTCATTACTTAGTCCCAGCTATCAGATCAGAGTGTACATGTAGCAGCCCCCCAGGACCAGAATCTTCAGCTTCCTGCCCGCCGGCATCGAGAGGTTTCTGTTAGACGGGCTTATCATGGTGTACAGTAGATGTGGGTAGTTCGCGAACGAATGTGTCTTAGGCCCGGTTGTTTCAAATTCGATCAAAGTAAGCGTAGAGTTTAAACTGAAATTTTACGTTCTCCACCAATCAGATGATCCGTTTTCGTAAAAATCTATGCTTTTATCGACCGCTTACTTTGATCGAACTTGAAACAACCGGGCCTTAATGAACGAATCAGATCAGTACTGAACTAGAGATACAGTTCCCATTTCCATCTCAATCTAGTTCGCACGAACTAGATTGAACATTGAACTGGAGATCCAAAATATCTGGAGACTGAAACGAACGATATAATCGATGAGGGCAGACCCACCGCTTATCCAGGACCGTTTTATAAGCAAAAGCTCCTGTATCGGTCCTACTCATTCGCCGCCAGGTTGGAATTTTTTAATGCTAAAGGCAACCGTGCAACCCAGCGCTGCAAAGCAGAATTGGCCGCACGGCTGCCATCCAAAATTTTGCCCTCATTGTCCCATTAGTTCACTTCTTTATTATTTAAAAAATATACATAAACCACCAAAATATTTCAATATTTCAATACATTAACACAATCTATAAGCATATACAAAACACTAAGTATATAATAACAGTATAAAGGCACAAAGGAAAACATAGAATGTAAGGAGCAAACAGGTCGGGACATTTGAGGGTATAGGAAAAGAAAACTCCCTGTTGGGTTAAACAGACAGCACAAAAATAAGTACATAGAAATATGGACTTACGCAAACGCACAACGGCCGGCACATACGATCCAAGAGCAAAACAAGATTAAGCACTCAAGAATATATACTACCACTGTTTAAGCGCTGAAGTATTTCCCACCTGGAGACACACACCCGCAGAAACGCCCTGAACAGTTCCAGGTTCCTAGCGTAGCTTAACAGATCGGAGTTCAATGTATTGCTCCTATCTGCAACTTCCAAATCTTCTATCATTTCCTCTCTCGCATCCCTCAACAAAACACAGATCCAGAGGATGTGCTCCGGTGTCTGCCTCACCCGGCTGCAGGTACACCACGGGTCCGGAGCAAGCCCTAGATCGTGGAGCTTGCTTCTGAATTCCCCGTGACCCGATATCATCTGCACCTAGAAACGGTTAAACGTCGGGGGACCCCGATATAACCGATGAAAAATTACAAGACCAAAACTGAGTCGTGTGTTTGTTATAATTACCAGTATGAAAGAGTATTTGTACTGTCATCCCGAGCTTGGGCCATTACTATATCTTGGACGATAGTAAAATTATTGTAATTTATTTGACAAGTATTATTAACTGTTAAGATTAAGTGATAAATACGCATGTACCTATTCAATGAATATTGCTGTCTTAATTCAATACAGTATTTATTTTGTTGGTATGCTCAGTTTTTTAATCTGCGCCTAGATATTAGTCGAGTCCAATTTTTCGATTAATGTTTCTTTTGATATGTTCATAACTCTAAATATAATTTAAATGGAATTATTTTAAACACAAAACTTATATTAGATCAAAGCTTAATACTTCAAAACAAAAAAAAATACTTACGTAATTTTTTTATTAATTTTATTTATTCGGTCACCCAACAGGGAAACATCATTGCTTGGTAGGACAAAATACAGAAAAAATAGTTAAATGTCTCCCACAGTTAAAGGAAGACACAGATATACATAAATTATCGATAAGTCAATTTGAGAGATAAAACAATTTTAGATGTTCCTAATTTAAATTCATCAAAAACACAAAAGAATTGTCTCATTATATATTATCTCTTGTAAACATACAGCATAGCACGACTCATTTAAAAAATTAAAAAATAGCAAAAGTAAAGCCTCATATTGCCACTTGGAAAAATATATCGTTATATTATATTAATATTTAAAGCATTAACTTTGAGGTAAGCTACTATGAAGTTTGGATCATCGTGGCTTTGGTAGGTCTATTAAATTCTAATAAATAATAATTGCCTTGCTAGACCTTAATAAAAATTAAGGTCTAGCAAGGGTCCATTAAATTGCTACTCAAAAATGTTAAAGTATAAAGCATAATTTTTTTATATTTTCTTTGGTATAATATAAGAAATGACGTCATACATTGCCAGTCACTTACTATCTTTCTCTATACAAATCTACACTGTTTTACCATACTGACTCAAATTTTGCATACTTATTCTTAAGGACCCGACGGGTAACATAGATGACATTTCCCCTTCCCCTGTACTCCTCCCCATCCCCTGAAATATTTTCCAAGCAAACCTCTATTGTTTGACCGACTTGACCCAAATTTTGTATACTTATTCTTTACGACCCAGCGGGCAACAATTTCTCCCCTCCTGGTTTACTCCCCCCCTGTTATATTTTCCATGCAAATCTGTATCATATTTATATTTGCCACACAGATCTGTCCCAAATTTTGTAAACTTATTCTTTAGAACCCAGCGAATAACTCTAGTCTAATTAATGACTGATGTGACCCAAATTTTTCAGACATATTCTTTAGAATCCGGCAGGAAACATAGGCCTCATTTCTCCCCTGGACATCTCATCCACCCCAGCCTAAATTTAATGGAAACATTGTTTTTATTACAGGATTTGCAAAACAATAGAACCTTTATTTCCCGTCACATACTTATTTTGTACTTATACACTTACGTATATACTTAAATCCTTCTAACGTTTATACTAAGACCTTCCGAATTTGGAAGTGAAAGCTAATGAATGGTTTTGGAAGGAACGGTTTTATTTGATTTACAAAATATCGAGGGTAGAAATGATTATTTTGAACATTACAGGACAGCAAAGTAATGTTTTGTCAATCTGATTTCGTAAATATTTCTTTTATTATTAAGCGATTTCCATATGTATTTTGGATTAACAGATATGGAAATCATTTAATAATAAAAGAAAAATTGACAAAATTGGATCGACAGAACTTTATTTTGCTCTCCTGTAAAGCTCGAAATAATCACTAACGCTTTCTACACTCGATATAATTCTAGGCAAACTAAAAGTTTGTATTAAAAAAAATGCAGAAAAATAGGTAAATAATTTCATAATCTATTAATAACAAAAGTGTGAAAAGCCAGAAGCAAAAATGTTACGTTCACAGAAAAATTTAGCAATTTTTTAAAAATACTTTGGGGACAAAAAACTACAAAGAGAATCGATGAATTTGGTAACAATGTTAACTAAGTATAAATTATTTTACTTTATTATGAGAGGATATAACATTGTCTTTTTTCTACTTATAAGATTATTTTATCATATTTTTACCAAAAATGTACAATTTTGCATATTAATGTCAGGAAAATTCATTTTTGGTCATTCCCCCAAAACGCTAATCGAATAACCTCAGTAAATTAATTTGTCTATGCCCCGCTCGTGTCTCTAAGGTAGGCGTGGCCAGGGCCTGCGAACTCTATCCATAAAGTTTCGATTCCATTATGTTGGCATCAATTCGTTGTTGGGAATTTTTTAAATTTCATTTTTCGGCGGTTCTAATTTGGTGTCAGTACTTACCTACCCTTGCCAACTATTTTAACAATTATTGTAGTGGTATTAATGTTGGTTTCGCAAAATTTTCAAATTGGTTACATTGTTCACAATTTGCGACGCCATTTTAATTTTTCAATTAATATCAAATATGTCTTTATTTTGTGGCGATTTTGCTTGTTTATTTTTTTACAATCCCGCTACCACGTTACCGCCTCCGACATTGACATCCTCTGAGAATATGTTTGTTTCGATATGAAACTGAATATTGACATTTCACAAAGGATATTTGCTACAAAAACGAAATATTTTATCGTCCTTTTGAACTGTCATACTGAAACCGAAAATACGCGTGAGTGATTGTATTTTATATTAATTATATTTGGAATGTTTTATTATAATTGTGTTTGAAAGTTTATTAGAAAAAGTTATTTTACAAAGGAAAACTAATTTACATAGGGTATAAAAGCGAAGGCAGCAATATCCAAAAAATTGTTTTGAATGTAGTCACAGAGGATTACTAATTTAAAATTAACCGAATTCTAGATTTTATGTATTATTTTATCCCTTCCAAAATCTTGTTTCCTATAAATTTACAGGCTATGTTTCCCATAAAATCTCAATACTGTTGACTCATTTGTCTAAGTTTTCCGTATGATTAAAATACAAAAAAAAATATGGTTAATTATTATTACTACTAACTTTGTATAACATGCATACAATTATTAATTAAGAGTTATTATTATTTCACTGCTAGTTTTAGAAAGAACAGAACTTCCCACTGACATGTGTAAATGATAAGTAAAATTATTATGTCTACAGATTCAAGTCCAAGGAGATGAATATTGGTGTGACGGATGAATATCTCAATGGAATCCTCAGAACCCAGCTCCAGCAAAGGAGATGAGGGTAAGAATATACAACTATAATCTATAACTAATTTTTTTTTAAATGTTGATTGCTTGTGTTGTATTTTTTTTAATACACAATACATACATTAATAAATGTTTACAACATTAATAAAATAAATTTAAATAACAGTACTAAATATTAAACTAAGTAATTTCATAAATAAATTTACAAAATAAATAATTTAGTTGAAGTATGTTTATGTTAATAAAATTTAATTAATGATGGACACACTCTCCCACACTTGTTAATTTAATTTAATTGTTAATACCCATTAATTTAATTTAATTGTTAATAAAATTTAGTTAAAAATGGACACACTCGTCTGTCATTTTCCAGCGTTGTCAAATTTAACAGATTGTATTATTTTTAAGGTTAAAATCAAGAAGAAGAAAGCAAGCGTTGCTGCCTAACCGGCCTGTAGCAGCATTCTTAAAAATCCATGCAGATGTAAGCATCGACAAAGAGGCTTCACAGACAGTGGACTTTGTAAAATATTATTAGAAATGTAAAAATAATATGCATAATAATATCGAACCATGAGTACTTTAGTGTATTAAGTGAAAAATGCAGTTTTGAGATATCGGCGTTAGATGTTATAAATTTCTCTATCAAATTGATTTTCAATTATTTGTTTTAGAATTTTTTGAATATTGCAAGGATTTGGATTGCCTCACATGCACCCATCGATAAACCTTATATTTGCTTATAAGGTTTATCAATGGGTACAGCATAATATAACTATTTTATTATATTTTGATTGAGACAAGGTTTTATAAAAGAGATAAATCATTTAGACCCTCCGACAAATCTGGTGTTTTTAGTATATCTAAAATTAGTGTTTTGCTTTCCTGAATGGGAAAATTAATGAATGATCTTGCAATATCAAATGATACTAACTTTTCATTCAATATCTTTTAAGGTATTGACTACATGAAATTTTAATTGTATACTTTGGTTTAAATACGTTGGAGTTATTTAATATTTTTGTAATGATTGAAGTTATTTTGAATGTTGGGGAATTGCATTACATTGGGATACTGCTGATCTGATGGGGCTGTTTCCTTTGTGAATTTTGAGAAAGCCGTATAATTTTGCGATCATTAACACTGTTTGCCTTTTTTCGTTACAAATTAAATTTATGGAAGTTATTGTCCGATCGTCCTGATGAAGATATAATACAGTATCGAAATCATTAGACGTTTAAAAAAAATATGTGTGATTTTTAACGCTATAAGCATAAAAAATATTAAATCATTTGTTCTACTTTTTTAGTTTCAAACCGCTTGATCTTACTGACCGGTTATATTATTTGCAATGCATTGTAAATGATGTCTTATTGGTATGTGTTCTTGTATACGCTTATTTAATTGAAAATAATTATTCTGAAAATTGAAGTGTAAAATGACAATTGAAAAGAATACTTTTTTTGTTGTGTATCCAGAATAATTATTATGTATGTGTAATGTATATGTATGTAAGAATCGTTGAAAATACTGTCAACCCATTAGAATGTACTCTGTTTATCATATCTTCACACTTTTGATCATTTAGATGATATTCCTAACCTTTTTTTATTATTTTAAAAATTTATTCTTTAAATAGGAAATATAATAATTTTATATTTCTTTATATATACAGCATTACATATAATTGTTCAAAATTTTATTCAAACTAAAGTATCATATATTTTTTTAGTTTCCTCTTAAAGTTGTTATATTATTTACATCTCTAATGTCCCTGCTAGTTTTATGTTTAGTTTCGTTGTAGTAGTAGCACTATGCAAGATTGAAATTTGTGATTTTTTTAAATGTAATCTTTTTATCTTCTCTTGTGCAGTGGTCATGTTTGTGTTTGTTTTTTTCTTAATACTTCAAAGATGTTGTATCCATTATTAATTTTATATATAAGTAGAAATAGAATTAAATTTAATTATTTGTCTATTATTGGTAAACTTTCTAGCACCACTTTAATTCTTGTGTATTGATTTATTTTTAGTATAATTCTTAATGCTTTCTTTTTGAGTATTGTTATTTTTTCAATTCTTCTTCAACCCAGAAATAGTATACTGCCGCAGTAGTTGATGCGGGGGACAATTATTGCGTTATATAATATATTTTTGCACAATTCTGTTTTGATCTCTTCTGATTCTTTCCAAAGGTGAAATTCATTTTGCTATTTTTTGTTACATATTTTGTGTTCAATGTAAAGTTTAGTTTATGATTTATAATTGCTCCCAAATATTTTACATCGAATTGGGTAGGAATTTATCGCAATGTTTTTTTTAAATCAATATTTGTTGAATTTTTCCTTTGTATATTTGTACTTAAAACAATCATTCTGAATCTAAAAAATATATTATTTGATGTTACATTTTTTTATCACATCACTTAAATAATATTAGTAATAATATTAACAGGCAATGAAAATTGACTACCACATGAATACGAAGTGTAATCTTATTTTGTATAATCATCACAAATCATTGATTTCCTTTACCTATTAAAATGGTAGCTTGTGGTGTAAATTATTTACTGATCAATGTTACATATTTTCTAAAACATTAATAATTACAAAATATATAATATTGAATTTTTATTTTCTTTGCGAGTTTTGGTATTTTAAAAAATATTAATTCTATGTTTTTGAATTGAATGAATTTTAAATATGAACATTGTTTTTAAAACAAAATCATGTATTTTAATCTGAAATTATGTTCATTATGTAAACATATTCCTTCTCTAAACATGAGATTTTTCTTTTACAGAGAGGTAGTGTGTAAAATTTAAAAAATATTCTGTAACAATATTGACTAATATAATTGCCAGTTTTCTTTGCCAATTCTTTTTCTGACTCTTATTATAGAATTGACGGATAATACATTTTTAATTAAATGTACCATCTTTTATTGTTAAACCTTATTTTCATTTTCAGAAACAAACAGCCGTATTCTGAAAATTGTAATATTGCTATTTCTGTATCTTGACAGTTATTTTATAACATTGTAATGCAGTTAATTTTGTAGCTTGACATTTTAAGTTTGACAGATTTGAAATTAATGAATTCAATCAATTAGAAAGCTCTAAAAAAAATTTTAAGTTTGACAGATTTGAAATTAATGAATTCAATCAATCAGAAAGCTCTAAAACGTAAATAAACGAAAGTAAAATAAGTTATTCATAATATGTGAATAACTTAGCGTTTGTTTACGTTTTAGAGCTTATCTGATTATTTGAATTCGTTAATTTCAAACCTGTCAAACTTAAAACGTTAAAATTAACAGCATTATAATGTTATACAATAACTGTCAAGATACAGAAATAGCAATATTGCTATTTTCAGAATACGGTCTAAATATTCATTTAATTGAAATAAATAAATAAATAAAGAAAAAAAGGACAAATATATAAATAAATAATAATATCTCCCATAATCGCAAGATGTCACTTTGCAAATAACAGTTGCCATTCTATTTTGGTCTATATTCTGTGAAGAATAACAAGATTGTCTATGGGTATGTCTAATAACAAAATTTGAATTCATCTGACGTCTGTTAACTGTCAGCTGTCAGATATTGAATTAGAAACTTTGGAGGTTATTTTTTCAAAGATCTTATTTACTTTTAGTTCATAAAATTGGTAATGACGGAAGATGGACACGATAGACTTGTGCTCTGTAACCAGCGAGGACAGCCGGTCCCCCGCGGTGGAGGCTGATTATGATTTCGTCAGAGGGTTTATTGATTCAGGTAATAATACATTGCTAGAGAGCTAGGGAAGACCACGTAGCTAGAGTTTTGGTCCTGCGGTAATTCCAGTTGAGAGTTGGAACTATACACGAGCCATTGCGATGCGTGTTGACCGCCAGAAAGCTCTAGACCGCTTCTTGCGCATTATCACTGTGATACACATGATTATGATTTAATTTTGACTCAATTGGCTTGAATAAGGTAAGTACTCGGATATTTTTGTTAGGTTTAGTTTGTGCAATCTTATCTGATGGAGACTTATTTCGTGATGGATGTGGAAGTTTGATCTGATTTATATAGCTTATACTATGGTCCTGTTGAAATCTCAACAATCGACAAGCTTGCGTGAGAAGACGTATGAATGTAGGTGTGGCGAGTTGTACGTCGAAGCAGAAGAGTGTGGCATTGCACCCTCTCTGCCTATTCCTATGTGGAACGGCATGATAATAAGTAACTTAGTTGCATTGTTTTTGGATTTGTTCTTAGATGATATTAATGTAAGTATGATAACTTATAACTATTTGCGACCCAGATACTTTACTGTTTTGTATTCAGCGCCCTCGGTTCTACCAAATGTTTTTTTGTAAAAATCTGAAAGTTCTTTTTTTAAATTAATAATAATCTATATACATATATTTGAAAGGGGTTTGGCATTAAAACACCACGCTTGACAGATGGGTTGGTGAGTTTTGAAATCAGCTGCCCTTAACATAGGGAACAGACTCTGTTTGTAGCCGCCCATTATGCGTCAGACGCTACTGCCTTTTGGTCTGCAAGAGGTATTTTATTTCCCTCCTACCCTCCATATCTGGTGAGCTTTCCCCTATCCGCACACCTGGGGTCACATCTTCTAAGAAAGAAGAAGAAAAATACGTATATATTTTTTACAGCCATCTTGCAAAACTGTATACGTTGTTTGTGTGCAAGAATATACTTTATAGTTCTCAAAAAAATGGTACAATATTAAGAATACATTAAATTAAGTTATCACCATATTTCACAGCTCACTCTTTAATAATTTTTCTATATTTTAGTTCCCATTTAATTTTTTGTCTGTCCAGTAATTTGTTAAATATTATTATTTTGTTATTCGGCAATCATGGTTTAATTTAAAAAATATATATGGCCCACAAATTTGTTTCAGAACTGAGCAAAGAGCCTTCCAGTACGGACCTCGCGGAATTAGTTTATAACAAAAGTTCTCAGGAAGATAAGGAACATGGTTACATATCTCTGCTGTCTGATGATGAGGGAGATTGCGCAGTTGATAGGCCAATACCACTCTCTAGCAATCGGAGCCCTGTTCCGGATGGAGCTACTTCCTCTGGGGTTTCCAGTCTCGGCAACAGTCAAGAATGGGAAAATCGAGAGCCAGTCAACAGGAAGAGAATTGCGGGCGGGAAGGATGGGAAGGGCAAGGACAGAGAAAAGGCTGCCAAGAAAGCTGTCAGCGCGCAGCACAAAAGCCTGAAGCCGGGGGAGTGTATGAAGGCAAGTATGTATTGATTTTTTTTGAAAAAAATATAAATCTAAACACTGACTTGTAAAGTAAAAGTTTAACTCTATTACTGCCATACATTTTTGCATATATTTTTACAGCCTTAATAGGAAACAAAACATTACTTAATAACCTAATTCTCTTAATTGATTGGCAGATTTCTCAAATATTCTGTTCTATATTCTGTATTCTGAAGCATTTTTTCTATGTTATTATTTAAACTATTAGTAAGCATTATTTCTATGAATCCTTCCACATCGCTAGTAATATTGCCAAAATCGCTATTCCATACAAATTAATACATTGACAGTACCAATCTGGTATTACTAAACCAAATAAATGTATATTTCTTAATTTATTTTAATATTTATTTTGTTCTTTTTTGCATATTGCCTAATATATAATTTTATAATTGATTTTGTATTATAAAAGTATAGTACAAGTATGAAAACAATAATAGTGATGGTTAAATCGTTATTTTATCTACTTACACACAGTACTGTTATTTGAGATTTGTGTCTGATTGCATCTGATGTGCTATATATGTAACTAGGTACTTTGTAGTACCAATAGTTGCCTGTCAAATTGTGAAAAATCATTTACCAATCATAAATATAATCAGATAAATAGCAGTTAGTGTGTCACTAGTTAAAATGTCATCTCTAAACAATAGTCACTATGAAGATTGAGCATGCTGTCAAACATCGAAATTCAGAAGTAAGGTCGCCTATGTAAATAAAGTATAAGGACATTTGAGACATAATAAAGATTATGTCACGCCGATTGTAGATATAATAAAGATTATGTCAGTTGCTGGGCCATGGTGGAAATATTAACTGGCCAGGGCAGGGTTAAGAAAAGAACTAACCTTACAAATATTTTTTGCAGTATATGACTGTGGAGATAGATCCTGTTTTGCTGAGTAGGCCAGAGTTCCTAAAGGTGCAGAGCATCCTGGAAGCGGCCGGAGCCGGCGTGTCTCCTTCAGCTCCCCAACATTGCGCTTCCTGCCTGGGCTGGACCCGAAGACAGCCAAGGTATCTGCTCACACAGCAGGGACAGGTGGGTGAAGGTTCCCTCGGTTTGTATGTCCACATATGTCCAAACACGTCCACATACATCCTCTTTCATTTGTATGTCCATACAAGTCCTCATATTTTCTGATACTAATGTACAGTTGTGCCCCTCAGCTTACCATGTCTCCTGAGATCTCGCGGCAGCCACATCTATTGGTGGTGTTTACGATAAAAGAACTGGTGGAGCTCATGAAGTCTAGGACTCTCCACTCCCATATGTCCTCCATTAGAGAGCAATCTGGAGACAGTCAGCTCACGTTACTCCTGTACGGAGCCACTGAGTACTTCAGGTATGTTCGTTAACAAAATCAGATATGAGATTAACAAAATCACAATTGTTTTGTTATTTGTAAAATAATATTTTATTTAATACTGTTTGATAGACTTATTTTATACTAGCTTTAATTCTTGCTAGTCAAAAATGACTACTTTTACATGTCGGTTCCTAAGAAATAAGTATTTATTTATTTATACAATATAAGAAAAGAAAGGGGAAAAAATGACCTACGAACCTAAAAAAATGATGAAAAATACCCAAAAATAAATTTTTATGTAAAAAAAAATGAAAAAAATGTACAGAGAAATTTTTACATAAAAAAATGAAAAAAAAATAGTAAAAAAATAAAGGAAAAAAAAAATTATTTAAAAATAAATGAAAATATAGTTTTAAGTAAATATTTTTTTTTAAAATATGAAAAAAAAATTACCAAAAAAAATTCACATATAAATTTTATGTAAAAAAAAATTACATTAAAAGAAATGAAAAAAAAATCTTTAGTTTTTAAGAAAAAAGGGGAAAAAAAATTCTGTTAATAAATTACGGATGTTACACGAAGTTACGGGGATAGACAGTCAGACTTTATTATGTATGTATTATTATGATTGGGATTTTGTACCGCTGGGTGATAGATTAATTTTATATTATGTAGCACTATGTATTAGACCTATTTTATATTGTGTAGCGCTGGGAGATAGATTAACTTTATATTGTGTAGCGCAGTATGCTAGACTCACTTTGTATTGTGTAGCGTTATGAGCTAGACTCATCATCGTACTCTTTTTGGTTTTTGGAGCATTGTGTGTTAGTATGTACATTAATTTTAGTTTCTCTACAGGAATCTGAAAACAAAAAGAAGCAAAAGGTGGAAAAATAATGTGATGGGGATCTCAGAACCTTGTGGGTCGGAAGCTGGAAATGGGTCAACAGTCACTGAGAATGATTTAGATTACTACTTGACTAGTGAGTTCACTTGCTCAATGTGTTATTCATAATTATTTCTTGAAACTCACAGCTTTATTTGATTATAATACTAATTTTTTGTGTGCAGAATTATTATTTGAGGAGTCGGTGTGTTGTACGAGGGCTGACTCCCCCGAGGAGCTGGCGCAAGTCGTTCTCCAGTTTACTAAAGCTGTCGCGGAAGCTCCTTACAAGTTAGTTAGTATACATATTACAATTATAATAATTTAAGTCTGCCAACTTCGTTTGGCGCGGTGTTATTCTGTGAATTTGTTGTAAACTGGAAGTAATCGTAAGTAAGTTTTGGAATTGGTTAGAGCTGGAAGTAATAATAAGTGTTTTTTCTAGAAAAGAAAAATACGCCCAGGACCTTCAGGCTGACTTCTACATGCGCGGAGACAACAGGGACTGCGTCAAAGTTGACGCTCAAGGTATTTCGCTTTGTTAACTTGTTGAGCATTTTTTTAATCTTTCCCAGACTGTGCATGTTTAAACGCGCGTTCCCGTGCTGTAACCTTAGTGTACAACAAACACATGTACAATTTTTAAATTTTCAAGTCGGATAAATATGAATATTTTGTATTTATTACAAATAATAGTTGATAAGTTGATATATGTACATATATACAAAATATAAGTGAATATGTATGCCTACATTTCATTTATTGTGTGTAAGTATTGAAAATGAGAAAAAACATTGTGATTACAAACGACAGCAAAAGGATGCATAAGACACGACTGCACAGCTGCCACTCAAGAATGAAGATCAGCAATCCGGCAACTCGCTCACCATGCTTTCTGCACCTACAACAGATACACGATGGCGAAGCTTGGAGAATAAGATACAATGACGAGCTATACAACACCTTTCAGGCTCCCAAGCTCTCTGTTCACACTCGACTGAGTTGGCTGAGATGGGCGGGGCATGCAGAGAATGCCCAGAAGAATCTTCGAGAGACACCCAGGTGGATGAAGAAGAGTGAGGGGACCTAAGCTGCGATTGGAGGAAAGATCAGAAGGGATGCGGACCACATGTATTGCAGGTGTCAGACTGGAGGACAGCAGCGGGAGATGGGAGGAGTTAGAGGCAAGGACTGATGGGGGCTAAGGCTCGATATGGGAAATAGAGCCATTGAAGAAGAGGGAATATCTAAAATATGAACTCTTTATTTAATATATTTACAAAGATATTTACATAATTAGAGGCAATGTCAAGTCAATTTACAGCATCGGAGAGGGAAGTTTAACCCTTTAAATGCAATGAGCGTATTTACGCCAAATCATGTGCCTTATTACACTCACTTATCGATTTTCACTGTTAGTGTATTTAAAGTCGATCTGTATGGAAGATAATTCCCAGCATTTTATAGACGATTAAGAGTACGCGGGCACTAACATTTTTTCGCTGCGCGGCGAAAAAAATTTGCGGCATAATGTCGCACCACAGTGTTGTAACAAAGGGTTTTGAATCGTATTGCGCGCACTTAGCGGCAAAATAACACTGTAACATGTTATAACTCGCTTGCAGTGCGGCGTTCAGCGGAAAAAACCGCTTCTTTTTAAAGTCTTAACGGCGCGCACTACGCGCTGTTTCGCTGTACCATATAATATTTTATATGAAAGAACAATGGCTACAAGCAATAAGTCTGATGATCTGGATGAAGATTTAATATTGAAATGCTAATTACGGAAGTTGAGAGAAGACCACCATTGTATGATATCACTTCAAAAGAATATAGTGATAGAAACATTAAACATTTCTGAATGGAGTATTTTTATATGTGATAGAAGGTCCAACTAGTTTTAAAAGTTCATAAAAACATTCTTTATTCATTCAATAATATTGGAAGAATTTTTCGGGGTAATCTTTAAGTTCACCAAATATTTTAAAGAACTGCCCGTTGTTCGAATTATCATGAATTATAGGATGTTTTCTTTTTTCCTTTTTTTTTGCGAGCTCTAAGTACGAGAATGGAAATACAAGCTATTTCTACTGAATTCATTTTCAAACTGATCAGCGGCATTATGCCGTAGTGCGCGTGCCTGCTGTTTTCGCCGCGCGGCGAAAAAACGCTAGTGCACGCGTACCCTAAGCCTTACAGGTATGTGCTGAAACCCGCTATTAAATAGTGTGTTAGAAATTTTTTTTTAAACCCCTGGCATTTAAAAGGTTAATTAATATTGTGTACACACTGTGGCATATATATCTAATTATTAATTATTGCAGGTAATGGCCTTCTTCGTCTTTGGTGCCAGGCCCTCAGCAAGCTGCCCCTGGCCGGCCTGGACACGGCCCAGGCCCTCTGTCGGCGCTTTCCCTCCCCCTCCAGTCTCATGCAGGTGCCTCCTTCTCACTGTCTCTCTTGTCGTACAGTAACACAGGTCTTTCGAGACAGTTACACTAATATTTTACCTAATCCCAAAAAAAAAAACATTTGTGGAAAACCAATAAGTAAAGCGTTAAAATATGTAATAATTTTTTAATTCAATCAGATGTAAAATTGATAAATTATATGTCAGCTGGGATAAATCACACTATTTGTCATAAGAAAAAAGCTATTATTAATTTCACAGTGATAACAAATACAAATATAATTATTTATGCCCTCTCTCACTGCATAGAAACTCGTTAATTCGAAATTTCGAATTATGTGGAACTTTGCCAAAAATCGTAAAACTCGTGAAAAAAAGCCATTAATTTTGTGAAAAACGTCTGTATTTCAAGAAATCATTTATTTTTTATATATGCTTCAAGAGGCCAAGAGGCCCAATTACAGAAGCGAAACACATCACAAAACACCCAGGCTTGAGTAAATTCCATAGATTAATTGTGACCTCTCCGGGAATTGAACCCGGAACCCTCAGTGTGAGAAGCCATTGTCATACCCACTGGGCCACGAGGGCCGCCAAATTTATTTTTTTGCTAATTCAAAAACGCAATATTTATTATGCCATTTCAAAAATGCAATATTTATTTTGCTAATAAAAAAATTGCGACATTTCTATTACCAAAGTACCCAATATTTCTTGTTTTCACTTGCGCAAAAAAAATCTAAGTATTTTTTACAATTGTGTTAAATTTAAAAAAAAAAATCGAATTATGTTAACTAAAATGTATAGATTTATGGCACAAGGGGCTAAAAATTATTTCGAATAACGAATTACTAGGGCTAATTTACTATAAAATTAACATTTTGTAAAATTTCGAGTTATGGCGAATTATCTCATTGTAGATGCTTAATAATAGTCAATTCCTTATGGTAACATAGTTGGCATTGTGTCGGCTTATCGTGGTTCCCACCACTGTACATCTACTACCTTAGCTTACATTCTGCCTACCTATATTCTGCAGGCTGTGGCTGACCTCCCACCCGAAAGCGCAGTGCAGCTGCTGGCCGACGTGCAGGTGAGGAGGGATGCGGGCCCCCTGGCCGCTCCGCGTCGCCTGGGACCCGAACTCGCCAAGAAACTGCTCGTCTTCTTCACCTCCGCAGATGGAGATCAACTCCTCTCGTGATCAGAAAACTCACTTTTCATTGGATAATATGTGAATGTGGATTGTTTCGTTAAAGAGTGATAACATTTATGAAGCAGTTTAGTTTATTAAAGAATTTTGTTGTGAAATTAAATATAAACATACTATTGTATTTTGCTATTACTTTGTGGTTATTCATTATGAATATAATTAAACAAATTTACTTAGTTTATCACCACTTAATTTTTGGTAAAAACCAACCGGTTTCAGAAACAACGTTCCTTCATCAGGGTATACTTAATACTAAATAAACTTTACAAATTATGAACAATCATACCTCGGTGTCAAGTGTCCAAGTGGGGGGTGCGAAAGAAACAGGTGATAAGATGAAAGGGAACACAGTTAAAATAGGACTGTAAGGTAGATTTTTTTGGTTATTCATAATACATTCATTATTATTTATGGATTTCTTAATTTCTAGGGCTTCTAAATTATTTAAACGTCTTTATATCCTGTATTTTTATCAAAACTATGGTTATTCTCAATAATATGATTGGCAAATCTGGAAAAATTTGAATTATTTAAGCATCTTATATGTTCTTTAATCCTAATATCAAAAATACGAATCGTTTTTCCAATATGAAAAGAGGGACAGTCATTACATTTTAGTTTATAAACATCCGAGTGAGTCAATTTGTGATCTTTATCTTAACATTTCTCAGAAAGTTACCAATATTATTTTTTGTGTAGAAAGCTGGTTTTATGGTGGGAGGAAAATTTTTTGAAAATTGTTATGTTAATAATTATATAAATATAAACAAATGCTTGTAAAGTGCTTTGTAAAGTTATTATTTGTACGCTTACCTGTGTTTGTATTATTTTATTATTTATGATTTATATTTGTATGCTCTGGTAATTAATTTAATTTTGGAAATTTTTTGTGAAAATTAAAACGTGACAATAAAGATGACAGGTTTATTTTCTTTCTCAAAATGTTTTATTTTGTATTGAACCAAACCATGCAGCCAATTGACTTCAAATGTAGTGTCTGTTCCATCTATGATGGTGTATAAAGCTCTCGACAACTTGGTGCCATACTACATGCAACAGCTGTGTCAGAAGAAGTTTCTAACGGGAGGAAAGTCACACTGAGGTCTGCAGGGTCACAAGACGCCAACAGTTTACTAGAACTCAGCCGAGCTGCCTACTATGAACGCGCCTTTAGTATTACAGGCCTAATCACATGGAGCAGGCTACCCGCTGTCGTACCCGGAGCTCAGAGCCTTAATACCGCAGCGACATTAGGTACCTACTAATTGCTGAAAATAAATCAACCAGAATCATAGACTGATACACACGCAATCCGGGGTCACTCGTCCGTGATCGCGTTGTCTCTCAAGAGACTTCTACGCATTTCTATTTTATAATAAAACATACGTCAGAATAATCTGGATTGTTCCACGAGTTTCTCGTAATCCTTTCGAAGGAATTTTTGCTATATAAGAAGTCACGCCACGCGGGCACAAGGCTATATATCCGTGATACTACTGAGCGAAACAGTGTGATCAATGATTTGTGATTTGCAACACGCAATATTAGTAAATAATAGACCAGCGCAAGTAAATAAGGACACCGTGGCGAATAGTCACTATGAGCGAACATTGAACGGAATCTATCAGAAGTGATCTAAACAATAGAGACAGCGTTAAGCAGCGCGAAATTAAGGAACAATTCTATAATAAGTGTGGAATATTCGGAAGACATTTACCGACTACAAAATTAAGAACGATACCATAATTTAATTAGTGTCCAGGACTTTCTTTGGTAATAAATTCAACTAAATTAATTTCCAGTGTTTTGATTTGCCTCCCAAAACTCAAGACCACGCTGTTCTCAAAGAGCTACAAATGAACTGAATTAATAAAGCCTTTGGAATGATCTACATCAGCAAATGCCGCTAAAAAATAAATAATTTTATTACTATTTGTCACTTTTTAAAAACGTTATTTTTGGATGAAGTTAAAAAACTATTTTTTCATTCCATAAATATCAAGGAACCTGCAAAATAATGTCAAATCTTGAAAGACTTTTCCTGCTGAATTTTTAGTACTTGTCGCAACCAATAAAAGAAAAAATAATTTAGATATCTTATTTGATGCTCTGAAAATTGTAAAACCAAGTTCAGAGCCAGTGAGAGTATTTTCTTTTTCTGAGTAGGTATAAAAAATAACAGAGATAAACTAAACCCGTTCTTTAGGAAAGTGAGGTTGGATCACAGCTTGAATTGGATTTCTACTTCCCGTTTTGGGTTTATAACGATTTTTATAAATCCCTTGTACTCTCTCAACTGTCATATTAATTAGGCCATGTAAACTCACGCCTGCTTTCAAAAGGTTTCATCTAAAAATGCAAAGTCGTACATGTTAATTAATTTAGAATTACACGGGCATAAATAAATAAATATATTATTGAGTGTTTGGATAATAATCACCGAATCGGACAGACTGTTGTAAATCTGTCTTATCTATTTTTGAGAGTCTTAAGGGGGGGGTAATGTAATTCGAACAAAAAAAGGCATGTTTTTGTGAATTTTTTGTGATGACACAATTAAAATCTCTTTATTAAAACCAATGGCACATTAAAGTATGACATTTGAAAAATATTGTGTAAAATTTTTAAGAAGAAATATTAAAAAATATGGCAATGGCAGCAATTATTCGGACGTGTCTCGGAAAAAAGTAGAATTGCAGTGTCCATTATAATTTGGTGTTAGATCATCTGAAATCAAAAAATCAAAGTTCATTCGTTAGGTTTTCCCAGGTAACGCTGGGAGGGTTTTTTGAATTTTCAATTTTTCAATCTTTTGGAACACTTTGAAGGGAAAAACGCGATTTTTTGCGAAAAATATCGACTAATTTGTTATTAAAAAATAAAAATTAATAACATATTGAAAAAAAGTCTCCAGCGTTACCTAGTAAATTATGTACAGAAATAGTGTTCAAAATTTCAAAAGGATCGGTGCAGTAGTTTTGAAGTTATGATGGACACCGACTTTGAAAACGTGAGATGTGGGGAAAACGCTTTAAAGTTTTGCACACTGTAAAATTCAAAATAAAACTCGACACTTATTTTATACTTACACATAATCGTCGATGCCATGTTCACACAGCAAAGAGCTTTCATCATCAGCATCTTTTTGTCCTTGTCTACGCAAAACTCTTCCAATACAATAGCACGTCCGGTAGTCCTCAGGCGAGCGCGTCTCTTAGCTGCCCGAGCAGGTATAGAAAATCAGTCTGAGTATCGCTCAAATGTTCATAATTTCGTCAATTTTGCTCCGATTGACTTGAAATTTTGACACAATATTCTTGCGATGTTATACATTCATTAAAAAAATTAAAAATAAAATGCAAAAAAAAAAGTTAAAAACCTTACCCCCCTTAAGTCTTTAACAGTCACCAAAATAGCAATATTTTTTTTTCACTATATATCGGAGTAAATAGGATTAAAAAGAGTTGCTTAAATGATTGATTATGATTGCAGTAACTTATATCTAACTAACTAACCATCACGCCGTTTCTCCGCAGGGGTAGGTAGAGAGGATTGAACGCCACACTCTTCTATCCTGGCACCACTTTTGCTTCGGCCACATTCATACATCTTCTCATACTAGTTCTACGGTTGTTGAGGATTTTAACAGGGCCATCCTTAAATACTTGTAGTATCTGATCGTGCCAGGTCTTTCGGGGACGCCCTCTATTCCTGTTGCCTTCAACACTCGCTTCTTAACCATCCTTTCCTCGTTCATAGGTTCCACATGACTAAACCATCTCAGCACTCCTTTCTTTATTCTATCTACCACACTACAGCCAGCATTACATTAACTTCTAATTTGTTCATTCCTCAGTCTACCGACCAAAGATTTTTCACACAAGCGTCATAGTGACCTCATTTCCTCCGCATTCAGTCTACTTTAATTCCTCTTTTGCCAATTCCAGGCTTCACTTCCATACTTCAGGGTTGGCACTAGAATGCCATTATGTACCGCCAGTCTTGCTTCCTTTGACTGATTCTTATTGGCTATAATTGCATTTAGAGCACCATTAACTTTTTTCCAACATCATTTTTATATAATTATTTATATATATATATTTATATATATTATTAAACATATTTTTAATTTATTTAAGGAAACGAGTCCCGTAATATTTAATACGAAATAAATAAATGAAATAAAGAGAAATACACAAATATCAAATAATAAAACTGAAAAATTAAATGCTGGAACCTGGATTCGAACCACGGACCTCTGTGTTTCGCGCACAGCGTGTTACCAATTTCACTATCCCAGCGACTTAACATGTCGTCAATATTTGATAGTTATGTGTTTCTCTTTGAATTATTAATTCACTTATTTATATTATTCCATTTTTATTCGGGAAGTAATTGACTGTTTACGAGAATATCAAACGAAGCTTTGACGTCTTCTCGCTTGCTTTTGCTTTAGTATGAATCGAATAAAATGATAAAAACCTTGCAAAATTTTTAAATAAATATTTTTACAAGGTTTCTATAATATTATTTGAATTGTATTGAAGGGAATGAATTTTTAATTTTCGATATAAGTAGCTGTAATGTTAGTTCAACTTTCTGCTAAAAAATAAGTCAGAAATATTGATTAAAAAATGCAAAATCTGATATTGTATACCTCCATAACTATTAATATTAGATAATGGTTGCTTGAACAATTTTCGACTCATTATCAAGGCAGGAATCCACCTGTAAAGTTTTTGCTACATTTGCTAGTTATGAGACACCCTGTATAGACTCAACGCGAGTAGCATTATAAAAGAAACCCAGAATTTTTCATTTAAATGAAAATAAACATACGAAATCTAATAGCATTTTGTTGGAGCATACTATTTTTTCATGTTAACCGTTGTTGTCCGTAGATGCCGTAGATTTGACAAATAGTTGCCATGCGCTTTAAATTCAGCAATTCAGGGCTGTCCACATACCCAATAGAGAATTTACAATTTTGCAGCGAACTGACAGAGCAGACAAAAATTATTCGTTCGTCAGTCGAGTTCATTCACTTCAAAGGAGTGAATGAACTCGACCAAACATTAATCTTATGGCGTTTTTCTTAACAGAAATATGAGTCTTCATTATTCATTTACATCAGAAGTAATGCCTGCAATATATTTGATCATTCTTTTAACCTTAAACTTAGAGGGTACCGTTAAAAAATGAATCATATTTATCATAATTAAGACAAAATAGAAATTAGGTTAGAAATATTCGTAACGTTATGATTACTTAAATTTATTTTCAGTGTATTATTATGAAAAATTGTCGTATATATGGATTATATTTTCTTATATTCAACTATTGAAAATGAAATCGAGCCCCAATTCAGGAAATCAGCAAGTGAGTACTTTTTTCATAGCACAAGCATTTAGATTATTTTGAAAATAGTAATAATATTGATGCGACACGTAGGTACCTATTCGGCGTTATCATCTCCATTTTTTTTAAAATAAAAGATTTGTTAATGATAATAAAACGATTTTACACGTTGACTGAGTCGTAATAATAATAATATAAACTTGTGGGCACTTTGTGCCTGTTTTTACGCTTCATTAGGTAAAATAAAAAAGAATTATCATTCGTTTAAATCCTAGATTATTGCGTTTTTCATCCGTTTTCGTAGAAAATCTATGGTTTTTACGAAAGATTACCTTAATCCATGTTGATTCAACCGGCCCTTTGTTTACGTAGGGAACGTCGGTGTAAATAAGACTGTAAATTAAATACGTAAAATATTTTCGTCAACACGCGCGGCTTGGCTCGACCCTTAACGCCGGCCGCACACTGGATGCGTTTTCGTACGAAATTGAGTAGTACGTATATACGTACGAATATGCAAGGACATTCCTGACCTTCCAAGTAGTATTGATCATCGCACACTGTACAAGATTTAGTAGTGCGTGTACGCACGTATAGATGCGACGTCCGACGCGATCCGGATTTGTTCGGAAATTTTTGCGATTTCGTACGATGGATATTGAAAATTTTGTCAATTTGACACATGACCACAAATGTTTGTGGGACCAAAGTGATTCAACTGCGTGACCATCAGCGCACATCATGGTGGAGAATCTCTAAAGAACTAAATAAAAAAGTAACCCATAAAAACCAAGTTTTTACAATACTCCCTTTCTCATTTTCGTTTTTTTTTGTCTACCAGATGCGTTGGAGTATTTTCATACAAATTACTGAGCTGTATGGAAAAAACATTAAAAATTTGAATACTCCGAAATTATACTATAATTATTAATTTTTTAAAAGAAAATTTGTTAGATCTTCTTGATCGTCGCCACGAGTCTACTTGCGAAGTTTCAGCTTGATTGGATCACGGGAAAAGGATCAAAAATCGATCTAAAGTTTTTTTTGACGGCAAGCCGGCAAGCAAGCAAGCAGACGCCACGAGTTAATATAAAGGGAGTAAAAATACCTGTAAGTTAAATAATTTGTTTTATGAAGGTGAGGTATAATTATGTACTTCGAACAAAAAAAACTTTTAAATATTTCTCCGACGTTATGAGCTCTCGTTGCACTTCGATTCTCCCCAGCATTTGTGAGTCTATTATTAGATAGATAGTCATGAAATTTGACATTATTTAAGTCTGCCATAATATGGCATTTAATGGATGGATTTAAATAAATAATGACATTTATGAGTGGATTTTATTGGATGAATGACATTATTGGATGGATTTATGGATTGATGGAATTTACTAAATTTATCCCTTCTAGTATATTATATTTCGTTCACCCATTTGGTTCTACGATGCCGACGACGCCGTAGCAGCCTACGAGTAAGAAGAGAGTTTTCCAGAAGGTACAGATTATTCATTCACAAACGTCATTAGAGAAATGCGAAAAGTAACTGATCGTGACCAACGCAAGACGCAATCAGTGTGCGCGCGCAATACGTACGCATAAGTACGAAAATAATCGTACGAATGCGTACGTAATAATTCGTATCCAGTGTGCGGCCGGCCTAACGGTCGCGGAGTGGGGGGCCATTCAAGATATCGAGCGGGCGGCGCGCGCAGCTCCGGCCGCGTCCTGTTTATATATTCATCGCCCGCCGTGTTCGCACTGTTTACCTTCCCGAGACAGGACCGGAGAGAGCGATGACCCTCTCGGGGTGATGCAGGACTGGAAGCAGCGCCTGCTGGGGGGCGGGCCGCCCGGGGCCGCGCTGCTGGGGCTGTACTTCCCCTCGGGGGACTGCGAGGAGTTCGCGCGGCGCCTGGCCGAGCTGCTGGCCGCGCGGCCCGCCCGGCCCGCCCGGCTGGACGTGCTGGAGGTGCGCCCCGAGGGCGGGGGGCCGTCCGGCGCCCCCTGGAGCGCCGTGCCGCCGGAGGACGCCGAGACAGCGGTGAGACCCCCACCACCACAACTCGCTTCTTCTAACGGTGTTAGGCAGGCGCGCGTCAAACCGACCGATAGTCCGCGCGGTGTGTTTGATAAGTGTGTAACGTGGTTCCCCAAATATTTGTTGGTTTGCGTAAATAAAAGCTGTTTTGTGCAATGATATAATAAATCGTGACAAGTCAAAAAGAAGGTAATTG
Organism: Agrypnia vestita; assembly: GCA_016648135.1. NCBI lineage: Eukaryota > Metazoa > Arthropoda > Insecta > Trichoptera > Phryganeidae > Agrypnia > Agrypnia vestita. The sequence goes on from JADDOH010023981.1 coordinate 26,897, forward strand.
CCTTACTTGCATTGAAAAAGGAACAGAGCGTCGTACACTATTGTAAGAATGAGTATGTTATTTTAGTCACCGTGACTTCAAATTATCTGATTTTTACGTGATTACTTGATTATGTGATTTGTTCTCTCTTTGAATGCGATATTTGCTCCATATGAAAGTCGGCTGGTATGGGAATAACGTGTCTATTTTATAATACGTCAATGGTTTTGTGTTGCTCTCAAAAGATAATACGAAATAGCATATTTGACATTAAAATTTAAAAATAATAAAAGTACACATACCTGAAAAGAGAAACAACATTTAAAGCTATTATTTCACCGAAATTATTAAATTTCATTCGCCGGTATATACAAAATATAATTTTCCACAATAGGTCGATTGTCAGTTGTTAAAGAATTTGCACGCAAATTCAAATGTTCTATTTACCGATTCAAATTAAATGAGGAGTAGGTACCTACTGATCTTCCTTTACAAGTGTATAATGGAAAGAAACGCAGCGGTGTTGGCGTCCTTATTTGGATTTCAGTGTAGAGCATCTCAACAAACTGGAACGCCTCCAAAACGTATGTTTCCGTTACATGTTCAACCTCAAAAAAATCCGCAAAATCCTCCATTGGCCTGCAAACCGACTACTTCATAACATCCATGTTTTATCTCTACTTTATAATGTCCTTTTCAATCCTCAATCTCCTCAGTGCCTAAAATCTACTGTGTGTGGTTTTCTGGGATATACTGCCGTGTATATGTGACCTCTCTGGCCGTCGTTTCGAACCCCATTGCAGGGTCCATAATCAGGGCTGATGTGTGTGTGTGTGTTGAAGTGTAGGTTAAGTATTGCCTTGCCTCCCAAAACGTCGGCTAGAGAGGATACATATACACAGATATGTGTTTTATCTAAGATACAAGTATTTGAAATATAGATACAAGATGCAAAATACGTATTTACATCTTGTATCTGAAATACTTTTTTGGGTTATATTATTAAACGTAGTATTAAACGGTTATTTTTTGAATATTCATCTTGTATCTTGTATTTAGATACATTTTTTTGGTATCTTAGTATTTTGTAAATACTAAGAAACTTTTTTCCAATGATGTTCCTATAATGAGACCTCATCGAAGAAAAATGAGCGACAAAATGTTTGAAGAACTGGTTTTACTTAAGTCTCAATTAAAACCTTAAAAATATAATATTTTATCTTGTCACATTTGCGTGATCAACGCGATTTATACGTAAATAATTCTCGTAAGAAAATAAATTTACATTCAATAAAATGTGTTTTCTTTGGAAGATACGAATTTTGTATCTAATATTTCAGATACCATTCCAGAAAGTTATTTGTATCTGGTATCTGAAATACTTTATTTTAAAGTATCTTGCATTTGGTATTCCAGATACTTTGTATAGGGTATCTTGTACATCACTGCATATACACGGCAGAATATCCCAGAAAGCTATACACAGAAGATTCTGAAAGGCCATGAAAACCTGAAAACATTTTTTACCTAAAATCTAAATTCAACTCTCTATCTGATCATGTCCTTCCACTCCGTTCAGCTGACAGCACTTCACTCTCCATCCCTACTCATAATACTGAAGTCTTCATCCCCTCATTCGAAGTGCAGTCGACTAGACTGTTGAATTAACCATGCAGAGATACCACACCATCGCAGACCATAACTATCTTCAAAAGCAGGCGAAAGAAATTTTACATTTTCTAAAACCTAACTAATTAACTAACTAACCATCACGCCGTATCCAGCAGGGACAGACAGAGAGGATTGAACGCCACTCTCTTCTATCCTGGCACACCACTTTTGCTTCGGCCACATTCATACATGTTCTCATACAAGTTCTACGGTTGTTGCGGCTTTTAACAGGGCCATCCTCAAATACTTGTAGTATCTGATCGTGCCAGGTCTTTCGCGGACGACCCCTATTCCTGTTGCCTTCAACACTCATATATTTTCTTAACCATCCTTTCCTCATTCATACGTTCCACATGATCAAACCATCTCAGCGCTCCTTTCTTTATTTTATCTACCACACTAGAGCCAGCATTGCATTCACTTCTAATTTGTTCATTCCTCACTCTATCGACCAAATATTTTCCACACAAGCGTCTTAGTGACCGCATTTCCACCGCATTCAGTCTACTTTCATTCCTCTTTTGCCAATTCCAGGCTTCATTTCCATACATCAGGGTTGGCACTAGAACGCCGTTATGTACCGCTAAAACCGAGTTTAATTAACCCTTCCTTGTCCCATGCATCTCCTACTCATCCCATTATCATGGAGCTATTTTTATCGCTATAACACTGTACACCCGAAATAGGTTTCAATTGTTCTACTTATTTGTGTGGTTGGTCGTAAGAAATTTAAAGCACGTAATAAAAAACAAAAAATAAATGAAAGTGAATGATAAATCAAAAGGAGAAAGGTGAAAAGATTGGAATGAGGGTAGACACAGAAGGATGTCTAGGTAAACAAACTTTGTAAAATGAACCTAATTAGGTGATAGTGTAAAACACCAGTATTGCGCCAGCATTAAATGGTAATATATTACTTTGGTTTAAACCATTATATTTTTGATAATACCAACCATTTTGGAACTACCATTTTTTCTTCATGGCAAACTATAAAGTAAACATTTTAAAACTTGATTTAACCCTATAAGCCCTAGTATGCCCTTGTAGCGTATTTTTGGCGGTCCACGGAGAGACGGCCGTAGCAGCATGTGTAAATCGGACGGTTTGGGTTTGGTGGGCCGGGGTTCAAGCCCCATCTCCGGCCGTTTTAGCCGCGAATTCGAACAAATTTAAAGACGTTACACGAAGTTACGGCGACAGCAGAAAAAAATATTATGTTTCATAAGGGCAATTACATTAAAGAGTTAATTAAGGTTGTTATTACGGTCCTTAGAGATATTTAACTGTAATTTCGGATATTTTATACGCACCGTATGTATTAATACATGCGGTGCGTATAAAATATCCGAAATTACAGGCAATTATATTTTTAGCAACTTTTTTTTGTGTGTACCCGCCGTTTGACATTGTCAACATTCTTTTTGTCTGTTTTGAGTGTTTATTTTTATTATTTAAATTTAAATGTGTATTTCTTTTTAATATAAGTACACGATGTAGATACTCTTAATTGGGAACTTGATATAATCATTGCTCATATTAGATGTACGTGTTATCAACATATTATATTGTTGAGTTAGTTACATAGATAACTTAACAAATTTGAACAGCTCAAAAATAAATTTAACATTCCCATTGCCGTACGGGGTACAACCTAAACCCATTTATTTTTATTTTTCAAACTATTTAATAATTATGGATACTATTGAGCTGGTATTTTTTGTGCACTCCTCATAAATATCCCAAAGAATATAAGACCAAAAGCAAGTGAAATGATAATGTGTATTAAGATAGTAAAAGGTAGAAAAAAAAGATTTTCCAATAAAAAAATATAAAGCTACGTTCACATGACCGCGCGGTACCGCGCGGAACTACTCACCGCGCGGTACAAGATCTTAATAAATAGAGTTTATCGTCTACATTAACGCGCGGTACCGCGCGACACCGCGCGGCACCGCTCCTACCCGCGCGCAAGATCTTGACCCGCGCGGTGCCGCGCGGATCAAGATCCTACAAGCCTGTATCGACCCGTTCAGTTGATTCGCGCGGTTTGAGACCGACAGACACATAGATCGAAGAAAATGAGTAGCGAAGACGTATCTATCGATTTGCTTATCGATGAAATTAAAAAAAGAGATGCCATTTGGAATCTTAGTTCGAAGGACTATTCGAATAAAATAATAAAAAGAAGATCTTGGTGATACCTTGATGCAATACCTTATAGCATGATCACTATGTTTTAAATCGTTTTCAACGCAATCATATAAAAAATCGAAGGATGTAACCGACATCCTGAATTATTTAAAAAATTCTCTTCGTGTAGTCTCAGGTCGGGATATAAAGTAAAAAATAGGCTTGAAGAAAGTCTTTGACTTAAAATAGGATACACCCAGTATCTTCTTTGTCTTCTTCTGCGATGTTTCAGTTTTAGGTATAAAATCCGTAAGCAAATTGCCTCCTCCACATCCATTCTCTAACAATGTTGATGCCGGACTGGCTCGCGCACAATGCTGTCATGTGAACGCTCTCACCGCGCGGTACCGCGCGGTCCATGTGAACGTGGCCTAATAGACAATCGGCAATATTCTATTATATAGGATGCGGTTACTTCATTCCACTTCTGTCAGTTGGATGCTTGTGAGTTATGAGACGTCAAAATGCTACGTTTTCTTATAAAGTGACGCTTTATACCCCACCCCGGCCCCGATTCTATTTTCGATTTTCCGGTAGAGTTCTTTTCATTTACATAAGAAAGACAATCCAATTAGTATGTGTAAGCCGTGCGTACCTACCTACAAGGCACATTGTTTCGTTGTGTTGGTGTTTATACCCGTAAACATCAACACAGCGGAACAGTGTTCTTCGTAGGCACCGCTTACACATATTAATTCGATTGTCTTTCTTAACTGGTCGGGTGCCGGAGCGCAGATCTGCGCTCCCTAGATACGTATGCGAATTCGGCCTATTTTATCATTGACTTTATCTAAAAAATTTTAATGAATGAATAAGTTCTATTGGTCAAGTAACCCATTTGCCGCGCAAACCGGACAAAAAATCATTCCAAATGTCGTCTTCGAACCGCGCATTAATTGTGTAATTTATCTGTCAATTTTTTTTTTTAAATAAAAAAAGTGTTAAAATGAAGTATTTTTATATTCTTTGATATATTCAGAACGAAAATATTGAAATACAACATCTTTAGTGCTATTGCTTCCGTGGTTTTATTCGATAAACATGTGCATACATTTGTGACAGTAAATTTCGCTACTAATTTTCATAATTAATGAATCAGTGAATATTGTACAAGTAATTATTAAAGTCTGTATATTGAGAAACCAGAAACTGCAACTTCTTAGCGATTATTGTTGATTTTTACATGAATATCATCACAAAAAAGTGTCTAAAAAACAGCAATCGTGCGCGAAATTGCGCGCAGATAGGGTACATTCCGTTAAATGGAGAGACCCATACCCGAAGATAAATGGTTAGGCCGTTCAGCAACTTCTGTTAAGATTTTCCAGGCTCTTCTGCCGCGTGAACTTGATTATTCCGTACCGACACGAAAGAGCGATTTGTTTATGTTTACGCGCAACGAGGAGTGAGTGATGCATCCAAGGTGTAATGGCCACGAAAATACTCGGCGTTTTGCTCGAACTGTGCTGCTGTTGAGCGCCCTGGGGGGTCTTGACTTCTCATCTCTGCGGGAGAGATTCCGGTGCCCCGCTCTACTAACTTATATCGAATATTAAAAATGTATTCCCTAACGCAAGTCAAATAAAATGATCAAAATCTCACACAAAGATGCTGCAGGTTTTACAGAAGATAAATCCGAAATATTGAAAATAAAAACGAGCGAGCCTTACAGTAGTCGCATATGATGTGTAACATTTGACATCTCATAATTAAAAATATCAATACGGCAACAACAGAAATTAACATCAAAATTTAAAAAAGCTAAAACCTATATATTTATTAATAATTAGTAAAGTAAACATAATGTATGTGCATTTATTTATTATTGAATTTTGCCGCACTAGGTATATCCCGTGTATATCTACATACGCATTTTGTTTAGAAATGTGTTTGGTCAATTATATGTTTTTATTTATATTCATAGATGGCGGTATTGTGCCACCAAACATATAGTATGAAAACTTAACTCGCATAAATTACATAAAATTTGAGAATGTAAATCATTAAGGGTAGTTATTGTTTACATTAATGTAAAAAATAATTATGTACTAATTGGATGGTTTCGAAGATATAAGCCAAAATATATCAAAGTTACAACATCCACACGCTTGACACCAGCCACGTAACATATATACAAAATCAGAAGGGCTGGCTGTTGGAAGTGTGCGTCTTGATTTGATTATAAACGACGATTTTTTTCGATAGCGCGCGCACTTTAGTCAAATGGAATTGCAATAGGCGTCTTATTGCCTGTTACGCATTTCCGTCCTTTTTCACAAAATCACTGCCACAGATTGCACGAAAGCGAGAGGAAAGATGTACACATCAAAAATGCAAGCTTTGAGGTCTGTCTTCATAAATATTGATATTAGGTCATTGATGTTCAGATATTTCCTGTAAAAATACATGGTGCCCAGTAGCTAGTAGCAAAAACTTCAGGTAGTCTTCTTCATTCAATTTTGAATAGAAAATATTTTGAAATTTCGACAGCTACGGAGATATACATATTTTTACTCATTTACTAACGGTGACATCTATATACTCTTTCATGGGAATGACAAATCTTCAACCATAGACGACGGTAGCATATTATATCAATTATGTAAAATGAGTTACATAAAATAAATAGACGTGTGGTTGTTCTTGGGTGAATGTTACATTATGTAATCATTGAAGCCGACCTTAAACACAGGACGTAAGCCCTATGGACGTCCAATAAAGACTTCATGCTTTAGCATATAAATAGCTCGTCTTTAATTAATTTTATATGTTTATTTTTTGTGAACGACAGTTAGGACTTTATTGTAGGTAAATATTATTTTGCTTCAGAGTTACTATTCCTCGTACAAATGTTTGGGGGTTGGTGGTACTTTGGGGAAACTGCTTTTAAGTCACCACCCGTCACGTGACGGGAAAGCTCCAAAGGCATAGAATTTTGGATGATTATCTCGATAAAACAAGTACAAGTTATACATGAGTAAGATTACAAAGACAATGATAGATACTCGAAGGGCGATAGCCTCCGGCCACCCGCCGGAGGTCTACGAAGAACTGACATGCCTGCCTACAGCGTGTGCCTCTTTTATATATAGACTGACATGCCCGTATAGGGCGTGGGCGGCTTTTTATGAGTTTCTTGAAGTCCAGCTGTACGTGTGTAGATATGCTGACATCACGGTGGCCTACATCGGGAGCGCATGTACCCTGCTCGTGCCTCGATTTGATTATGCGGCATTCTTGCCACGTATGTGTGTGTGTGTGGCCTAGATTGGTGGATTATGTATTGTGATATGATATACTACACATGTGTTGAACCTGGTCTGAAACGGTTGGTGTCATCAAAGATGTATGTTTATTCCAGAGAAGACTGATTCACAAGTACCGCATCAAGCCGGGGGCCCCGGCGCTGGTGCTGCTGGGGGACGGGGGCGCGGAGCTCAGCCGGCCCTCCGCGGACCAGCTCGCCAGGCCGGAGCTCTTCCCCTGGCCGCCCAGAACCATCGAGCAGGTGAAGCCTCCCAAACACTGAAATGCAATCAATAATGGTCATGTTTTCTCTCTGACTGAGATCTGGTCGGATCCTCCAAAATTACATTCACAAGAGTAACAAACAATCTAGGCATTAATTGAAAGATATTTCTTCTTCCAGCTTGTTTTGATTGCTTGTATCAATAAAGGAGAAGGATCTCTGTTATTGTCTGTTTGAGTTTGAGACTCATTTGTCATTTAGTTTAAATAAAAATGAGTTTTTAAACATCCTCCCCTCCCCCTTTCCAAGTTACTCCACTGACTGAGTGATCCACGAGCTAGTACTAATGAAAAAAATTGCTTGCACAGCTTCCGTCGGTTGCACGCTTGTGGGTGATGAGATGTCAAAATACTATAAAATGGAAACAGAAAAATACCTAGACGTTTTGCAGACGGCATCACATGAGTAATTTGTTGATCTGCTATCGTAGTGTAGTACGAGTATAGTGGTGCTACGGCCTCATTCGTCCCACTACGGCAGGGAAACGACTGCGCCGTGCAGTGAAGCCAGTGACCAGTACAGTAAATAAGTGATAACCTTGCAGATCCTGGACGGAGTGCCCCTGGAGCGGTGCAGCGCACGCGAGCAGCCGCGGCCGGCCCAGACCTACGCTGATCTGCCTGAGTCCTGCGTGAAAGCCTTCTACTTCGCCGCGCATTGGGTAAGGTTCACAACTCATTTCCCTTTACTGGGATGCTAATTTACTATATCATGTTGGCGTTGGGGTAGAAACTAGCCAGTGAGTAATCTATATTAACTCTGTAGCAGATGTGATGGAGTCACCAATGTGGCAGATGCGGTGGCTGTATTTGATGTACGTGTATTCGCGAAGGCGCAGCGTGACTGTACATCTCTGCTGAAATGTACAGCCAGCCTGGCGTGTAGCAAGTGTGCGCGGAAGGCGAGTGTCGGAATGTGTGCGAGAGGCTGATGCATATTGCGATACAGGATGGAAGAGAAATATGTACTCACGTTTGACTAGAAATTTATTGTAGATACAGTTGCTTTACAAGATTAAATATTAGCGTTACACTATGTCGGAGCGCGAGTTACTTCGTGGTGTCGTGGGCGCCGGTCGAGGAAGGAGTGTCGATGGCGTCTCGATCTTTTGGTCGGGCGCTGATCCCACGAGCGTGATTGGCTCGTTTGGTACGCTCGAGGGACTAGAAGTTCAGGCAGGCCTGGCACGCCACAACTCTTATAATATTTACCACCGATCTAGTGTGCAAGCCATGTAAGATAGGTCATTCATACTTACTGTTTTTTACCATTTATACAATTTAACTATATTTAGGGTCGGCTGTCGTATGATGAATAGTTTTTTACGAAAACGGTTATTTTGATTGGTGAAAAACGCAAAAATCTACGCTTTTTTCTTCACTATTACTCTTATTCCTGATCAAACAACTGGCCTTTACACATTTTCGGTATCAATACTTAAATACTAGAGAGAGTAACGAAAACGTGGTTCAATTTGCTCTGCACGCGGGGTCGTTGCCGGGCCCTTCCCGCAATATTAGATATTAATGCCTGTATTTTTATACATCGTATATGATATTTATATACCTCACTACATTTAAACTCACAAGCAAAATGCAATAACCACTTCAATGTCTCCGGTCCGCAATAGGGATGAAAATAATCTTATGTAAAGTGATCCCTCAAGCCAGCCATACGACAGGTCGTAAGTCCTCACGTAGGAAGGCGGTCAGAATGCTCGCTAAGTGCGCGGTGTTGCAGTGCCCGCCGTGCAAGGCGCTCGGGCCGCAGCTGGCCGAGACGTGGGCGCTGATCCGGCGGCGGGGCCACGAGTTCTACCTGATCTACGTGAGCAGCGACCGCAGCGAGGAGTCGTACCGCCTGGCCACGGACGGCATGCCGTGGCTGAGCGTGGCGTGGGAGCGGCCCGAGGAGCGCGCCGAGCTGGCGCGCGCGCTGGCCGTGCACGGCATCCCGGCGCTGCGCGTGCTGCCGCCCGCGGGCGCGCCCTACGACGCGCGCCACCAGGCGGCCGGGGACCCCGAAGGGCTGGTGAGTCCATGCTACCTTTTTTTAATGTACCCTGTATACATTGGCGTGCGAGGGAGGGCGTCCCTGTCGGGTAACAGAAGTTGCCAGGGTGTAAATTTATTACACAATACATAATGTCCGGTGACCGGTGTCGGGACCTTTAATAGAAATTTGGTCGGGCAACACTAAAGAAACAAACCAGTAATGACGGCCGCTCTGTCTGTCATCCTTTCAAACGGTAATATCGGTCCATTATTTGCTTTTTCAGCTTCGCAAAACTTTAATACTTCATTGTCAATTGTTCTTGCCCATCCTGGACTATTTTGGATATAATAATTCAGTGTATATTGGAAATCAAGATGTCACAGCTCACGCTCAAATAAGAGAATGAACTGAATGACAGGGCGAGGGCTTACCGCAGGGTGCGGGCGGGGCGAGTTTTAGTTCCAAAGTCGCCGCACGCCAATTTACGTTGGGCAAGCGATACACGCCCACATGCGAAATCATTATCTTGATGATCAATGATCACGATAATTACCAATGATAATCATCATTATCATCATAATGAATAATCTCTACAATGTTAACCGCCAGATCCATCAATAATATCGAGTTATTTTGTTCATTTGTGTGTGGTGAATACGGTGCGTGGCATCATTAAAAAATTAATAAAAAACTAAGAGCCATTCTTACAGTTGAAAAAATTACGCAGGAAAGCAATCCAAATAACATTCACAAATAAAATAACTCAGTTACAGTTTAACAGGTTACAAAAAAAACCAAACAACAGAAAATTAATTGAATTAAACACGATATGTGGGGTATAAAAGGTAACAAAATATTTTGAATGCAGTCACCGAGGATTACTAATCTAGAAAATAATAAATTATAGATTTTATGTATATATTTGTGTACATGTAGCGATAAACAATCTAGATCTCCGCGTCGAATTTCATTCGGAATTGAAGAAAAGGCGTAAGGAATTTCAATTTGCATTAGGTTATTCGACCCTGTAAAGACTTTTTAATAAATAAAATAATGAAAACTTGTTTTAACCACACGTTTCGGGAGGATGAATGTACTAAGTACAGTACATTCATCGTCCTGAAGAATGGAGCATCGCTCCCGTAATATGTTGAATTTTTTAAAAACAATATTTAAGTTTGGTTAAAACAAAGTTTTCGTTATTTTATTTATAAGATGGTGCCACAAAGTGAATTTGAACAAGATTTTTAATGTTCACTTATTTTTTTTAGTAAAATTTCGTTCAGTTTTTTTTTATCATGTGCCGAGGTTGGGAAAATATGGTTAGGGGCTGGAATGGACATGCTTATGTCCATTCCAGCACTTTCCCGACCTCGACATTTATGCTGATACTGCTTGGCTGTTTTGAAGGTAAAATACCAAGAGTGAGAACAATGTTTGTTACGATTTTCTATCTATAATAGTGTTAAAAATAGGTCAGAGAATAAAAAGTGTCCACACTAATCCCACTCTCCCTATAATGTAAATTTTAACAAGTCTAAATAAGTCTCGGTCCCGGCCGTAAGCAGAAAAGAAGCCGAAATTCGGTTTCGACTGGAAATCTAGTTTCGATTGGTCTCTGTTAAAAACTAATTGCGTATTCGGGAGGACGCACTGAGAAGATGATTCTTGATATTATCCCAATTGTAGTAATTTCGCTGTCTGTCTGTCTGACCCCGTAACTTCGAGTAATGTTCATAACTCCTTTATAGTATTTTTTTTCTAAAAGTTTTTGCAAAAATAAGCAGTCTGAGAATCACCTCTCCTGGAAGTGGTTCTCTTCTCTCGCGCAGGGAAATGAATCCTGAGCCTTGTATTCCGCAGAACTTCCCGTGGAAGCCGGCCCCTGTGAGCGTCCTGTGCGAGTTCTCCCTGCAGCGCCTGAGGGACCAGCCCGCCATCGTGCTCTTCGTGGGTGAGTACCTGCCTACCGCTGGTGTCACTGCGTCACCAGGTCGGAGATTTTTATTTATTTATTTATTTATTAACGCCCTATAGGGCTTTTACAACAGATAGGTAGAGTGTACGTTAACAGAATATATAGTTTAAAGAGAAAAAAATAATAACATGTAGGTAAACATAAAAAAAATACTTAAAATACAGACACAACTATATAAAGATAAATATAATATAAAGTAAAAAGCAAGTATATAACAAGCTGGCAAAACTGGGAAGACTTCGGTGGCTGGGTCATGTGGAGAGAATGTCCGAGCATCAAACACCAAAGTCCCTGCTGAACTCAAGGCCAATAGGGCGAAGAAGCTTAGAAAGGCCAAAATTAAGATGGAGTGACAACGTCCTCGAAGACATCTCCGCCTTAGAGCTTCGGAACTGGAGAGAGCTGGCACTAGACCGAGATGAGTGGAGGAAGATTATTGAGGAGGCCAAGACCCACCAAGGGTTGTAGTGCCAAGAGTGATGATGATATAACAAGCAGAAGCATAAGAAAATCATAATATTACAGAAATTTAAAAACAAAAAAAAAGTAATAATGTTGAGTGAAAAGATATAGCACAAGCTTTGAAAGTCATAATATAATAATAAATATACATACAAATACAAATCAATTATTTAAGTCCAATTCGATAAATACTAGTAATCTTTCAATACACCTTTTAATATATGTTTGAATAATATACAGTTATTGGCAAAGACGTCCAGTTGCTCGTATATGTTTGCTAGTCTAGGAAGCCTTTGCAGTAGGGATTCAAAGAAATAATTAGTAGCTGCAGTTTCCACGGCCTGCATGACTTCTAAATACGCGACACGGACAAGACACGCGACGGAACACGCAAGCAGATACGTTGTAGTAGTTGAGGACAGTCGATAGTACCATTTATTAGTTTGTATAAAAAGAGAAAGTCCGTCACTATTCATTACGATATCGCGTATAATAAGTCACATATCCCATTTGATAATCTTGACTACATTTGTTTAATGCAATTTAACAGACCTATCGCAGTGTATAAAAATTTACGACATTCTTTTTTTTATTTAAAACTAGCTGTGCCCGCCGCTTCACCCGCGTAGAATTCAGTTTGAAACTAAAAGAGTATCTGTGAAAAGTCAATATAATCTAAACTACTCGTCCAAACAATGTTGTGTTAAAGGCAATTTTTATCTGCATAAAATTTTCCTGTTTTTTTTTATTTTGATAATAATTTAACATTATTTTGATAATAATTTAACATTACCTACTTAAATTACCACCGACAGATTAAAATTAATTTTAAATATATATTTTATTCATATTTTATCAATTTGTGAATTAACCTTTACATATAGATATATCGTCGATGTATATATAATAAATCCTATGTCCCGTTTAGTACATTCTGAGATGAACGAATCAATTTGTTAATTTTTCATATAAATAATGGAGATATACTAAAAAAAACATTGCCGTTCATCTGGATTTTTTTCTGTCTTGTCTGTTTAATTTTTTTCTTTTAGATTTTGTTTTATATACCTAATGATTTTTCTTGCACGGCATTACTTAATTATTTTCGCATCTTCATTTTATTTTTACATATTTAAGTGACAATGTTCATTGCGTTGTTATTTTTGTAAATTAATAATTTTTCAATATAAAAGTCTTTATGGTGTAAAAATAAATAATTAAATATTAATAAAAAGAAAACACTTTGAATGAAACCAATATTTATTGAATTATCAGTATGCTTGAATTTTCTAATCAACTTTTGCAAACAATCCATTCTTTAGATGTCATCAAGGGTTTAGAATATACGATTACAGTTAGATAACAAAATATAGAAATTAATGAAATATTACAAACAATCTAACTGTTACCTTTTAAATTTGTTTTCATATTAGTTCCAAATTAGTTATTCATTTTCCATTTTTGTTTTGTTAATGTATATACTCACAATTATTTTTTTTAGTATGCGTGGTATCTTGACGAAGGGATCATTGACCCCGTAACATGCTGATAATTCAATATATTATTTATTCGATAGCCCGATAATTCTATTCCAGTTGAAATCTAAACAAACCTTCACGGATTAGCGTGTTCTGAAGTTTCTCGTAGTAAATGGAGAGAAAAAGAATAAATAATAATAAAGCTTTATTAATGTTAATAGTTAATATAGGTAGGTATAGGTAATTTATAAAATCATGGCCGAGCGCTGTAGTACATTTTTAAATTCACTTAATGTTTTTGCCAAAATTGCAAATGCGCAACGCAAATGTGGATTGGATGGATCGAAAACGATGAGCACATATAGTATAATAAAAATAATGGTTGATAGACGAGAACCGCAAGCCTATTCCTAAATATTCGAAAAACATGTTTAGTTCAGCTGCCCTTCGGCAGAGTGAGCTGCAAGTCGGTCAAACACAATAGAAGATGAACAGTCTGTCGCCGCAGCAAGACGCTGTTGACGGGAGCATAGAGGAGAAATCATAGCAACGTCGAGCGCGATTCGTAGCGCTCGGTTAGAAGAAGGGCTTGTTGGCGGTCAGGCGGTGGATGAGGTCCGCGGCGGCCCTGGGCTGGTCGGCGGGCACCATGTGGCCCGCGCCGCGCACCAGCACCTCCGTCAGGTTGCCCGCCGTCTTGGCGTAGCCCGCAAGCCGCCCGCCCACGCGCCACTGGCCGCGGCGCGCGCGCGCGTACTGCTCCGCCGCGCTGAAGGGCAGCGCGCGCAGGTACCGCTCCGTCAGCGGGTACGCCACGATGATGTCCAGCTGCCCGTTGTAGATCACCCCGCGGTAGTGGCTCAGCAGCTCGGCCACCCAGCCGGCCACGGACTGCATCATGTCCTCGCGCATGTACCGCTCCACCACCGTGCCCTCGTGGAAGGTCAGGTTGCCCACGTGAATGGCCTTCCGGAACTCGGGACTCTCCAGCAGCCGGACGAAGTCGTCCGAGTGAGTGTCGTCTTCGGTGGACAGATAGTTAAAGTAGTACTTGTAGCCGGTCAGGTTGTAGAACAGCGACGGGTACGGGGTCACGTCGCCGTTTAGAAGGGTGTCGAACACGTTGAAGGCGTCCATCCACCGTCCGGCCCGGATGAACTCGATCCCTCGGCTCTCGTAGGCGTCGATCTGCCGCATCCCGCTCTCGTCCACCAGGCCCAGCTGGTACAGGTAGGGCCCGTACGACAGCTGGTGCACCGGGTCGGACAGCCCGTTTCCGATGGCGAAGCCTTTCAGGTTGATCTTCTCCGCCGCGCCGGGGTTCCGACTGTGGATGGCGTAGCAGACGGCGGGCACGTACTTGCCGGCGTACGACTCCCCGGTGACGAAGAAGTCGTTGTTCCTCAGGTCGGGGAACAGCCGGAAGAACTGCGACAGGGCTTCGTAGAGGTCGCGCCCCACGGCGGTCTCGTTCCGGGCGTAACCGTCCACGGTGGCGCTGAAGCCGGTGCCCACGGGGTTGTCTATGTAGATGACGTGGTGGTCTCGCGTCCAGGAGTATTCGCGCCTCTCGAGGCGGCCGCTCTCGAAGCGGAAGGGGCCGTTCTCGGAGAAGAGGCCGTAGAGCGAGGAGGCGCCGGGCCCGCCCTGCAGCCACAGCAGCACGGGCGCGCGGGCCGCGGCCAGCTCGGCGGGGAAGTACCAGAAGAAGGAGTGCGAGCCGCGCGCCGGGTCCACGGTGAGGTAGCCGGAGTGGGCGGCCACCTCGGGGAAGGCGGGCAGGCGGGCGGAGGAGGCCGCGCGCGCCTCGGCCAGGCGGCCGGCGCGGATGAGCGGCGTCAGGTAGAGGGGCTCGCCGCAGTCGGCCGCCACGGGCCGCGGGGCCAGCCTCGGGTAGGCGCCCAGGAAGAACCCGTCGGCGGCGAGCACGACGCTCGCCAGCGCGACGAGGAAAATCAAATTTGCTTTCGATAGCATGTTTCGGTTGAGCGAGGAGCAAACTGCCCGGCGAGCTGAGGCCGACTGCCGGAGTGGCCCCCTGCCCCGACTAATCAGATAAGAACGGGGTCAGGGGTCGCGACCAGCTCCGGACTGAGAAACTAACACTTTTATTTGCGCCTTTTCTTGCATTAAATAAAGTGGTTTAAACCGAGTGAATTTTTGTATTTAATTTAATCAACAATAAATAACCACAAAGTGATAGCTAATTACAATAGTATATATTCTTTACTCAACAATCACGCCATTGTGAGATGTTTTCTACCAGAATTCTCGATATAGTTCAGTGTTAATACACTGCCTCTTATTGGCTATATAGTGTATCTGGCAGAAAATTAGAATTACCTACAAAAAATTCCGTGATTTCAGCAAATTGGCAATACTCAAATACCACAGTTTGTAAAATCATTACCTACAAATTGCTCATCGGGTGCAGATAACCTCGTAAGCAAACTTCTACAAAACATCGATGAATATACATTTGAAATGTTTTTGACAGATGTGTTATGTGTACCTAGGGTTGCCAACTTTTTTTACAAGAAATAAAGTACCTATATTTAGGTCTGAGAAGAATATTTAACAGCATTTTAGAAAAATGAACAGTATTTTATTAATTTAATGTTTTAAATACATATTTTTAAAAACTTCTCGCACAACTTATTAATTAATTTACACTCTTTTTTTAAAAACTTCATACTCCTCACCACAATTATAACTAAAATTAAAATAAATGAGTTAATTTTTTATTAAATTAATAGTTGCTCTATTTCTATCCTCCCGTCACTGCATTCATTACTGAAAAAATTCTTTCAGTAAATGCTGAGGTGGCGAGTACAGAAAGTAGATATGAGACAATTTTAATAATATTTTTAAATTCTTCTGAGGTGTTTACGAATAAATGGCTCCACTTTTGGCCAGTACTCATTTCAAGAAAATCTTTGTCTTCTGATTCGTTCTGAAACTCTATTATTGTGATTTGTTTGTGGCTACGCTGCACAGAACGCCCTCTGACTAAATAAAAAAAAATTGTGAGCGTCTAAGTCTGAAACTTATAGTGTTAGGTAGGTATTTTGATGCTGAAAACAGTATTTTGTATACTTTATTTTTGTTCAACAGTAAAAAGTATAATGTAGCGAAAAACAGCATGATAATGTTAAAAACAGTGTAGTTGGCAACCCTAGATATGTGTATCGCGAGATGTATACTTTGATTGAATTTGAAGCGTAATGAAGGTTGCGTGTTTGTGGGAAGATCAATGCCCATCTGCCGAAACATGATCTGGCACATTTACGCATGGTCGCTGAAGGCACGCCACGTGAATCAAATATAGTGTAGATGTAGGTGGCAAGCTAACACAGTAGGAGATACAGGATGACAAAGAAGTACTTACAATTTATGCTGTCAATTTATTGAAAAACAAGTTGTACAATAATGAATGAAGGAGTAAAATGAGTGCGTGGCGTAGGTTACGGCAGTCGGCGAAAGAGTAATTGTGGTACCAGCGCGCTGCCTGCCAATTCGACTAGTGCAATTGGTCCATTGCCACGCTCGAGGGACTAGAGTCCGGGTAGGCCTAGATCTTCCACATGTTCCTAGGTATTCACGGTCGTTCAGAAACTTCCGGTATGTTCTGCGTGTTTCTAAGACCTTTGGATCCCATCGCAGGGTCCATCATTACACGTCAGCCCTGGTGATGAAGGACAGTGGGATCCGAAACATCAGCCAGAAAGGTCATAAAAACACGGTAGAATATCATTGAAAATTCATACCAGATGAATATATATTTACTCCGCTTAGAGTATAAAATTGTATAGAAATGAACCAAACCTCTTCTTTAGGCGTGGGAATTGAGATACTGCAGAAGTATGTCCCCTCTCGCATATACTTAAGATACATTTATAATGCAGTTTATCTATTAATTTTAGCATAATTAATTATAGTTTTTTTTAATTTATTAAAATTTCATTCCAAACAGAACTGAGTCTCTTTCAGTAAAAACATCTTATTGTAATAAAGCACGACTTATATTACACTTTTTAAGAGTATTTAGTTTCACCTTTTCATATTTGTTTCAAAATTAACAAGCTCACAATTTTTTTTTAAATAAGTCAAATGTGATGAAACCGACCATGTACAAAGAAATTATGTTAGTTCGTGATTATATATTTTAGAGGTCTGTAGCTTACTCTTATATTTAATCTAAATTTGAGCAAAGGAATTTTCCATAACTCTCTTAAACAAGCAGTGATAAGGCATATTCATGAAAGTGATGATTCAGCCATTATCTTAAACTACAGACCTACCACCTCACTTAACTAAATTCCGAAAATATCAGAAAAGGATGTCATATACCGAATAGTAGAAAAACAAAAATCTTATCAAATAATCAACTTTGTTTTGGATCTAAGATGGGAACACAAATTCTTTAACACAATACTGGATGCTACGGAGCTAGTCCACAATACTTTACAGGTACACTCCTGCTTAAAAGATGAGTCAAAAATATTCAAGCAACCAATAAGTGATATCAATGGTTATGGAGAAACGCAACATCAAGGTTTGCATTTTTTAAAATATTTTTCATAAAACGTTGGACTATCATTACAGTAACTTATATTGAATATGAAAAATCGATCCCTTCAATAGAACTCAAATAAAATTATAACAACCTTGTAAAAAAATCTATTTTCAATTTTTGCGAGATTTTCATTATTTTATTCGATTTTTATAATATCAATTGAATGAACGAATCATAATCAATATGTATCGTAATGATAATTCAATTTTTTGTAAAAAATTAGAAATATTGAAAAAAAGTATAATTTGATACCACATAACTCCATTACTATTGATATTATGTCATGGTTGAGATTGACAGAGGTTAGCTATGAGACACCTTGGACAAAAAAAATTTTTTGCTGTCATTAGTGTTTTTATTAATTTAAAACCCTACATTTCATTTTTACTGTTTTGGCACTTAGGCCCGAATTCAGAGTCAATACTTAGATGATTTAAAGGTTAAGGTACGCCT
Source organism: Agrypnia vestita (assembly GCA_016648135.1). Taxonomy (NCBI): domain Eukaryota; kingdom Metazoa; phylum Arthropoda; class Insecta; order Trichoptera; family Phryganeidae; genus Agrypnia; species Agrypnia vestita. Next base: position 45,208 of record JADDOH010023981.1, read on the forward strand.
TAAAAGTTTTATCTTGTACCGAAAATTATGTTTTTAAGGCGCACCTTAGCCTTTAAATCATCCAAGTATTGACTCTGAATTCGGGCCTAAGTGCTTTATTTAATTCAGATATTCAATGGGCAGGCTGTACTAGTGCACTAGATATGCGTATTGTAACTCCTATAAGAATAAAAAAATTCGTCATTATTTTGAGCTTGCAACGCATGAGATCGACTTAGCAAAAATATAGCATTTTGTTCTCTTTCGCAGAGAACGAGGAAGCGGAGATTCGGTGGGCCGAGTCGGTCCTGCAGCCCGTTGCCGAGGCCTACTTCCAGAGCCAGTACCCTGCGCCTCTCACGCCGCCCTACCTGGACGACATCGAGGGTGGCGGAGGATGGCTGCGCTTCCTGGTGGCCGTGGAGGGGGAGGTGGCGGACACGCTGCGAGACGCGGCCGGCCTGGACGAAGCGCTGCCCCTCCTCACGGCCGTGGACCTGCCGCACGCGCGCCGCGCGACCATGGCCCTGGGCGAGCCCCTGGCCCCCGCCTCCGCGCGCGCCTTTGTGGACGCTTTCCTGGAAGGCCGCGCTGCCTGCGAGCCCGTGCCTCCCCTGCCGCCCGATTGACGCGGCAACGAGTGCATCCATCTCCGACGTGAATTCTAGTGCCTGCATACGCACAATGCGACCCGAGGGTCCGGTGAATAATACACAGAGCGTAAATTTTAATTTAATTTATTTTCAACTTGTGATTTTATAAAACTAAATAATTTAAGAGAAATAAATGTACAAATTAATATAAGATCCTTGAAAAACACACGGGGAAAGTACGTCACACCGACGCGTCGGCCCAACACAGCCGCGCACGCCGTAAGTTATACAGGGTGTACCAGAGCCAGCAGCAGAAACTTGGCCGGCGATAGTGCGACGTTTTGCAAAAAAATAGTCAGAAATATTGAAAAAAAAATGCAAACTTTGATATTGCATATCTCTATAACTATTGATATTAGGCCATGGTTGTTTTGACATTTTAGACTCATAACCTTGTCAGGAATCTATCTGCCAAGTTTCTGCTGCTAGCTCTGGTACACCCTGTATACATGCATATTTAAATTACACTTAGTATATTCACTGGGAAGTCTATTAACTCAACCATATTTGTAGCGCTGTATACGTAGCCCTGTAGCCAAGTCTTTAATAAAGTACCGCCAAAGTCATGGTCCAGCCGTGTTGTGCGTCTTTTAACAAACCTCGTCTATTATTGCAACGTTCACCTACAACTCTGACATTTCATAAAACATGCTCGGATGTAATCAAGTTTCACCGAACTTAGGAAGCCATCAATGGTAAAGTAACACACTGTGGTCCTGTTATCCAATGTAATTAATATAAGGTTCTTTAAGGGGTCTCACCACCATGACATTTTTAAAAAATCCTTTTTTTTTTTAATAAATCTTAGAGCTTGAAGTCCTAAGAATAATTTGAGCTACCGCTAATTTGAAAATTCCAAAAATTGAATTACAGCAGTTTTAAGGTAGCGTGGTCGATGAATTTTTAAAAGGATTTCTTTATTATTTTTTCTAAAACTCCCTTTTTCAGACTGGGGGAGAAAATATCTTAAAAACTATGAGGCCGGTTTTCTTCAAATTTTAATTTTATTTAACATTTATTGAAAACAAATGAATTTTTCGTAATCAATATAAGTTATTGTAATGATTCTTCAATATTTTGTAAAAAATAAGTCAGAAATATTGAAAAAAAAAGAAAACTTTTATATTGCGTAACTCCATAATTATTACTTAAACATTTTCGACTCATAATCAAGGCAGGAATCCACCAGTAAACAACTGTGGACTAGCTTTGTTACACCCTGTACATAGGTTGTCTCGTAACTAGTAGCAAAAACGTCGGGGATTCTTCTTCATTCGTTCATTTTCGAATAGAGAATATTCTTTACTCTTTGACATCAAAGTTTGCATTTTTTTTTTCAATATTTTTACTTATTGTTTGTAAAATGTTACCATCACTATCTTTACAAACACTCCAGTAAACTATCCTACAGTAAGTTACATGGAGTATTTAAAATTACTTTATTGAATATAAAAAAATGCAATAAAATTACAAAAATGTTCCAAAAAAAAAGGATTTTTCAAATTTCTGCAAGGCTTTAATCATTTTATTTGACTTGTCAAAGTGAATTAATTTTAAACATTCCATATAAATTACTGCAGTGTTTGTCCAGCAACGTATTAACTACAAAAGACTATCTATATAAGAGAAATTGTGAAATCGATCCACTCGCACGGCTGTCAAGAAATCGGTCGCAGACCTGAATTTATGTTCAGCCAGTCAATAATGATTGTCGCAGTTACTTTTAAAGCTAAAAAATGTTTCATAATAATATCTAACTAGGTTCGATCTGACGTCACTTCTTTTTCATTATAAGCTGACACTGCGTACCGTGCACAGCATCTCACGGCAGTCGCGGGGCCACAATGAGTGGAGACAGTGAAACATTTGAAAACATCCGACCGAATGAGCGCGGTGCGAATACATCATTCGGTGCGTTCAATGTCTGAGGACGGGCAGAGAGATCAGGTGAGAAGAGTGGTGAGCGCGTCCAGGAATTTGTTGAGGTGATCCGACTGAATGGAGATGGTGGCCGAGTCGAACCAGTCGGGGGACACGTCACTCCGGGAGCGCAGCGCCGCCTGCTCGAAGGCTTTCCCAAATAAACTGGAAATGGAAGAAAATGGTAAAATAGAACAACATAAAAGGATATAAACACAGGGTGTCTCATAGCTAGTACAAAAACTTCGGGGGAGTGTTCTTCATTAAATCTTTAATCGAAAATATTTTTTACGATCTGGACGAGATGTCTACAGTTATGGAGACAAGCGACATCAAAGTTAGCATTTTCTTATTTTCTTTAAAATGTTGGACTATCACTACAGCGATTTATATGGAATATTAAACATTTATTCGCTTTGATACAAGTCAAATAAAATGATTAAAATCTTATTATATTTTTTAAAAAGATGTCGCTTAACTCAGTAACTGTCGACATTTCATCCAAAGTATAAAGAATATTTTCTATTCAAAATTTAACGAGGAATACTCCTTTAAAGTTATTGCTACTAGCTATGAGACACCCTGCATAATTAAATTACCGTCCTTATCAATGGACAAATATTTCTCATGGATTTTTAATAATATCAGATAATGGCAGATCGTAAGATGAAAGATAAAACTAGACAGTTCAGAAGAAGAGTAACAAAAGAAATTGCCACCAATGGAAGGAAGGTTCCTCTGTCCTTTAAGAAATAAATATTAGGTTGATGGATAATAATATTATTGATATGGATAATTACCCACCCTTATTGGATTTGTTCTTAGTCTTTGAAGTGCAATGTTTTTAAAATAGAGAAATTAAATTGAGTACAGGAAAATACTAAATTAAATTGTTACACCCTGTATACGTATACATATATTATATATACAGGCAGACTTAACCAAAATGGTGAACAGTCATAATTACTCTGGCAGATGGCCGTGATGATTTGTGCATCCGGAGTCAAAGTCCAGTGAGAACATTAATCATGACTTTTTCCTAAGCATATATTTTGAAAAGAAACTGAAATAAGAGGTATATTTCGAAATATTTATGTCATTATAATTAATATACTAATCAGATTTTAATATTTCATAATATTTTGCCAGATAAATATTTAATTTTGATTTTTTTCTTCCAAATACACGTTTAAATAAAAGTCATGCTTCTTGTTCTCACTGCATGCGCCTGGTATACCCAAAAACCACAAAAATTTGGTTAGGAGTATATAATATAATATAATAATATTATCAACAATAGGATAGACTCACTTGCGGGTAGAATCCTCAGTGAGTGGGGGCACTCCCAGCAGGACGGTGCGACCCTCGGGACCAGGGGCCGCTAGCAGCAGGGGCCGGCCTCCCCCCGGGGCCCCGCGCTGTAGCCAGCGAGCCACCAGCCCCAGCCAGCGCGGCCCGCCGGGACCTTCCTCAGGTAGCTGGAGGTGCAAAAATGGTCCGGCAGACTGCAAACGATGCCCTCGAAGTGCGCTCTGCACAGCATTCCCAGATGCCAGCAGGCGCAACTTTGCCGCCTCCAGCCCGCGCCGCAGCTCTTCCGAGCCCTCAGACAGCGAGAGCGCCAGCAGTGCGCGCTGGAAGCCTTGCGGCCCTTCGAGCAACCCGAGCAGCGCGTATACGGCGTCCGCCGCACACAGTCTCGTTCCGTAACCGCTGCGTACGCAGAAGGCAGGGTAGAGCAGATCGCGAAGGCCATACTTGTCGGCTAGGCGTTCCAGCGCGGGCAGCAGCTCCCGCCGAAGATCCAACTCCATCGAAGCGAAGGGTTGGCGCGCCTCACGCAGTGGTAGCCCCATATCAGCCAGCAGGCGCTGCAAGCGCACGGCTCCCCGAGCGCCCCACAGCCGCAGTGAAGCCCAACTAAGCGCCGAGTTCCGCAGCGCCTCCTCCAAGCTCCAGTGGCGGTACAGCGCCAGACGCGCGTCTCGCTCCAGAGCCACGCTGACCGCCGCGTCTCCGCCCAAAGCGTGTTCCAGGCGGGCCGCGTGCGCCTGCAGCTCGCCCGCCTCCAGTAAATACTGCGCGAGCTCTGTCTTCTCCAGTACCAGCTGCTCGGTTGCTCCCACCACGGCCCACCAGAGCACTTCGCGGCTGTCTTTGGAAAGGGTCCAAGCGACCTCCATCATGCGCACAGCCACCGCTCTCCCGAAATGGGAGAACTGCGTGTAGTGAAACATGAGCGTGTCACGGTTCTGTTCCCAGGCCTGTCGCTCCCGACGGCGGGTGCGGCTCCGCTCTGCACGCTGCTGCATACGTTCTGCTCGGCTCATCCCCTCGTCTGTTTCCTCCGAGTCCTCCGCCTCTTCTTCCTCGTCCTCCTCATCTTCATCCCTGAAGATGTCATCGAACTTGGGCACCTCCTCCCCCTCGGGGCGCCCCACCAGCCGCACCTGCCGACAGTGACATTATTTCTCATAAACTTTATAACAGAAAAAACATAAAAATTATAAATTTAATGCTAATGTCGGTCTTAAGCCATGTATTCACTAGGGGACAAATTGTCCCTCAACAGCACGCGCGGCATAGAGTCTACGTGACGTTGCAACGTCGTGCACTGTTCCGCGACCTCGCGCACAACATAGCGTGGCATTTCTACGTGCCGTGGCAACGTTGCCATGCGCACGGTACCCGAGCGTACTCACTGCAACATTCCGCGGAGCGTCAGTACCACGTGGTATGTTTACAAGCGAATACGCATGCGCTGTATCTGTCAAGATGACAATGCGGGGAAACGAAATCGTTCTCGAACTCATCGAGCTGTATCGATCGAAGATCGCGTAGAATGTCCGTCCTTCTTTCTCTTTGCAGTTAATAATTTCGCATTCTCCTCTTTTTTCTCCTCTTACTTTTCGATAAACTCATTAACATAAACAGATACGCGGCTATCATCATAACCTCATAGGGCGATATATTACCGTGACGTCTGGAAAACAATAATTATTTGCAAAAAGGACCTTGTTTTTAATAATATTCAATTTACTACAGTAAAACCTCGTTAATTTGAAATTGCGACCCAAAAAAACATTTCGAATTGCGCGGAACCCCGTTTTCGCCAAATGAGATACCGCAGCTGTCATCCATAACCTCATCGGATGACATTTCCGCGACAAGATATGCGAGTCCCGGTGTGTACACGTCAAATGACCGCGTCATTGTCCCCGAAACATGAGCGTAGATGTTGATGCGACATGTCGAGCGGAATGTTTCGCGATTTTTCCCCTAGTGAATATATGGCTTTAGTGAGAACAGTCACCAGTGACCACTCCTGTTCAACTTTATTTGACGCTGTCAGCTCGTAGCAATATCACTAGAAAGGTTGCTATGCGCTTGGAAGTATTGCTTGCCCAACGTAACTTGGCGTGCGACGAATTTTGAACTAAAACCCGCCCCGCCCGCACCCGACGATAACCCCTCGCCCTGTCATTCAGTTCATTCTCGTCTTTGAGCGCGAGCTGTGTCGTCTTGATTACCAATATACACTGAATTATTATGTCCAAAACATCCTAAATAGTCTGGGATGGTGCAAGAACAATTGCTAATGAAGTATTAAAGTTTTGCAAAGCTGAAAAAGCGAATAATGGACCGATATTACCGTCTGACAGTTTGACAGATAGAATGGCCGCCATTACTGCATGGTTTCTTTAGCGCTGCCCGACCATATTTCTGTATTTAATACGACACCGGTCACCGGACATTCTGTACATTATGTATTGTGTACTAAATTTACACCCTGACAACTTCTGTTACGTGACAGCGACGCCCTCCCTCGCACGCCTAGTTATAGTGGTACGTCTATAACGGTAGTGTTGGAACAATTTTGAAAGATGATGGGTCTGCTCTGTACTAAGTACTACAATGTATTACTACATTATACTCAAGCGCACACTTCACATGTTTGTAAGTGAATTGCACACTACAAACTACACACTTCAAACGGATCCCAGATAGACAGGATATCCGGGTACGAATTCTAGTAGCAAGCAAATATTTTTCTTAACGTCTTTCTAATTGATTAATAAATTTGGTTTTAAAGTTTTTGTAGTTCTCGGTGATACGAAACTTTCTCATTATGAACTCAGCTTATAAATTACTAAAACTGCCAACATTGAAGCGGAGACATGAGCAAAGTGATCTGATTGAGACATGCAGGATTCTAACCAACATGTATGCCGCCCAGATTTGACGGTTCCTACTGTTGAATCTGCAAAAATTAGATTTTAATTTTACTATCTTTAAGTATCTAATTTACTCTATATTTTCAGATAATGTTAAAAAAAGGTTTAATTTCCTTTATATCTTCTTTCTTGAAACGATAATTCAACCGTTTTATTAACATTGTCCGAAAACTTAGAGTAGGCAACTGGATAGTATAAGATGGTAAAATGCAAATTGAATTTTTACAGATTTGACAGGAACATCGACATACCACCTTAAGAATATAATCTCAGAGGTCACCGACTGAAACTGAATCATACAGTAATTTCGGCAAATCCAAAGAAGAACGTTTCATCAAATCGATGGCTGGTATAAGCCTTCAAGTAATGTCACTGAAGCAACCAAAGTGGACACCTTCAAAAAAGACTAGACAAGTTTTTGAAAACATATATATTATGCAGGGTGTTTCGTAGCTAGCAGCATAAACTTCAGGGGAGTCTTCTTAATTAAATTTTGAATAGAAAATATTATTTACATTTTGGGTGAAATGTCCACAGTAACAGATATAAGCGACATCAAAGTTTGCATTTTTTTTTTCAACATTTGTCTTATTTTCTGTAAAATGTGTAGGTATCACTAGTACAGTAACTATATGGAATATTAAAAATTCATTTGATTTAATATGAGTCAAATAAAATGATAAAAACCTTACAAAAAATTATTTTTCAAATAATAATTTTATTCGACTTGCTTTAATAATTTTATTTGACTTGCATCAAACCGAATAAATTTTTAATACACCATATAAGTTAATGTACTGATAGTTGAATATTTTAGTGAAAATAAGTAAAAAAATATTGAGAAAAAAAAAATGCAAACTTTGATATTGTTTATCTCTGTAACAGTCGACATTTCACCCAAAGTTTAAAGAATATTTTCTAATCAAAATTGAATAATAAAGATTTCCCCGAAGATTTTGCTACTAGCTATGAGACGCCCTGTGTATTTTTTCTTTCTCTGTAATATTTCTTTCAACATTTTTCAGAGAATAAAGCTGACATAAAAGTGGGCAAATAAGTTTATTTTTATGTAAAGTCAATTTCAAACTGCTCTCCTATAAAATTTCCTTTTTGTAGATGATTTAGTTTACCAATGGACCGTCAATATATGATTTTTTCTATGTTCAGGAGAAGTTCCATTCGTAGTCCAGTGGGCCTGACACTGGCTTCTCTTACCAGGGATCCTGCTGAGTAGTGACGGTTAAACTGTTATTTTAACCGGTTATTTTCGGTACAGTTATTTGGTATTTCGTCAGTGTATATATAATAATCCTATGTGACGTTTTAGTACATTCTGAGATAAACAAATAAAACTATTTCAAAAATAATTGTACAGACTAGATTTGTAAAAAATGTTTATAATTACTAGGCAGACTTTCCAGATGAACGGCAATGTTTTTTTTAGTATATCTCCATTATTTATATGAAAAATTGACAAATTGATTCGTTCATCTCAGAATGTACATAGGATTTATTATATATTCAGTGATGATTTGTATCTGATTGCATCAGTGATTTATAACCAAGATAAAATTGTTGTCGGGGAACAGAGCGTCTCACTTGGCCGTTGCTGTAGACGTTGCAGACGTCCGTGGGCCGGTGCGAGTCGAGCACGAAGAAGACCACCTCCTCCGCGGGCTGCAGCAGCTCCACCAGGTCCAGCGTGGCGCCGCAGTTGAGCAGCACCACGAGGCGGATGTCCTCGCAGTGCTGCGCGTAGGCCGCGCTCAGCTCGCCGGGGCCGCCGACGGCCACCAGCGTGTGGGGCACGTTGTCCGAGCGGAGCAGCGACTGCAGGATCTTGCACGCGCAGACCGCGTCCACGTCCAGGTGCACCAGCAGCAGTACGCGCTGGAATCAACAATCGCACTGTACGTCAACTGTCAAACTTTTGACAGCGAGAGCATCAAACAAAAGGGCACACTTACGTTTCCACACAAAACATTGTAAAAGTCCTTCTTTAAATCCTCGACGTACATTTTATCAACTCATAGTACGTGCATTGCTTTCCTACCGTATCACGAACAATTCATTTTAGAAGTAAACAGAAGTATTAAAACACTATATTTCCGCCGCTTCCCGCCATACAACACCATAGATGTATAGATGACAGATGACATAGAAGAGGACAGATGATTCAGATGATTATGAATGTCCATAGACAATACAGACATAGAAACACACAGCGCTGATCTCTATAAACATTGATAAGACTTACCACCAGGCCAGTGCTCCATCCTCTCTGCCGCACCATACTCTTCTATCCTGACACATAACTCTCGCCTTATCCACATTCATACATCTTCGCATACAAGCTCGACGGTTGTTGAGTGTTCTAACAGGACCATCCTCCACTATTATTTTATTGCGCCGCAATGACAGCTAGATTGAAGACAAAATAATGTAGCGAGATTCACGTACAATTTTAAATCACAAATATTTATTTATTGCCCTAATGGGCTTTAACAAATATACAGAATATAAATTTTAAAAAATAACATAGGACAGATAGATATACAGTTAAAAGGTACAAGTACATATAATAGAATTGTATAAATTTAGATTAAAGATTAAAGATTCAAGTGCATAAGTATAATAGATTTGTGTAAATTGCAGTTAAAAAGATTCAAGTACATCATATAGATTTGTATAAAATAAAAAGAGAAGTTTAAGTAGTGAGAAAAAAATGATTGTAAGAAGAAGAAGAAATAGATTGCAGTTAAAAATATTCAAGTACATCTTATAGATTCGTGTAAATTGAAAACAGAAGTTTTAGTAGTAGTAAGAAGAAGAAAAATTTATTATCCATTTCCATTTTGTTGAGATGTAAAGAACTGTATCAACTTCGCCCTGTATACAGTTGTATTATCAGCAAAAATGTCAGCCGCCTCTGCATGTTCATTCCCTAATGAGTGTAGTCTGGCGATTACAGCGTTTGCTAATGCATTAGTATTGACGTTTCCACTATAATAGAATAATGTACTTTGATGACCTCGAAGGGCTATAAAAGTCGATCAGACTAACAATCTGGGGGTAATCAATCATGCTATTTATGATCCTATACAGAAATATTAGAAATATGTATATTATAAATTAGTAAACATGTATAAATATTAAATACTTTAATTAGTTTAAATTACCAGTAAATTATATTTTATGTGTATAATATTACTACACATTAAATATTATCTGCATGTATTTTAAAACAAACTGTACTTCTCGCTACTTTATACGATTTCGCCATTTGTTTTTTCTTAAGCTGGCAATGGAATATTTGCATTACTTTTACTATTTTTAGGACAATTATAAAATAGGTTTCTGTCGTGACTCAAGTTTGTGGATTTTGAAAAAAGCAAGATGAGGAAGGTTACTATGATGACCAGGGTGTTGAAATACATTTGGAAACATTTTATGCCCTCTTTATTATTCTCATCTATTAGTGTTTGCATGTGTAATATTTTATTCTGTTATTGCTTTTCTGAATACTTCGTACATAGTATTAACCATACAGTCTAAGGTATCAATAACTTAACTGTAAAATAATACTAATAAAAAGAAAACAATTATTGTTAAAAAAGAAAATGGTTTGAAAAAAGAATACAGTTTCTGAGTCGAGTGTAACAAGAAAAAAAAATTAATATGAAAAGGAAAATGTGATGTCCTTCCTTTTGCCTAGGAAGTATTTGATGTCAGGAAATCTGGAATCTACAGTAAAACGCCGGAATGTTCTTCTTGGTTTATTCGTTATATACAGGTTAAAATAATCTTCCACAATAAGGTATATAAATAGCGGTTCCGACAAAGTTTCCATACTGTGCTTTCGTTATGGCCTAACTTACGTTTAAGATGCCTATTTTATCTATCTATTCTCTATACACTTAAACCGGCTTAAATCGAGTGTGAAAATAATAATAATAATATTTGGATAATTTATATAGCGCCTTTTTCGCGAATAGTTACCTTAAGGGCGCTGGCTCGCGTTCTGTGTTCTTTTTAACTCGTAAACCGTCTACAAAATCGAATACAATGCCTCGTGTTGTTCTACAACTATTATGATATTTAGGTATTGGGCAAAATTGTTTTGTAAAAGATTTTCAAACGGGTAATAAAGTTACTTGGGTAGTGAGAAATTTTTTAAGAAATTGGGAAGATCGATTTACTAAATGGAAATAGAAGTACGTCACGTGTGGAAAAAGCATGTGAAACAGATTTATCAGAAGTACAAACCAAGTAATTCTGATTATCCTTACAAGTCAAAAAGAAGGACATCATCATAATTCTACTGGCTGCATCAGTTGTGATTTGCAGACGATATGGTATTAATAAATAAAAACCACAAAGACCTGTAAAATATCCTGGAAAGATGGAGAAGAATCTTGAAGCACAACGGGTTGAGACTGAGCAGGAAGAAAACAGAATATCTGTTAAGACGGTAAGCCGTTCGAGAATGCTAATGCTGCCACTCCCATAATGCAACTAGACGGAGAAACAATAGCATATAGTGACTTATTAAAATATCTTGGGTCTCCATCTATAACGATGGAGGATGTGCAGCAGATGTAATACATAGATTTAGTGTGGGATGGATACAATTTAGATCCATGAAAGCAGTGCTGTGTGATCCAAAAATGTCATTAAAATTATAAGGGAAAGAATATCAGACAATTGTCAGACCCGTCCTCCTCTATGGCTCTAAATGCTGAATCATGTACAGCATCATACAGCATCTACAATAGACAGCTAGAAACAATGTAAATGCGAATGCTGATATGGTCATGTGGAGTGTTCCTAAGAGACAGAAAAAAAAGTTCACGTATTAGTGGAAGCCTGGGCGTCACAGACATCAATAGCATGAAAGAAATAGAAATAGAAAATCAATAGGAAGATAATAAGATGGTATGGCCACGTTGGACGTAGAGTACCCGATTACATTGTTAACGAGACGATCTCCATAGATCTTTCCCGAATTACATCCAGAGGAAGACCAAAAAATTCATGGGTGGTGCAAAGGGATAGCCAAATGAAGAGGCACGGATTGGGTTATGTAATCCAGGACGAAAGAACCTACAACTCAAGGAAGAGGAGAGCTGACTACAATACTCGTCAACGACAGTGATTTGGATTTGAAGCCAGAGAGAAGAAGAAGGTTATAATAATATTCCGCGCCAAGATATGCAAATAGCGGTACCCTATCTCTCCCAGTCCGTGTTTTCGTAATGCGCAACCGGAACGCCGCAGCCCTTTTAACCTTTCTCACATCTATCTCCCATCCCTTTCATTAACTTAGACAGACGTCCCATCCATAAATATTAAAGAAACTGAAGTGACAGCCTTCACGAAAGCAGGCAAACTAATTGAAAATATATTAACATCCCTCTTATTTAGGCCTACTAAATCTATGAAACATTTTGATAAAGTTTTACGGGATGTTAAGTGTTAGTAAAGACAGATGAACATTAAATCATATACTTAGATAAATTTGTATATTTATAAGAGTTATTGCAATGCGTTTTGTGATGTTCTCGTCTCTTGCGTTAGGAGGAGAACTTTGGAAATAAAAAACAGTTGTTTTTTAAGTTCTACCTTTTTAATTTTCTGAGATGCGTTTCGCCTTATGAGGGTATTACCAATCTAAATATTTTATGTTGTGGTCTAAATATTTTATATTATGTTCGTGGTCGATGGAATGAAAGAGCGATATGCAGTTACTGTTTATTTCTTACCGGAGATAGGCCCCTGAAGCAAGTTAAAGTGTACATAGTAATATTTTATGTAATGACGAACAAAGTAATAGATGACGCGCGGAAGTCTGCCCGATCTTACGGCAGAAGCCCGACTGGTGTGGTGTCGCCAAGTCCCTAGCTCGACTCTTTTGTTTATATCGCGGAGATTTTTATTATGTTAATATAAACAAAACTCTGGGTCGGGCGATAGGTACATGACACAGGGTTGAACAGGTACCGCTACACATTCAACAACTTGTATTTTTATATTAAACGTATTAGAAAGAGATGCCACTCTCTTTTAAAATATCCCAATTTTTAAAAAGAGTGGTGAATATAAACTAGAGTATGACGACTGTCAATCAGTATACATAGGACAAACAGGTAGAACGGTCTTCTAAGGGTTATTTTTGATTTCACGTAAAAATACACCGTGTGCCTAATTTATATTTATTATTTAAATGAAAACATGATTAATACTTTTGTGTACATAACTTATGTGTATATGATTCATATTATTTATATAGAAGAATATGGCGTTCTCTCCTCTCTGCCTATTCATGCGGGGAAACGACGTGATGGTTGGTTAGTTAGTTTTTATTTATGTATGTATACATTTCATTGGTGAAAGTGAACAAGAAAATAGTTTATCAATATATGCGAAAGTACACGGATATTTAAATGTTTTACAATTGTTAGAATAATTGCACTGTGAACATGAAAATAATTTTTCTTCGGTGTGCTTAAGGTCATGCTATTTTATCTTTGACTTTTGATCGCACGATTAATTGCAATTCTTTATAACATTCCTGTCTCATTTACTTTCGAAATATAGTGCATTATATCTATATAAATGTACCCATCAATTTGACGGTCAGTAATAATTAAACAACAAACATTTTGCTGCATTCCCAAGATAACTTTATAATTTTTATTATTAACATTACGAAATCGCTTTGTAGGTCAGCGTTTTACCCATCATCAGTTGGTGACCAGATGTACTATCAAGTCATTGTAGTGTTCAAGAGAAATAGAGCAAGAACTTTCAGGACTATATAGTACCTACAATATTTAGGGCCGGTTGTTTCAAGTTCGATTAAAGAAAGAGTACGTTTAAAGCATAGATTTTTACGGAAACGTATCGTTTGATTGGAGACGTAAAAATCTATGCTTTAAACGTTTAAACGAACTTTTATTTTAATCCAACTTGAAACAAACGAGCCTTTATACGATACAATCATCCGTATTCTGAACAAAGCAATATTGCTATTTCTGTATCTTGACAGTTATTGTATAACATTGTGACGCCGTTTTATGTTTGACAGGTTTGAAATTAATGAATTCAATCAATTATCAATTCAAGCTCATTATTCGTAATTGTGAATAACTTAACGTTTGTTTACGTTTTAGAGCATGTCAAAATTAAAACATCGAAATTGGTGGCAATACAATATTATACATACCTGTCAAGATTGGGATAAAGATCTGACATCCACAGAATATAGACCAAAATAGAATGGCAACTGTTATTTGCAAAGTGACATCTTGCGATTATGGGAGATATTATTATTTATTTATATATTTGTCCTTTTTTTCTTTATTTATTTATTTATTTCAATTAAATGAATATTTAGACCGTATTCTGAAAATAGCAATATTGCTATTTCTGTATCTTGACAGTTATTGTATAACATTATAATGCTGTTAATTTTAACGTTTTAAGTTTGACAGGTTTGAAATTAACGAATTCAAATAATCAGATAAGCTCTAAAACGTAAACAAACGCTAAGTTATTCACATATTATGAATAACTTATTTTACTTTCGTTTATTTACGTTTTAGAGCTTTCTGATTGATTGAATTCATTAATTTCAAATCTGTCAAACTTAAAATGTCAAAATTAACTGCATTACAATGTTATAAAATAACTGTCAAGATACAGAAATAGCAATATTACAATTTTCAGAACACGGTTGTTTGTTTCTGAAAATGAAAATAAGGTTTAACAATAAAAGATGGTACATTTAATTAAAAATGTATTATCCACTAATTCTATAATAAGAGTCAGAAAAAGAATTGGCAAAGAAAACTGACAATTATTTTTAAATTCGTCAATATTGTTACAGCATATTTTTTTAAATTTTACACAGTACCTCTCTGTAAAAGAAAAATCTCATGTTTAGAGAAGGAATATGTTTACATAATGAACATAATTTCAGATTAAAATAGATGATTTTGTTTTAAAAACAATGTTCATATTTAAAATTCATTCAATTCAAAAACATAGAATTAATATTTTTTAAAATACCAAAACTCGCAAAGAAAATAAAAATTCAATATTATATATTTTGTAATTATTAATATTTTAGAAAATAAAATGTAACATTGATCAGTAAATAATTTACACCACAAGCTACCATTTTAATAGATAAAGGAAATCAATGATTTGTGATGATTATACAAAATAAGATTACACTTCGTATTCATGTGGTAGTCAATTTTCATTGCCTGTTAATATTATTACTAATATTATTTAAGTGATGTGATAAAAAATGTAACATTCAAATAATATATTTTTTAGATTCAGAATGATTGTTTTAAGTACAAATATACATTGGAAAAATTCAACAAATATTGATTTAAAAAAAACATTGCAATAAATTCCTACCCAATTCGATGTAAAATATTTGGGAGCAATTATAAATCATAAACTAAACTTTACATTGAACACAAAATATGTAACAAAAAATAGCAAAATGAATTTCACCCTTGGAAAGAATCAGAAGAGATCAAAACAGAATTGAGCAAAAATATATTATATAACGCAATAATTGTCCCCCACATCAACTACTGCGACAGTATACTATTTCTGGGTTGAAGAAGAATTGAAAAAATAACAATACTCGAAAAGAAAGCATAAAGAATTATACTAAAAATAAATCAATACACAAGAATTAAAGTGGTGCTAGAAAATTTACCAATAATAGACAAATAATTAAATTTAATTCTATTTCTACTTATGTATAAAATTAATAATGGATACAACATCTTTGAAGTATTAAGAAAAAACAAACACAAACATGACAAACATGAAACAAGAGAAGATGAAAAGATTACATTAAAAAAAAATCACAAATTTTAATCATGCACAGTGCTATATATAAAACTACTACTACAACGAAACTATACATAAAACTACCAGGGACAGTAGAGATGTAAATAATATAACAACTTTAAGAGGAAACTAAAAAAATATGTGATACTTTAGTTAGAATAAAATTTTAAATAATTATATGTAATGCTGTATATATAAAGAAATATAAATTTATTATATTTCCTATTTAAAGAATAAATTTTTAAAATAATAAAAAAAGGTTAGGAATATCATCTAAATGATCAAAAGTGTGAAGATATGATAAACAGAGTACAATCTAATGGGTTGACAGTATTTTCAACGATTCTTACATACATATACATTACACATACATAATAATTATTCTGGATACACAACAAAAAAAGTATTCTTTTCAATTGTCATTTTACACTTCAATGTTCAGAATAATTATTTTGAATTAAATAAGCGTATACAAGAACAGATATCAATAAGACATCATTTACAATGCATTGCAAATAATATAACCGGTCAGTAAGATCAAGCGGTTTGAAACTAAAAAAGTAGAACAAATGATTTAATATTTTTTATGCTTATAGTGTTAAAAA
>JADDOH010023982.1:0-32493 GCA_016648135.1 Agrypnia vestita
AGAATATTGTGTGACGTATTCCGCGTTCGTATCTCTATTTAAATAAAAATTTAATAAAAAACTTACCTTGTGCCTCCCGTGGTACATAACATTTACATGTTGTGTCCACTGGCTGTCTGCATAATAAAAGCAAATTAAAGATGTAAGAGGTATTTAATATATATAATGTAAAGATGGAGCACCTCAAAAAGATAAAAAATTAATACAATGAATATGCATATTACGTGTAATTTTATGTTCTAAATATATTAATTGTAATGAACCTTGGAATTATATAGCATTATTCTTCTTCTTGTGCCCTATCCGTTCAACGGAGTCGGCTGTCTGCTGCCATCATCACTACAGTGCGGCAGCAACACCTCTACAGCAGGCTGGCCAGGTGCTCTCCTTCCTCCGGGGCCCGACTTCCTGCAACCTTTCCCCGCTTTATAAAAACCACAAAATGGTTAAATATATATCATGGATTCATTGATTGCTTAGTGAATCCGTATTATTATTATTATTATTTTATTATTATTATTTTATTAATTACACGGCTTAATAGCCTTTTACAACAGGTTTATACATAATTAAAATACAACAAACGATTATATGTAAAAGAAAAATAAAGGGTTTAAATGTAAAAAAGTATATATACATAGTTTAAACATAATGAGGTTAGACATATATGTAAAAAAAGTATATATGCAAAAAAGTGTAAAGTAGTGATCTCAGAAATTTTTACTCACCGATAATATAGCAATATTAAATTTGAATAGCCAGGTATACATAAAAAATTTAAGACATTATATAAAAATTTAATATTTTGAAAAGAAATGATCATATAATAATTTTTAAAATTTTGAGAGAGATAGATTTAAAATGTCGACATATGTAGGTAGTTCATTGCCCAGTTTGTGCATCCGAGGTATGCTAGAATTTGAACGATAGTTTGTGTCCGAATTGTCACATTAAAACAGCATGTTTTGGCGGGTCCTACGGTTAGGTACTTTAAAATTAATACTATTCAGGAGTTTGCAACAGTCGAAATTTGAGTGTAATATTTTAAAAAGGAATATTAAATCTGTTAATTTTCTTCGATCTTCCAAGGTTAGGAGATTAAGATTAGTTTGCAAATATTTGTAGTTTATTTTGTCGATCGGAATATGAAGCTTAAAATTTATAAATTTTAGGAATTTACGTTGTACCCTTTCTATATTTTTTATATGAATCCTGTAAAAAGGAGACCAAATGATGGAATTGTATTCCAACTGACTACGGACCAAGGATACATATAAGAGATTTATTACATTAATTGATTCAAAGTCCTGTATTGATCTAAGTATGAAACCTAAGGTTTTCATACTTTTATTCGTAATAATATTGATGTGACTTTTGAATTCTAGTTTATGATCAAAAATGACACCAAGATCACGGATTTCTGTTATTTTTTCTAGGTTTGTATTATTTATTGTCATCAATAATACGTATGTGTGCAAAATTTCAGCTCGATTGGACATTGGAAAACGGGTGAAGTACCGATTTGAATATTCCGCCCAGACAAACAGGTGAAGCTAATCTAAGCGCGGTACCAATAGATAAATTAGATATCCAGACTCTACATTATATATTACTTTCTTTGTACACAAATATATGAGTATACTGATATGACGAAAATAAATCATACGGAGAAATATAGTATTCCTTGATTCAAGATTAGGGCGCCGCCTCTTGAGTAATGAACAAATATTTTATTTAACTATAACAGAATCATAATAATACTTAGCGCTTATATTCCTAAATGAAATTTATTTTCATCGTGTCAATGTATATACTCAAAATACAATAATAATTTTAAAAAATCCAAAACTAACGTAGGTATATCGTTTATTTTGGTATAGCGTCTTTACATAAATAATTGATTAATAAACTCGTACGAAAATATGATTTATGAGTACGGATTCTAACACCTTATTACAGACGTAACGGGGACGAAATTATAAAAATAAATAACGTCCAGAGTTGCGCAGACCACATTGTGGCGGGACCTACTCAAAATATACCTACTCAACCTATATACCTACTCAACCTATATACCTACTCAACCTATATACCTACTCAAAATATTGCGAGAATTATTTGAATGATAAAAAGTAGGAATAGTATGTATAGATTTCAAAAAGACATTCGACACACTGGAACACGAGATTTTACTGACAGAAATGGATGATTGTGGAATACGAGACGTATTATTGACGTACACGTTTTTTTAGACGTGAATTCGAACGAAATTACGGACGTTGCACGAAGTTACGGGGACAGATTGACACGGACAGATAGATGAACAGACACCGAAATTATTGATCCTTTATATGCGAGGACTCGGTATCCATTTTGTTGTACTTTTGATTTCTTGACTAAGAGATTATTGTGTATCACATTGGTACTAAATTAGATTTAACATAATCAGAAAAATAGTTTTATCAGCTTTTGTATTATTGTATTAATTACCACTGGCATTTTGACACAACCAACTCTTATTTATTAGCAAATATAAATAAAGAGATAAATAATTTAAGAGTAGTACCTACCAGAAAGTAGTTACTTGCCAGAACATTTTTATTTATTTTATTTCTGCGGTTTACACCTATTACAATAAAATAAAAATCTGATACATATCTAGATAACAGTGTACATTATATATCAGCATGCATGATCGTTTACAAATGTATACATATGCATACATACATACATATTAAATTTATAAAACAGTATCTTCTATAATAATAGTCATATTGCTGTTTTTTCGTTTGCTAGGGGATTTGATTATGCAAGAATAATGCGTTTGTAAAATGTGCCTTAAATAGACGAGAGGGGGAATTTATTCTGTTCTGATCCAATTTCCTCTTATAAAAATGGTTTTTTTTTCATCTCCATATAATTTAATACTCTGTGACAGAATGTTTAAAAAAACATATTTTTGCGTAATACATATAATATATCCAAAATTAAGTAAGACAATTATAAAGTGTATATCCCTATGAACAGTATGTCGTTAGCCCTGGGCCATCCCATTTAAAACTTTCATTCATGTTTCTCAATTTTTTTTAATTAGAAATCAATATTCTTACTATTCTCAAAATAAGCTTGAATAATGAAATATAATATGTTTAATATCATTGAAAGATTTGGCAGATACTTCGTGGTGCAACATTATAATTTAAAATATGTTTTATTTTACTTTGTAATACACACACAATATGAGTTATTAAATTACAACTATAGTTTCGAGAGGAGCAGTCCCTCTCATCATCAGGTATAGATAAAAACTATACCTGATGATGATCTATACCTGATGATGAGAGGGACTGCTCCTCTCGAAACTATAGTTGTAATTTAATAACTAATATTGTGTGTGTATTACAAAGTAAAATAAAACATATTTTAAATTATAATATGTTAATGCTATGAAAATAGGACTCACTTGCTGGTGTCTGGTGTCCTAGAATGGAACTCGAATCACCGACCAATCAGATCCATGTCCACTATGTCATGACCACTAAACCACTTCATCTCTGTGAGACTTGTATAATTTGGCATAATTAATAATTATGCCTCTGCGGACAGACCCTGTTATTGTGTTCTCAGAATATAAACTTGATTGTAGATAATGCACTCGATGTTTAATGGTCAATTTTTCGCTATGTGCTTGGTGGGCACATTTGTATATTATGCAACCAGCGATTATATTTGTATATTATGCAACCAGCGATTATATTCGTATATTGTGCAACCGGCCCGGCTTCGCCCAGTACGGTTTTGTTCACGTGTTATTTTCTTAATCTCGTCATATCTTCTAAAATATGTAATCTAATGATTTAGTGTACAGGACGAATTTGATCTGCGGTGAATGGTTCAGATTAATAAGATCTTTAACTTGGAAAGGATTAATACTGAAGCGGTCGAAATTTTTGAAAAGTTAACCAGTATATCCTAGTTATTTGATGAAATTTTAAACACAAAACGGTTGGTGTAAATTATCCCGAAAAGAAAGATTTATTGTATCGATGCCTTTTTTATAGGTCATTTCATTTTAGACAATTCTTTCCTACACGATTTTTTTGTATCTCTAACGGATTAGGCAGCGTTTTCCACGAGAGCACTCAAGCGGCAAATTTTTCCCCGACATGATTCACTAATCCCGTTAACGTTAGGCTTCTATATTATCTTCTTCTTCTTCTTCTTCCCAGAGCATCTGTCGGGTATCCTCCCGGCTGCGTCAGTTCAACTTCTCGCACACGTGTATCAGTATTCCATATGCTTACTTTAAACACATTCACAACAGAATTAATAAGTTTATTTGTGGAAAACTATTCTGTTCACAAATCTAGAACACTGTGATGCATCTTCCGCCCCTGTTAGCATTTACACCCTTATCCTTTGTTTCTTAATTCATCTAAGCATTATTTTTTTCTAAGGGACTCTTATGGTGCTTATACAAGCAATTTTGAGCGTTCATTACCCTGAAGGGCTGAACAGACTAAGGGGTAAAAAATTCGTCTTTTTATCTTCATCTCAAGAAATTCGACCTTAGGACAAAACGTGAACTATGTGTCTCTATACCTGATTGGTTGATCTGCACATGACAGAGTTGTATGCACACAATCTATTTTGAGGGGCCAATCATCAATAGAATAGCAAACTAAAATTCCCACTCGGGTCCATTTGTATTTAAAGGGGTTTTAATTCAATTTTACACATTTTTTTTTAATCTTAAATATGATAGAGACCTAAAAGGTCTATGGATAATATTTCACATAATAATTGGATATAATGATATACTTATAATTAGTACCTACACAAAGAAATTTGTCATGTTTGACATTTTTGTTACTTTTTTTTAAATAGATAGTAGTCAGTTATTCTGTGTACATGAGAATTAATAAATGTCATTGTCTTGAAGGGAAGATTCGGCTAAGAGGCTTATTAAACTCAAATTTTACAATGGAAGTGGAAATATAATATCATTAAAATGGGATGAATAAAAACACATTTTCACATTCATATCCATGCCATGTGAGTTTAATACTATTAATTAATTATATATTTTTTTGCTTTAAATATTGATTCATAATGTAATGAACATGAAAACAAATGAATGTTGCTATTTTTAGAGGTATTCTTAAATTTATGAAAATGTTCTATTCACCCCATCGATGCGCAATGGGGTAATAGTAAAGGAGTGACTGGAAACATGTTATGGAGTTGAATGGAAACAGTTTTCAGTTAAAACAATTCATAAATTAACACAATTTAATTAAAAATGGTACAAATGTACAATTTTCAATAAGTTAGTATTTAGAGTAATTTAACAAAGTTATTTAAGGTTTAATCAAAATATATGAAAATTATTAAAATTGAAACAAAACGCATGAGTATGCTTCAATTATCACTTACTTCTCGGATCAGGCTTATAATTTCGTGTTATGGATTATTTTAACAATACAAAAGGATTATTTTAAAATAAAAAATAATGTTTAAAGAAACACAAATTAATAATATAACTTGTATTTATAAAGAAAAAATGTTTCTACGAGTATTGACCCCACTTCTTGTTTCCATTCACCTCAATTATTTTATATATAAAATTTTATATATAAATTTATATAAAATATGACAAATTAACTAAAAATTGTGGAATGCTTATTTATGTCAAATTAAAGCTTACTCAGGTAATCACAAACTTCACGGAGATTGTTTAGGTTGTAATTTCATTTAAACTCTCTCGCACTTTTATATTTTAAAGAAGTAAGCTTCGACTCTATATAAAATGCAAACCTGTGTAACTGATATTTAACTCGAAATATTTCAAACATAAGGAAATTTATGTATGGTAAGTTATTATTACCATTGGGTAAAAATATTATTGAATGATGAAAAATAAAACGTATAAAAGTACTTACACTTTTCTTAAGTAGTGTAAGACGGCTTTAAAATTCTTACCGAGAATTGTTTCTATTCACCTTCCAGTTTCTATAGGTACACCGGTAATTATGGTACGTATTTACGGTATACCCGGATATCGGGAAAATATTCCAAAATGAACTTGGTTCAGTATCACACAGATGTCTCAAGAAACAAACTTGGCTATAATCAATCAGTTATCCATGTTATAATTATCGTAACACAGATGTCTGAATAATATTTAAATAACTTTTCTTATTATTACACAGATGTCTTGAAAATAGTTAATTTTTATCAAACTTTTTATGATCTTTTATAGAACCACCACTTGAGTTTATTGCGCCTCGATGCCCCAGGATGACGGAAATTTTATCAAAAACTTAGAATGTTTATCTTTAGATTGCTAAATTCAATACCGTTGAATGGTCAATTGGCAGTCATATGCTGGTGCAAAATTTTAATTTAAATATGTTTGTACTACACACACAATAACTCAATTATTGATCACAACTTATAATTTTAAGACAGTTATTAATTATACCTGATGATGAGAGGGACGACTCCTCTTAAAACTTTGATAGTGATAAATATAAATCAAATATTGTGTTCAAAGTATGTATGCGATTTTTTTTTAAATGATGTTAGCAACTGAATGTTAAATCACATAACAGTGTGAAAAAAAATATGGAAAAATGACAAAAATGGGAAATTATTGGAAATATTTTTAGGAGAAGAGTGGCGGATAAATTAACTTGGTGATTAATAATAATATGTCAATTCTCGCGGTCACACCGATGTCTCGTAGCTGGGAGAAAAAAATTGGGAGAGCCTTCTTCATACAACTTAGAATAGAAAATAT
Organism: Agrypnia vestita; assembly: GCA_016648135.1. Taxonomy (NCBI): domain Eukaryota; kingdom Metazoa; phylum Arthropoda; class Insecta; order Trichoptera; family Phryganeidae; genus Agrypnia; species Agrypnia vestita. The sequence goes on from JADDOH010023982.1 coordinate 6,803, forward strand.
TCTTTACTCGTTGGGTGAAACGTCGACAGTTGCAGAGATATGCAACAAACAGTAACTTATATGGAATATTCAAAATTCATTCACTTTAATATAAGTCAAATAAAACAACAATAATCTTACAAATGTTTTAAAATCATTTTATTCGTCTTGTATCAAAGCGAATAAATTTTTTATATTCAATATAAATTAATTTAATGACAGTCTATCATTCCAAAAGATTCGGAATAATTTTCTTGAAAATATATTTGTCACGCAGGGTTTTATCAAATTAATATTCATGTGGTATTTTCCGTTGTAATATTTAGTACAAATATGATTATTGCAGTAAAACCTAAAATGTATCTATATTTATATAAGTATGTTCTGAGAACACAATTACTGGATTTGTCTACTGCAGAATTATTATTTAATTGATTTAAATTATACAAGTCTCTCAGAGACGAAGGTGTTTATATGATAAACGTGTATGGAAATCTTATATACGATGGCCCAAGGCTTACAACCAGTCCGAGCTGACTCAAAGTCAGTCTGCAGAATGCAACGTTCACCAATTTCATTGTAAGATTGTAAGCCATGGGCCATCGTGGAAAACACTTCCATACACTCATATAAATAGCTTCATCTCTGTGAAACGTCTTTAATTTTCTTAATTAAAAATTATCAGTTTAAAACATAGAAATTGTCTCAACGTGAATGTGGCGGCAAACGTATCGAGATGTCGTAAAATTGACAAGCCCAGCATTTATGCCTGACTTATATGACAAGGACACTTGGCACTTTCAAGCTCTTCTGCCGTAAAATTGCATTTGCACTCTTATCATAAATTGACCAAAGACCGCAGATAAACATCTTATATATTATTCTGTATAATGTCCTATATCTCTGGCGATAACCAAATCGTCGTCATGTTTTCTAGGATATTGATCTATCGCCGAATGTTTCCATAAATTATCAATACCGTAATCGTTCCAAAAACACAAAAAATGAAATTTTATAAATGATTTAAATATATATGTTTATTTTAATATTTGAGAAATAATATATTGGGTAAAAATATATCATACATTTACTTTTTATAATGGTCAAGTAACTTCCAGAATAAATAAATCATTGTTTAGATTTTCTTACATGAATTTTATTTTTTCTACAGGCAAGTATGTTTTTGATATTTAATTTCCTAATTATATATGTGGTTGGAGATGTGGCAAACTCAAACACACCAAAAGATTTGAGATATTAACAGCGCAAGATAGGGAATACAAGAATGGTAGTATTCATAATTTTCAAAGAAAAATACATAAAAATATTAAGTATCACGCAATTTATGGTGAACTTGTTATTATGACAATAAGTGCTCAGTATAATTACAGCTCTGTTGATATGCAAAATCATCAAAAGATAAGCTAGATTAAAATTTTGAAATAGAATTTGTAATAACGGAAACGTACGAAAAGTGATTTTGCTGTGAGTCATTACAAAATAAATAATTATTATATTGATAAAATATCAATACCCAGGAATATATAAGGGAGTCTCCGGCGAGCGTCTGTCCCTCTGTCTGTCTGTATGGCCGCGCTAATCTAGAGAACCACTCAACCGATTTGTATGCAGTTTTTACTGTTATGGTATGCATTTTTCCAGCAAAATTTGTATGCATTTAAAATTGTCCCCGCACTTATAGAAAATGAGATTAGCAGTATTGGTGAATGAAGTCGGGAAAAATTTGCTGCTAAAACGCTGCATAATCCGTTAGAGTTGCAAAAAATATCACGCAGCAAAGAATTGTGTAAAATTAAATGATCTGCAAAAATTCAGTGGTAGCGTATATCTATATTTTAATGATAACTTAATCCAATCATTTTTACCTATAACATTTCATCAAATGTAAAGCTATAATTATAGTGGTTAACTTTCCAGCAGTTTTGACCAATTCGGTATTAATCCTTATCATGTTAAATCTTTTTAACCTTAAGGATTTACTGCAGATCGAAGTTGTCCTTAAAACCAAGGCATTAAATGAAATATGTATCTTAGAATATAATATGACGATTTTAAATAAATAAGACGTAGACAAAACTACCGGGAGAAGCCGGGCTGGGTCCCTAGCTCTAAATATAATATGATGAACATAACGAAAACTGGGAAAATGATTATTACATTTAAATTACGTAATTACTGCACTCATCCTTACTAACTTACCACCACGCCTTTTCACCTTGAGAGTAGGCAGAGAGGATGGAGCGCCTCAGCCTTCTGTAGTGACCACAGAACATCTTTAATAAGACAAATTTTATCTTTCTTAGTTTTCCCTATACCAATTTTGTCAATGTATTTACAACTTCTTCTTGGAATAATACTTATACCGAGTTTAAACCCTCCACAGTGTGAAGTTGCTCAATATGATGGTCTCCATGATGCAGTAACACGTGGAACACGTCACAACGTCTTCTTGCAGTTCAGCTTCAGTTGGAAAGGTTACAAGCTTCTTAGCAGCATCTAAAGTACTGTCAGGGTGCTCAACATGATGTAGTGACAGCACAGCGGGAGTTTCAGGAGACGTGTTAGTAGTGGTTGGTAGGATTACTATTTCTCCAACGCACGGCTCACATACGTCAGATATAGTTGTTGATGCCATTTCTATTATTTTTGCAAACCTAGCATTCCGTTTTGTGGTTGACATTTCCCGTCCACACTAAATACTCTTTAAATCGCGATTACGCAATGGAGGTTGAATTGATGAGTCATGAATATTTTATTTTTTGCAAAAACCAAATAAAAGTCAGTTCACACAGTCTGTAATAGTTTAAACAAGTTTCTAGTAATTAAATATCGCTGCACAACGACCGCTTCTATCGCTAGATGTAAGAACCAACTCTCATTCGCTGGTTCGCTACTAACTACATCAAGATGTTCACTATGTGCTGTCGTATCAGGAAGCTTTGCAGTATCTCCGAATTGAGACGGAATCGCTGCAAATAAGCTACATGTTAGATACCCCAGCTGAATATACTGCAAATTAAAAATGCTTATATTTTAATATTTTGATGGAGGTATAGCAAATAAGCTTATAAAAAAGGTAAAATATGACTTCCGATATACAAAACCACAACAACAAAAAAACATTTTTCAAAAACAATGGATTTATTGCCTAATTTTTATTTTTGTCCATAGAGCAATTCATTTTTTTGATACGGTAGTTGAAATTACTTTGCAATGCCACCGCTAGATGGACGCCAGAATTAATTGAATAATTCATTTTTATTTGGACATACATTTATACAACAGATATTATATATATTCAAGAATTCACATTCATATGCGTTTATCAGTAAAATAAAAAGATTTTTTATTTTACTGATAAATGCATATAAAGTACTTCTGTACTCGTATTCTGCAGTCAGATTATCAGCAGATGGGCGAACATTGTTTAATTAATTCGTGAATTAGTATTTCCTTATCGCCTGTATAGACCTGGTTGGTCCCACAGCCCGCCAGCATGTGCACACATGAACCAGCGCCAATTTCTGGTACACGACCTGGTGCCATGACGGGCTCCAATACGTTAGACTTATTAAAATAATAACAACACGAGCTTGTAAATTTTCAAACAATCATCAAAAGGTCATACTAAATACTCTTAAAAATATTTAATGTCTTTGCGAATAAGACGCACTTTTAATGCAAGAAGACGTTTTTACTGAAGGGGTAACCACACCACCTTGAGATATCAAACGTATATTTAAATTAAATTTGTTCATTTGTCGTAACTATGTACATGCATAAAATTTATTTTGTACGGAAAAAAAATTGGTTTACGTAATGTATTTGATCGAAAATTTTCGTTTATCAATAAAATATTAATTCAGAATATTTTAGTTTCTTCAAATCTTTCAGAACAGTACTGAAAATATTGGTGTCTGAAAATTCCGTCTTATCTTATCTGCTCCGCTCCTAAGATATGCAATTTCAATAACAGCTCAACAGGTACTTGCTTTGGAGATCGCAATCTCTATCGCGTTCTTATATTATATATGAAATACTTATTTTTATCATACATAAAGTTTCGTAAATTTTTATATGTATTCTAGACTAATGTTACACTTTTTATTGCTTACAAGTATATTATACACGGTTCTAAAATTCTTAATGAAAATATACGGCATGAACATATTTAGCAAGTCAGCAAAAAATATTTTACTGTGCTTAGTCATACCCTCGGCAGGCTTAAAACTCTCTTCCGATTCACTGTGAAATAACAATGACGCCATCCCTACTTCTTTTCCTGCTTGAGTGTGCTGATGTGTGTTATCTGGATGTCAATGAAGAGCATCCCAACAACCTGGAATGCATTCAAAACTTTTCATCTTCAACATGTCTTCCGCAGTCTTCTTCGTTGCCCTACCATGTTTTATCTCTCCTTGATGTATATCTTCTTTTCAAACCTTACTCACCTCAGTACCTGAATTCTTAATTCTACTTTCTGTCTTATCATGGTCTTCCACTCCATGAAGCTGAGTGCACTATCCATCCCCACTTATAATACTGAAGTCTCCAGCTCCTCACTCCAAGCGCAGTCGGCTAGGCTGTGGAACCAGCTATGCACAGATATCACAGCCAGACCATACCTTGTTTGAAAAGCAGACTAAAGTAACTTTACCTTTCCATAATTATAAAATGAATATTAGAATTTTAAAGCGATGGGAGGCAAGAAAGTAAAATAGATAGAAGTGCGGTGATAGAAAAACCAAGGAAAGTGTCAGGACAAAAGTGACTGCTTTCAAATCTGCGGACAGGCCCGCCTTAATATATGGCCATCACATTTGAATCTTAACGGAGAGAGAACAAGACAACTTTTCTAGGGGGACTAGAGGGCGCCACACTGATGTACAATGTGAGAAGTGCCGACATAAGGCGCACACTCGGCATGGAGCCCCTAGTCCTATATATTGAAGGGAATAAAAGCAAACGTAGCAATATCCAGCAAAAATTTAATGCAGCCATCGAGGATAACTAATTTATATTGAACTGAATTCGAGATTTTATCGGAAACATCGGTATTTATTAATAGGAAACAGGATTTTGGAAGAAATGATTCAGTAAAATTTAAATAATTAATCCTAGGTAACCTGCAATCTGTTTTTTTTTTTTAATTTTTGTGTATCGCTGCCTTTGCTTGTATACCCCACATATAGAGAAATCACAAATGAACTAACTTGGACATGTGCTAAGGTCGCCAGAGGAACAAATACAAGAACTTTTCTCTTAGTAACTTCGGGAGGAGGGTGACCGGTGGGTTGCCCCGGATTGAGCTGGGAGAAACAACACACGAAAGTGTATGAAAACTGACTGGTTAACACATACGGAAGTAGCACGAGACACAGAAATATGGAAGCACCTTATCGAGTCTTTGGTCCTCTGACCCTACTACGATAGGGGGATGAAGATATAAACGGTAGAATATCTCAGAAAACTACACACCGAAGATTCTGAATGGCCGTGAAAACCTTAGAAATTTTTTAATTATCCTGAATTATTTTTTTAAATTTATTCTTAACTAGCTGTTCATACCCGGCGTTGCACGGGTTAAGTATTGAGTTTAAAATAAATTTGTGAATGTAAACAAAGTTTCGATTCGAACGGTATGGATTTGCATCGAAAATATATCAGGGGGAGGGGAAAGGGTGAAAGAATAGGGGGGGAATGTCACCAATATTAACCAACGGGTCCTAAAGAATAAGTTTCCAAAAGATGAGTCCGAGTGATCGAACGGAACAGATTTGCATCCAAAATATATCAGGGGAGGGTAAAAGGTGAAAGGGGAAAGAGTAAATATCACTTTTGTTGCCCGCCAGGTCCTAACGAATAAGTTTCCAAATTTTGAGTCCGATCGCTCAAACGGTACAGATTTGCATCGAAAATATGTCAGGGGGAGTGGAAGGGGTATGAGAATAGGGGGGAAATGTTACCTATGTTACTCGCCGAGTCTTAAAGAATAAGTTTCCAAATTTTGAGTCCGATCGCTCAAACGGTACAGATTTGCATCGAAAATATGTCAGGGGGAGTGGAAGGGGTATGAGAATAGGGGGGAAATGTTACCTATGTTACTCGCCGAGTCTTAAAGAATAAGTTTCCAAATTTTGAGTCCGATCGGTCAAACGGTACAGATTTGCATCGAAAATATGTCAGGGGAGGGGAAGGGGTAAGATAACAGGGGGGAAATGTTGCCTGTGGTACCCGCCGGGTCCTAAAGCACAAGTATGCAAAATTTGAATCGAATCGGACAAACGTTGTGGATTTGTATAGAGAACGACAGACAGACAGACAGACATTGAGTTATATAGGTATAGAAGTGGGTTATACAATTATTTTTATATTTCTTATAAATACAGCATTTGATAAACGCATTCAAAATTTTTATTAAAAAGTAAGTATCACATGTTTTTTTAGTTTTCTCTTCAAATTCGATATATTATTTTCATCCTTCATATCACCTGGTAGTTTCATATATAATTTTATTCACTGTACTTAGAAGTTAGTAAACATTTTTTTTCTGAAGGGTAATCTTATTTAAACTTTTCTTCTTGCACAGTGGTCATGTTCGTCTTGGCTTTTTAAAATTTTTCTTAAGAAGAAGAAGCTAGTTTATGAAATTTGTGAAGTATTTTTCTGTTATAGGTAGTGATTCCCGTATCCGCCTGATTACGTTTTCAGTTTTGATTTAATTTTTCTAAAATTGGTTTTATCTTGAATTTTTTATTGAATTTCTTTATTTGCGTTTAATACTAGAAATTATGTTGCTTTATTCATTATATTAATTTTATTTCATTTATTTGACTTGTGTCATTTTACATTCATGACTTTATTATAGACCTCATTTTTTTAAGCACCTTTAACATTTTCAATTTAAGTTTTAAAGTATATATTTTTTAATTGTTTAGTTCACTGCTTTATTTGTTTCCACATATTTTAAATTATGTTCTTTATACAGGGCGTATCATACTTTAAACTTAACAGTCTTAGCGCAACTATCGAAGGAAAATAAACTCAATTTGCGAATTGGTTGTCTTTGGGAATACTAAAATCAACATCCGTGGCTAATTTATTAGAGTTCCCACATACGTGTTCTAAATCAGTAAAACATACCTATAATTACTTTTAAATAATACGGCAGAGATATGGTCAGTCCCGCTTTCTTTGTTTCTGATACGAGTTGTTCATGGGAGATACTGTCAAGTACTTCACACGAATCGATGAAGATACCTGTATAATTATTTGATTTGTTCAATTTATTTTGCATGATGGTGAATGTTTTGCGGTCGCGCCCTGTGTGCACATTCCCCCAGTGAACCCGAATGGGTTCTCATTTATTATAGAATTGACTTTGTGCAACCACAACAGTTTGGTCTCTTTTGACTGCTTATTATATATTATTGTTTACTTGTCATTAATTAAGATTTTGATATATTAGATTCTCATTTCTTTCTTTCTTATTGTTATTTAATTAGATTACACTACCTATACTTGTGATTTTAAGTGGTTATCCCTCACCACACATAAGAATCATAATTCTTTTTGGTGAAGTATACACACACAAAAAAATATTGATTTGTAAACATTGTCAATGTATGATTGTAAAAAAATATTAAATACTTTAAGTATGATTTTTAGCTAAATAAAACACATAATGATACGTTTAATTATTTACAAAGTAACATAGTTGACGACTGTACTGGTTGGTTAATGCAATTACAATTACTTTGCGCTTACTCAGTTTATATGTTGTCCCTTCATTTTATTACGTATAAAGTGATGATTATGCAGTGTATTGATGGTGTTATAACTAAGTAGCTGCTCTGTTAATATTTAATGCTTTTAGCTATCATATTTATGTAATTTTTTGTGTAGTACAAAAAGTATAATAAAATAAAATCTATGAAAATATTGTCACATTAATGTCCGCATTATCGAACCATCGAGGACGGCCCTTAACAATCTAGGCTGATCTACAACCTTCGCGAAGCGCCTACAAACGTCCAGAAATGAGCTTCTCCTAACCACTAGAATAATCCAAGAAGTACGAGAGTATCAGCATTCGGATATAAAAAAGAGAGTTGTCGTGTTGACAGTTGAAATCGGCCGCCAAGTACGAAGACGACGCCAGATGTAGCCAGTCGTGAGGTAATCGAAGCGATAAACCGGAGCGAATAATCACGCGAAGTACTTGCTGCTGAAATACTAAATATAACATTAATTGGCGCAATAAATAATACGTGCAAGAGCGGAATATTCTAGCAAATGATAACAGCGTTATCCAGCGATAATAAAGTGTTTGTTTGCAAGTGATATATTGCGGAGTAGTTTAATTAAAAGAATAGCGTTAAGATTAATTGAAAATTTAATTAATCATTAATTAATAAATCGCTAATTAATTTTCAATGTTTTCATTCATTCCTCCCTAGCCATGACGCGTGACAATAAATTATATGTTAATTTTTTTTGTCATATACAGGATGTACCAGAGCTAGCAGCAGAAACTTGGTGGGTAGATTCCTGACTATGTTATGAGTATAAAATGTTCAAGCAACCATGACCAAAAATCAATATTTATGGAGATATGCAATATCAAAGTTTGCATTTTTTTTCAATATTTCTGACTTATTTTTTGCAAAAAGTTGAACTATCATTACGTTAACTTATATCGATTACGATAAATTCATTCGCTTTAATACAAGTCGAATAAAATGATAAAAACCTTCCAAAAATCTAAAAATGTTTTTTTTAGAAGGTTTTTATCATTTTATTTAAGTTGTATTGAAGCAAATGATTTTTTTATAATTGATATAAGTTACTGTAATGATAGTTCAACGTTTTTCAAAAAATAAGTCAGAAATATTGAAAAAAAGTGCAAACTTTGATATTGCATATCTCCGTATCTAGGCTCTAGGCCATGTTCGCTCGAACATTTTAGAATCATGACATAGGCAGGAATCTATCGGCCAAGTTTCTGCTGCTAGCTCTGGTACACCCTGTACAGCTGTATATCGCACCTGTGCGAGAAAGATGAACATGTGGAAAAATGACGAAAATTGAGAAGAATCATCTCGGGAAAAGGAATATTGGTCGAGATTTACATCATTTTGCATTTTTTTGTCACAAGTAATTTTTTTAGCCTATAGTACTTCACGCTCAGCCCACTGTGCGCGCGCCCTACTCGTCAGTTCCCGCGGAGGCAGTGTCGGGAGGGCTGGGCAGCCCGATTAGGGATCAAGGTGTTTTTAAATAACTTGACGCACAACATTTCTCGCTATCGCTGAAACTATAACCAGGTGGCTCTATCTGAAACCTGCACGCAATGTCTCTAAAATAACGTATTTTTTCATGTATACTGTTTAATTAAAATTATACTTAAGTTATATTTTTATTATTTAATTATTTACTTTGTAAAGGTAATTTAACAAATTAATGTTATTTTCCACTATAGATTTTTTTATAAATATAATATATGCTATCATGGAAGGCGTGTCGCATGAGTACGCTGACTTTTTTCAAATAATTATTATAACTTTTTTTTTAAATATACAATGTATATAAATCTATAAGAATATTTCCTCATATTTTGAGTATATTTAATTTTTGAAAGAAAACAATTGAAATAAGTTTCAGGAGTATTCATGTGTATATTTTAATAATTCGAGTGAATCTCGTGAATACATTTAAGGAATATTGCCCCCACTCTAGTCACAATGACCAAGTCTTATTACCAGAGGCGACATCTATATCCTGTTTATGAAAATATCGAATTTCAGCCATAAATGGCGGTTGTTTAGTTTGTAATGAAGCGAGGTTACATTAATACCATAAATACGACTTTCTAAATTGGATAGATGTCAGCACAATCGATCATGGGTAGAATCGTGAACGTTACATTGCGTAAAGTGATCAAAGAAGCCAGCCAAGACAGGTCGTAAGCCCCGGGTATGTCCAATAAAGCCTTCCACACATGCTTTCCCATAAATAACGTTTCTGTGAGACATCTATAATTTATCTTAATCAAAATAATGTAGTTTTAGCCTGCATTCCTCAAACCCTAGTACAGACACCTAGAGATACCAGTAGTAATCCCTTTGCCGTAGCCTTAGAAGATGTCATCTCCCCAGAGGTCTCGTGTTTATGTACGAGAACAGGAAGACGTGCAGCCGTCGGCATCTGAGCAAGTCACCTTCGAGGGACCCCATCGCCCGTGAGCACACTTCATACTTTAAGGGCATCCCTGTGGAACCGAAGCTTGGTGTTTCCCTCCCTGTACAGCACAACCTGACAACAATACTTGCCACACTCTGTATATGTATAACTTGGGAATGGTGTATTCCGATACGCCATAATTATTATATTTTTTTGAGTGGTCTATGAATACAATATTTTCATTTACATTGAGTTTATATTTTAGCGGCACAGAACTTTAACCCTTACATACAATGATATAATAAACTGTAGATACGCTACAAACGGGAAATCTTGGCAACTCAAAAGTAAGGTAAATTGCCTTACTTGCATTCGTTATCGAACAGACCTTCTTTGTGATCGGGCGCGAAGCTACGCTGAAAAAAAATCCCGGGGGAAAAGGAACAGAGTATCGTACACCATAGTAAGAATGAGTATGTTATTTTAGTCACCGTGACTTCAAATTACCTGATTTTACTTTGATGATACTTGATTATGTGATTTGTTGTCTCTTTCAATGCAATATTTGCTACATACGAAAGGCGGCTAGTATGGGAATAAAGTGTCTATATTTTTTATAATACGTCAATGATAAAATTAATGATATTTTTTTATATTAAAATAATAATAAAATAAAAAAATATTAAACATTTTAAACCTATTTAATTAGTTAAAATAACTTTGTTGTAAAATAATCACACTACACTGTAACCAGAAAACATGAATAAAATATAATTTTACAATTATAATTGTTTGCTTAATAACTACTTTATTTTTAAAATGGAAAGCATTGAAAATTTATATTATTATAATACTAAATCACACCACACTTCCCACAAATTGTTAGGGAGAATCCCTTATATCCTTAAAGGCCCATTTCCATTATTATTATTTTTGTATCTTTCGTAAAAATATATTTTGTTAGTCCTCGTTTCTTTATGGAGTACCACATTTCGCTTCTTCAACACTCTCATGGAGCAAAGAGTGCCAGCTTTGTGCTTGCTTCGAAAAGCTAGAGTGTGCTTGCTTCGAAAATCGCTTAAATTTAAGCTGTTCTTTTTTTTCTATCCCTTTTTTTTCATTGGTCTTTTTATAAATAACTAGCTGTTTATACCCGGCATTGCACGGGTTAAGGATTAAGTTTAAAATAAATTTATGGGGGTAAACGAAGGTTTGGTTCGAACGGTATAGATTTGTATCGAAAATATATCAGGGCGAGAGGAAAGGGTAAAAGTATAGGGGGGATATGTCACCAATGTTAAACGCTGAGTCCTAAAGAATAATTTTGCAAATTTTGAGTTCGATTGGTCGAACGGTACAGATTTGCATCTAAAATATATCAGAGGGCGGGTAAAAGTAAAAAGGGGAGGGAAGAAATGTCACTTTTGTTACCCGCCGGGTCCTGACAAATAAGTTTCCAAATTTTGTGTCCGATCGGTCAAACGGTACAGATCTGCATCGAAAACATATTAAGGGAGGGGAAGGGTTAAAATAATAATGAGAAAATTTTGTCTATGTTACCCGCCGGGTCCCAAAGCATAAGTATGCAAAATTTGAATCGAATCAGACAAACGGTATGTATGGATTTGTATAGAGAACAGACAGACAGACAGACATTGAGTTTTATAGGTATAGATGCACGCATTTTTGAAAATGATTATTTCACTATATTATTGAATGTGCTAATAACAAAATGAAAGATAATTTACGTTTAAAAAGTAAGTATTAAATAAGATATTACACTTTAAAGTTTCGAAAAATGTACTGCATATTTTGACATTTCATAGGCAATAAATGAGGTTAGCTTAGGTTATTAGGTTTGGTTTGGTTAGGTTATTAGGTTTGGTTAGGTTAGATTATTAGGTTTGGTTTGTTTAATTTAGATTACGATTATTTTAATCAGATTTAATTAACAGGACATTAAATAATATAGTGAAATACTAAGTTTCATTGTATGAACAACGGGACATATTCTTGGATAATCCCCCCGCCCCTACGAGCATTATATTAATTTGCTTTCCGAGGTTTTGGAACAGATATTTTGGTTTTATATTTTCGTTGTATCTTTCAACACTGATAGCGGGCCCGACTGCGACATATTTAGATAACAAGGTAACCATCTTAACGTCTTTCCAAGCAATTATTTGAATTATCAGTATCTACATTAATTGTCATTTGGTCCTATTACGATCCGCAGGGAACACAATTGTTCATATATTTATTTTTATCTGGTAACTTGCAGTAAGGCAGCCTGTTTTGCATGACTCAAAATTACAAATACAACAATAAATACAAGTAATACGTGTTCAATAAGCTCCTACAAAATTGAGTAAAAAAGAGTGTTTAAAAGTGAATTAGAAACAAGTCCATCGACACAGTGAAAACTTACATGGAAGGAAACATTTGAACCAACTATATGTTATATACTGGAAGAAATAAGTTATAAAAATACAAATTAATTATTTCAAATTTGACAAGTGACTAAGGCATACGAGAATAATTTTTACAACAATAAAATATTCTGACTACTCTGTTGCTCATTAATTAGCATTGAAAATACTAATTTTGGAATCTCACATATTCAAAATGAATTGTAAGCAATGCAATGATAAAATGAAAATATTTTAAAATGCATAAAATGTGGTAATAGTTTCCACTACTCTTGTCAAGGCTTTACAGAAGAGACATTTAAAAATATGCTTCAGATGAATCGTCAGAAATGGAAATGTATTTTATGTAAACCCAGCCCACCAAAAGCTAAAACAACCCCGACACAGATACCAGAGGATTCTCAATTGGAACAGTTGAAGAAATATATCGACCAAAAGTTTGATAATCTTATGTATGAATTAAATAAAACTATTGAAAGAAAACTCGACCATATTAATGAGAAGATATCTGGCATAGAAGACATCAAAATATCTATTGAATATCTATCAAGTGAGTACGACCGTCTCAATAAAACTAATCTTGAAAACACTGCTCGTGTTAAAAAACTAGAATCTGAGAATTCAAAGCTTCAAGAAAGTCACCAAAGATTGGAAAAAAACTGGAAGAAATGGAACAGATAAGCCGCAACTGTAACCTCGAGATACAGATGGTGCCTGAAAATCGTCAGGAGAATCTTTTGGATACAGTTTCTAAAATATGCACAAGCGTATCCGCCAACATAAAGAACGATCAAATACTGGCGTGCCATCGGGTTCAACGACAATCTAGCACGAGCGCAAGATCACGAAATATTATTGTTCGCCTCCAAAAGAGTAGAATCCGGGATAATATTCTCTCAGCTGTGAAGACATACAACAAAATAATGTGTCCAACAAACTTAATGTATCGCACATAGGTCTACAGGGAACTTCCCCGATATATGTCTGTGAGCATCTCTCTCCTTACAATAAGACTATACATGCAGCAGCTAGACAAATGGCTAAAAATAAGCAATTTAAATTTATCTGGACCAAGAATGGAAGAATTTTCATCAGGAAAGACGAACAATCGCCAGTTACACCAGTTCCTAACCTGGATGCATTGCAAAATTTTCAATAAATTAAAGGACTGTCCAGTAAGTATATTAATAAGTTTGTGTTAGTTCATAATGGCTCTTTCTATCTACTATCAGAATGTTCGTGGTCTGAGAACTAAGCTTAATGAGTGTTACACAGAAATTATAAATAGTGATTATGACATTATTTGCTTGACGGAGACATGGCTTACTAAGATCTCGCATTAAGAATAGTATTCGTGCCTGTTATCACTCATTTATAAATTCTATAGAGGAATCATTACATATCGGGACTAAAAAATTATGGGAATACACTAAAACCAAGAAATTCACTAATGCAATCCCTAAAACAATGTTTCTGAGAGAAAAATATGCTACATGCGGTCAAGAAATTTCTGATATCTTTTCAGAATTTTTCGCTTCAGTTTTTGATAATGCTTCTCAACATCACTCATCTGCTCTCATTAATGACTCTCTCGATTCACTTTCCTTTATACCACTGCAAAAAAATGAAATATTAAAAATTATGAAGGAATTGGATCAAATAATATGTCTTAATGTTAAGAAATGTTCATGTATTATTAAAAATAGAATTTGTTTATAAACTGGGTGACGTTCCACTCGCTAAAGTCGATTCAATAAGGGATCTGGGCATCATGCTAGATTCTAAACTCACTTTTAGAAACCACTTTGATAATATCACAAACAAGGCATATACTATGTTGGGATTTATCACCAGAATTACTCAAGACTTTAAAAATCCTCAAAGTCTAAAAATTCTCTATACATCACTAGTACGAAGTATATTGGAATATTCGTCAGTTATTTGGTCACCTTATTACACAACACATATTACGAGAATCGAGAGAGTGCAGAAAAAGTTTCTACGTATTTTGTCATACAAAGCTGGTCAACACAATAACCTTCACAGCTACGAAGATCGACTTGCCTTTTTCAAGATGCACAAACTTGAGTCCCGACGAAAAATATCCGATCTCATTGTGCTACACAAGATTCTCAGCGGAGCTATTGATTCTCTCTGTCTATCTGATATAAATTTGCATGTTAAACCCCGTATAAGAAACCCGGAGTTCTTCAGAATAAGTCAGCACACTAATAATGTCGGTTACTTTTCTCCCATTACAAGGTTGTGTCGCACATATAATTTGTATTGTGCTGACCCTAACATTGATGCTGATATTCTTGCAGACACGTTATCTTCGTTCAAAAACTCACTCATACACAACATCCATTTTCTAAACGACGACATGAACCTATAGATCCATTAAATACTAATCGCACTACACTCAAACACAAATATATAATATACATAAATGTACATGTGAAATATAATTAATTACAAAAATACATGTTACTAGAGCGTGCCGAAGACACTTGTAATTGGGATAATGGGCATAGTCTTCACTATAATGTTTATTATCTGAGTGTCATGTACCCATTATCCTGTTAGTGTCTCTAATAAATAAATAAAAATTTAAAAAAATGACTTCAGACTCAGACCATATAATCTTATTTTAATTATAATTAATATAAATTAACATTGTTTAAACCACTTATTTATTGAAAAAAATCAACATGTTTCAAAGCCAATGGCTTCTTCATCAGGAAAACAAAAATAATATTTAAAAAATCGAAGTATAGATCAAAATATTAAAAAGTTATATATGGAAAATAATAATATAAAGTACCTAATTAATATGAAAATAAATTTAAAAGATAACTATTTGCAAAAAGGACCTGATTATTTTTAATATTCAATTTACTATTTACACTCTTTCTTATTTCCAAAATTTCTAATTTATCAAATTGTGATTCTGTATAATTTGTATGTAAAATTTGTAAACCCTTATTAATATCAAAAGAATGACGTAGCCAAAAGATGGTTAGCAAATTCAGAATAATTATTACTATTTAAACACCTTAAGTGTTCTTTAATTCTAATTTCAAAATTTCTACACGTTTTTCCTATATAAAAATAATCACAATCATTACAAATTAATTTATAAACACCCGTTTTTTTTAATAAATTATCCTTATCTTTATTATTTAATATGTATTTTTTTAATTTATTATTAGTATAAAAAGCTGGTTGAATAACATTTGAAATATTTTTAACTATTGAATTAGAAATTTCATTATTTAATCTTATTTTGATTAAATATGCTACAGGTGGATTTGAGGAATGAAAATTGTCGAAATAGATTATGTGATTGAGAATTCTTGGAACAATTCGCGATAGACTTACGATGGCTCTGGAGGATATAATATTCTTACCCAGAATAAATTAATCGTTTGTGTGCATATCCATTAACCCGGGAGTAGTGGAATAATGAGGGTTACTCTTACCAAAATTGGTCTAAATTAATGTAAATAATAATGTGTTTATTCCAGCGTAACCAGGTTATAAGTGCAAGACCTGGTCCGCCATATAGATTGCAAATTACATATATGTTATATTGAAGCACATGAAGAGAAAATATAAGAATGAGAAAAAGGAAGAAAAAGAGAAATAATTAAAATAATAATGAAAAAAGAAGAAAAGGAAAAAGAACAGCTATTAAATACCTAAAATAAAATATACCATAAAAGTAAAGAAAGCGTAATAATTGTTGCTTCCACTCCAGCTGTACCTACTGACCATTCCTGAGGGATGTTAATGCGACTAGAACCGATACATTTAGTACTCAAGCAAGCGTGCTACGGAGAGCTATCTAGTTAGTGACTAAATGAGGGAATTCCTCGCAGCCGTGAGGGATTCCCTCATTTGGTCAATAACGACGTAAGTATCTATTTCCGACGCTATTTAAAAAAATATTTTTATAAGTTTTGATTCACCGCAAAAATTATCAATTTACATATACAGAAATTTTATATATAGTGTTTTAATTAAATCATTTTTTTCCGGATATATTACCTGAAGATTTTCTGATTTTTACATTTTTTTAAATTGATAAAGATTCATAGCCATCGACCTCTCGACAAATGGTAAACCTGACCAATTTAGAGGATGAAATCGGCACTATCACTTCATGGTTGAAGAATATGTTTTCCACGCTGGAAGAAGAATATGTT
The DNA here is from genome assembly GCA_016648135.1 of Agrypnia vestita. NCBI lineage: Eukaryota > Metazoa > Arthropoda > Insecta > Trichoptera > Phryganeidae > Agrypnia > Agrypnia vestita. The sequence goes on from JADDOH010023982.1 coordinate 23,622, forward strand.
ATCAACTCTATCGTGACCGACCGAGTGAGCAATGAGGTGACATTGGAAAATGTGACCTAAATTAAAAAGGGGCCTTTATAGATGTTGATGAGGTGAAAGGTTCATAAACCAGGAAGAGTAAGTAATATGTGACCTCAAACCGAATTCCATTTCCGGATGAAAATTGCTGGTATCAATGGACAAACAATATTTGTTAGCAATTTAGAATTTAGTCATTAGAGGGGATGTTTTTAAGGAGGCTGGGTATTCAGGTGATAAAACCATACTCCGTAGGCGGATGAGCATTCATAATTTATTATCAGATCTTTGCGGAAAATGGGGAAAATGACAATAGTCGATCCATAGATAATTAACACAATCTTCGTGGAATATACTTCATATGTTTGAATCTGCCCTAGAAGAAGAAAAACTGTAACAAAAAGGGATGTAATTTGTGTGAAAAACCACTGTACAACAAACTTGTCAAATGATTTATTCCATATGTGTTCCATATGCGGCCCTCGTAGCGCAGTGGGTATGACACTGGCTTCCCCCCGGGTTCGTTCCCAGTGAGGTCACAATTTTAATCTATGTGATTTACTCAAGCCTGGGTGTTTTGTGATGTATTTCGCTTCTGTAATTGGGCTTGTTGAAGCGTAAAAAAAAATACATAAATATAAAAAATGTTAAACGAATAGTACAAAAAAATTGTTTTTTGAATTACTTTTTACTTTTAATGAAAAATAACTGTTTTAAAGAAAAATGTTTTCCTTTCTTTTTTTAAATTTCATTATTGAATAATTTTCTTCGAAATTTTGACATTTATGACGAAGAAGTGTTTTATTTATCATGCGTAAAAAGATAATTCTATAAAAAGCAAATTTAAAAAAATGATGACCAATTAAAGAAGCGTGAGAGAAGCCCTCCCCGCGCCACTAACGGGGTCTGGGGATGCCTCTGTTCCGGGGTAAAATACATAGCTAAAAGATTGGGGGGGGGCATTTATGGTGCTTTTTAGGCAGAATTTAGGTCTCGTAAAAGGTCTGATTTTTATGGCACACATATTTTGTCCATCCAAGGGTGCATGTGAAAACAAATTATTAAGTAAATCTATCAGTGATTTTATTTTGCATAATTGGTTATGGTTGAGGTCATTTTAGGGTAAATGTGTCTTATTGTTTTTGAAATTTAAGACGTGAAATATTATTCGAATAGATTTTATAAGCATCGTTGTTTTTTTTATATACAGTACTCAATTTTATATTTTTTACCAGAATATACACTAACACTAGGATATTGATTGATTGATTGTCATAAATATCAATACACTTATTATATATTATATAATATATTTCCCTAAAACAGGCTTGCCTAGTTGGGTAGTTATATATTTTATTGTATGATAATTTATTATTGTTTAATTATATTTGAAATGTAATTTAATGTAATAAATAAATAAAAAATAAAAATTAAAAATTAAATAAATTAATATTTTTAAAAAATGAGGGTAAACAACACTGTTTTATTCCACTATATTTATTTTGAATTGTTAGAACGTTTTCGGGATTTCTCCCATTGTCAATAACAACACGTTTACAACTAAATTAAAAATAATTCGAGACAGAATTTATAGGGATTGGGTGGGTGTAATGGTGGTGGGGGTTGGGGGCGGGGTTGGAATGGATAAATCTGGTTCTGATAGTATCAATATCCGCATCGTTATCACCATCTTACTCCTCAAAACCATCTTTAGACTCGTAATCATCTTTCATGTAACGACTTATGAAGTCTTCTACCTCAGCATCGGACATCTTACTCTTTTTATCAATCTTATTATCTTAAAATATTGTATGCGTTCGAATTCACGCTTACTGCAAAGTGTAGTAATTTTACAACATAAGAAAATAATATTTTAATGTAACTATATGAAATTATTTCATGAAAAAAACATATAAATATTCATAAAAATACCTTGACTCAAGCCACTGATATTTTTTATGGTACTGAAGCACTTAAAATAGCCCCATAAATAAATGTCAAGTAACCTCAAACAGCGACGAATTGAAAATCCGCATGACATTAAATTATTAATTGATTTTAGTGATCACATTAGTGATATCTAACGGTCAAAGCAAAATGTTTTTGAATATTAAATTTAGCAGTCTACTTGACACAACAATTTATAAATATATTTATGTGTCGATTCCAGACGATGATAAAAGTTGAAATCGTATGTAGCAATTTTATCACACGATGCATTTAAGATATAAAATAATAATATGCATAATAAAATAAAAAACTTTAAAATCTAGGTACTTGCCGCGGTATTGGCTTTATTGGAAAGATAATTTTATGCCATTTATGTTTCAATATGATAACGATACCACAATTTTAAAAATAAATTTGCAAAATTTGCCACGTTCTTCGGGCGTGAAGTGGCAAAACAAATTTAGCACAAATCAGCTGTAAGCTGTGAAATTGGCTGTCGCCTAAAAAAATGTTGCCAATTCAAAAAAAACTCGGAAAAAGACATCCATTATACATATAAACATAGAGATACTAACAAATAAATATTAAAATAATTTTAAAAAAATTGATCCGAAACGTCGACCAGAGAGGTCAGATATACACGGCAGAATATCCCAGAAAACTACACACAGAATATTCTGAACGGCCGTGATAACCTGAGAACCTTTTTAATTATTATTTTCTCTGAGTACTTCTTAGTGTATTTATCACTTCTTTTTTAAATCTGTGAAAATTGATTTGTCTTGTCTATTGTGGTAAGTAATATAGTTCCAGTCCGTTGCAGAGGAGTTTCAGAAGTTTTTTGTAATTTCATATCTCTGTCTTTTATTTCGCCATTTACCAGTTTATGTATATGATTAAGGGTTTGGATTTTTTTCAAATCATTAATTAATGTTGATTTTTTGTGTTCTTTGGTAGATTTTTTCAGTCTTAGATCTGTTTTGTTTCCGATACCCCATGTATCATGTATCATGTTTCACTATTTTTGCTTCATACACCTTAATTTTAATATTCTTTGGTGAGTATTCTGTATTCAAATAATCATATTTTGCTTCTTTAAAATGTATGTTTCGACATTGGAACCGAATATCGCAAAAACTTTATTTTTAATCTCACATTGATAAGAAGAAGCTAAATTAAAAGCTTGGATTACGTGAGGTGTCTGGGTAGGGCAGGCCACAGGGCCGGCTCGCTCGCTGCTTTTTTCCCGTCCATACAGTTTAGTGACGTATAGCCATCTCGTCAGCAACTAGAGTGCATATTAGTCTTTGGCCAGTAGCTTCATATTTAGATTTTAAAATATTTAAGGCTTGTCTGCTAAATCCGGGATCTGCAGAAGTATTTTCGTACCACTTCCCTATCACACGAGGAGGAGGAAACTTGCCTCACATATTTATATGCTGCCGGAGAATAATAATGGAGAGTTACCGCAAACTTCCTTAAAGCTAGTAATTTTTTTTTTAAATAGAGCTGTGATTTATTTTTAAGAAACATTATGTCGCTTAGTTAAACTAATTAACCTTTAAGTTTAATCTCATTAAATTGATCTTCAGTGAAAAACTTTTTTTTCTGAGGTTTTGTGTAATAGTTTTTAAAGTAGTGCACTTTTTTGAAAGGCTTTTATTTTTTCGGGTTAAATTACTGTTTTTCATTTGGAGTCTATTTTTCATGTTCTTTAGTCTATATTCTTGGATTGATTTGTTTTAAATTTTGAAGGTTTTTTCTAAGAAAAGCGCGGGGTTTCAAGTATTGAATTCATATCCAAAATATTAACTTAAATTCGTTGAGGTCGAAGCGCATACTCGTTCTTCCGTTTTCTGGAAATTAGGAAGTAAATAAACTTGTGAATTGGATAATGTTCCCTTAGTAGGTATTATGGTAATAAGAATTATAAGCAGAAAAAATCACAATAAATAGGTTATTATCATCTCAATATCCAACGAAGTTTCATTTTCTTCAAATACAAATCATTTGCCTGAAAATTTTTAGAGCATATATTTGATTAAGCTGAAAGCATCTAGTCATATTCTCTTCTTTAGATTTTGATGACTTTTATCCATTTTTCATGTAGCAAATCATTCTTAGTAAATCGAAAAGGAGGGGTATCGAAAAAAATACTTTTATATAAAAAAAATTGTTACAGCTACTAGTTTTACTGCGAGCGTGGGTATGTATTACCTACACGTAAATATTTTTATTAAGTACATCATTTATATTGTAATAAAACTTAAGTCTAAGATAGTGGAAAACACAATTAATTCCCACCCACAAAAGTACTGTAAGTAAGAAACATTTCAGCAATCGAATATCTGACGCAACGTACAATGTAAAATTGTTTATCTTATTTTTCGTACCAAAATAAATAAATATGCGCGATGCTTCCTTAGACGTAGAAAAAATAAAATCCAATAACTATCCATTCGACCCCGTTTACCCCTTATTTCACAAACGCTCTGCGTGTACACAGAACAATCAGGTTATTTGAAGTCACGGTGACTAAAATAACATACTCATTCATACAATAGTGAACGATACTCCGTTCCTTTTTTCACGGAACTGTTTTCGGCGTAGCGTCGCGTCCGATCACAAAAAAGGTCCGTTCGATAACGAATGCAAGTAGGGCAATTATCCTACTTTTGAGTTGCCAAGATCTCACGCATGTGACGTATCTACAGTTTATTACATCATTGCCCCCAACTGCGTCCTGGGCTGAGACAATGTCGTCCTCAGAACAGACAGCTTCTGTAACGAAACCCGACTTTCCAGTAGGGCCCCGCAGCTCCTGGCGCCGGCCCAGTCCAGATAAGAAACGCCAATAGATAACAAGGAGCGATCGGACATCATTCAAACTTGTGGGCTCCTGCGCCGCGGCCGCTCCTGATAAGCACCAGCAAGGTTGGTACTCGCCCTGAACACGATGCTGGACTCAGATAACCGAGACACCCTTCCACCGATTAAACACCACTTTATGTTTCATACTTGCAGCTTCCCTGACCTGCTTCCAGAGCCAAGAAGCCGTCATTCCTGGACGCTTCCGGAGATACCTCGTCTAGTCACCTTCAGCTGTGAGTAGATCTGTCTATACTCCACTGTATTTAGATTTTTACATTCAGTTATCAGCATAATATTCGTGTCAGAATAATTAATTGTTCCCTCTGACTATTAATAAATTAATTTTAAAGTTTTCGTGATATTAATTTGATTCTCCCACGTGTATAATATATACAATTTGATATATAAAATGAAATATGTAAAAGTGTATACTAAGAGGATTTATTTAAGGGATTTTCATAAGGCTTAAGTAGGCCTTAATTAAAGGTTTTTCTAAGAGAGTTATACCACCTCCACATTTTTTATGCTCCCTTCATCTTAAAACTTGAAATTCTAAAATAATTTCAGTCGCCCGTCATGGTGTAGGACCTCTGTGTGACGGCGCTTAATTCCGCCATTTAAAAATTAACAAAACACTTTTAATGAAAAATATTAAAAAGTGTATGCCGTAATAAATGATGACTAAGCGATGTGGTGTGTGCCGTGGTTTAGGGTGCGGGGCTATGAGTCACGTTATCTGATAATTTGAAGATAAAAAAAGTCGGATATTTTTCACCTGTTGGATAAGGTGTGCAAATTACAGGTAAATAAAGTGTTATCAATATATTGGATCTAAAGTTAAACATACGCAATAATTTATGTTGGACATGTTCCGTGGTTTTTATATGGATATCTTAAGAAGTTTCATTATTTAAAATGATACTTCTTACTAGTGCAGAATACAAGAATTATATTGAGGAGATATCATTGAAGTTTTTAGAAAATCTTCAGACAAATTCGAGAATTTTTATAGCTTTACTGGAAATATTGTCAATGTGGTCATTGATTTCGTCGAATAGAACACAAAACTTATTAATTTCCCTTGAAGCTTTAAGTCTTTACTGTAAAAAATCTAATAACTCGACATTTTTCTTTATTTATTTTGAGTTAATCAGAAGAACACCAAACATGAAAGTCGTGCAAGATTTTTTTAAGAACTACATAATCTGTATAGCAACAAATAAGATTAAATAATTTAAAATCGTTACCAAACGGTAAGTAAAAATATCCCGAAATATATCAATAACATCTTATGATATATTTATGAATAAATACATGAAATAAGACTAAGATGAGAACCTTGAGGTAGTCCACTAGGTAATTTAAAATCAAACGAGAGAAATTAATTGTTTCTGACACGTAACATTCTATTCAGTAAAATAAATTTTACGAAACTTAATTAATTTGATGAACATCAAGATTTTCAAATAAAGTTTTATAAATGACTTCATCAAAGGTATTTTCACTTGTCCGATAACGCTTCAGACAAGCGGTTATAGTAAATTAACAAGTACGTTAGCATCCACCTGCCTGATACGAATCCACGTTGATAAGAAGTTATTGATTGATTATCACGCAAAATAACATATGAGTATTGAATAGTATCGAGATTAAAATAAATCATTTTTTCATGATTTTTTTATATACTTTTTATTACATCAATTATAGACATGTATCGCTAATATCGATTTTTACTCATAAAAAATTCGTAATAATAAAACTTACTTACCGTCACGCTGTTTCCCGTATTCAGAGAGACACAACTTTCACTCCTTCCACATTCATATATCTTCGCATGAAAGCTGGACAACTGTTGAGTCCTCGAACAGCAGCATCTTCCAGTATCTGGTTAATATGGTCATGCCCCGTCTTCCGCGGTCGCCCTCTCTTTCTGGGATCGTCAACAATTGCGTTATATATCTTTCTTACCATTCTTCCTTTATTCATTCGCTCAACATGCCCAAACTATCTGGGCGACACTTTTAATTATATTGATTTTTCTAATATCAGCTTTAGATACTTTCATTTCTAATATCTTCAATCTTTAGACAATCATAAATGGATTTGCTATACATACGTCTAACGGATTTCATATCTATTGCATTCAGTCTACTTTCGTTGCTTTTCTTCCAGCTCCAGGCTTCTTTTCTAATCTAGTCTTGCATCGGTCAACATATTTTTATTATAAATAATTGCAACGTTCACCTTATTCCCCGCAGTCACACTCTACTCTTCTTCGATAAAAACTTTAAGTATTTTGAATAAACTTATCCATACTTTTCGCTACAGTGGCTAAACTTTTGAAAGTTTTTTTGCCTCTCATCTTCAGAAACGCTAATTTCTACTATTTTTTAAGACTTTCACCAGTTGTAACATCCAAGAACTCTTCGATATCCTGCATATTCATATTCCCCAACCCTGTTTCATTAGCAAGCTTGACAATTTCGTCAATATCAATAATGGATTGTCTTGTCAACTTCCTTGCTCAGCTCCAGCCGTACATTCTTTCATACACATTCCAAACATTTCTCAGTCTCTTCACTCATTCCAGGAAAGATTGACGATATCTAAATGATGCATCCGTGATCCCTTAGTTTTTAGTAATACCAGGTAATACTGAAACAGCGATAAACAGAGCAGCATCACTTACTGTATAGTATAATGGGGTCTTACTGTATAGTTAGGGTTTCTGCATATCTGGAAGGTTGCATGCATGAAGAGCGATTAGTGTAAGGTCCAACACGCTAAACTAGATGCAGTAATGAAGTGAAAGATACCTTTTCGTTACTTATTGCAAGAATCTGTACACAAGTGTGCTGTGGTGCAGACACGCATGTCCTATAATGCTATGAGAGTGCAATACAACAATGCCTTCAGGATAATGCTCGGTCTACCCTGGCATTGCAGTGCATCTTAAATGCTCACAGAACACAGGGTTCATGGTTTTGCTGCTCTCCAAAGATTGAAGATAGCTAGCGCAAGAAAGAGGATGTGGGGGGTCTAGCAATTCCATTATTCAAGCAGCTGTTATGTGGATTGACTCCCGAATGCACAAAAAATGGAAAATAATTGTGCGACAGTAACTGTTCTGCATGGTGTTAGGCGAAATATTATTATTATTTTTTTTTTTTTTCTGTTTTCTACTTTCTGATTTAAATTTCGACAAAATTATCTTTTCCTATTTTACTTGTATGTTTTTTGTTGTTTTTCTATTTTGACTTATACGTATATACAGGGTGTACCAGAGCTAGCAGCAGAAACCTAAAAGCATTATGAAAAATTCATTTCCTTTGTATTGAAGCAAATTAATTTTCCCTAATCGACATAAGTTACTGTAATGATGGTTCAACTTTTTGCAAAAACTAATTAAGAAATATTGATAAAAATGCAAACTTTGATATTGCATGACTCCGTAACAATTGATATTAGGCCATGATTTCTTGAACATTTTTGACTCATAACATAGTCAGGAATCTACCTGCTAAGTTTCTGCTGCTAGCTCTGGTACACCCTGTACATCCATAAGGCAAGGTGAGAATTTATTCTCAATAAGCTGAAATAAAGACCAATAATAATAATAATTATGATTATCTATTGAAAACTAGCTGTTCGTACCCGGCGTTGCCCGTGTTCAGGACGTAATTAAAAATTAGTTTGTTGGCGGAAGGTCGGTTTCGCAAAGTCTCAATTAAAAACAATATTCCCACTTTATTTAGGCTAGGATGGAAGAGACGTCCAGGGGGAAATGTAAGGTATGTTATCCTCCGGGACCTAAGGACTAAGTATGCAAGTTTTGAGTTAGATCGATCAAACTTCATAGATTCGTATAAAAAATATGTCAGGGGAAGCGGTGGGGTAAAAGGGGAGGGGAACATGTCGCCTATATTACCCGCCGGGTTTTACAGAATAATTATGCAAAATTTAGAATAGATCGGTTAAACGGTACAGATTTGCATGGAAAATATTTCAGGGAGAGGGCAAGAGTAAGGATGAA
>JADDOH010023983.1:0-16397 GCA_016648135.1 Agrypnia vestita
AGAGCTGTCATTTATTTTTAAGAAACATTATGTCGCTTAGTTAAACTAATTGACCTTTAAGTTTAATCTCATTAAATTGATCTTCAGTGAAAAACTTTTTTTTCCGAGGTTTTGTGTAATAGTTTTTAAACTAGTGCACTTTTTTGAAAGGCTTTTATTTTTTTCGGGTTAAATTACTGTTTTTCATTTGGAGTCTATTTTTCATGTTCTTTAGTCTATATTTTTGGATTGATTTGTTTTAAATTTTGAAGGTTTTTTCTAAGAAAAGCGCGGGGTTTCAAATATTGAATTCATATCCAAAATATTAACTTAAATTCGTTGAGGTCGAAGCGCATACTCGTTCTTCCGTTTTCTGGAAATTAGGAAGTAAATAAAATTGTGAATTGGATTATAGTCCCTTAGTAGGTATTATGGTTATAAGAATCACAAGCAGAAAAAATCACAATAAATAGGTTATTATCATCTCAATATCCAACGAAGTTTCATTTTCTTCAAATACAAATCATTTGCCTGAAAATGTTTAGAGCATATATTTGAATAAGCTGAAAGCATCCAGTCATATTCTCTCCTTTAGATTTTATCCATTTTTCATGTAGAAAATCATTCTTAGTAAATCTAAAAGGAGGGGTATCGAAAAAAGTACTTTTGTAAAAAAAAAATGTTACAGCTACTAGTTTTACTGCGAGCGTGGGTATCTATTACCTACACGTAAATTTTTTTATTAAGTACATCATTTATATTTTAATAAAACTTAAGTCTAAGATAATGGAAAACAAAATTAATTCCCACTCACAATAAGTACTGTAAGTAAGAAATATTTCAGCAATCGAATATCTGACGCAACGTACAATGTAAAATTGTTTATCTTATTTTTCGTACCAAAATAAATAAATATGCGCGATGCTTCCTTAGACGTAGGAAAAATAAAATCCAATAACTATCCATTCGACCCCGTTTACCCCTTATTTCACAAACGCTCTGCGTGTACACAGAACAATCAGGTTATTTGAAGTTACGGTGACTAAAATAACATACTCATTCATACAATACTGTACGATACTCTGTTCCTTTTTTCACGGAACTTTTTTCGGCGTAGCGTCGCGTCCGATCACAAAAAAGGTCCGTTCGATAACGAATGCAAGTAGGGCAATTACCCTACTTTTGAGTTGCCAAGATCTCACGCTTGTGACGTATCTACAGTTTATTATATCATTGCCCCCAAATGTGTCCTGGACTGACACAATGTCTTCCTCAGAACAGACAGCTTCTGTAACGAAACCCAACTTTCCAGTAGGGCCCCGCAGCTCCTGGCGCCGGCCCAGTCCAGATAAGAAACGCCAATAGATAACAAGGAGCGATCGGTCATCATTCACACTTGTGGGCTCCTGCGCCGCGGCCGCTCCTGATAAGCACCAGCAAGGTTGGTACTCGCCCTGAACACGATGCTGGACTCAGATAACCGAGACACCCTTCCACCGATTAAACACCACTTTATGTTTCATACTTGCAGCTTCCCTGACCTGCTTCCAGAGCCAAGAAGCCGTCATTCCTGGACGCTTCCGGAAATACCTCGTCTAGTCACCTTCAGCTGTGAGTAGATGTGTCTATACTCCACTATATTTAGATTTTTACATTCAGATATCAGCATAATATTCGTGTCAGAATAATTAATTGTTCCCTCTGACTATTAATCAATTAATTTTAAAGTTTTCGTGATATCAATTTGATTCTCCCACGTGTATAATATATACAATTTGATATATAAAATGAAATATGTAAAAGTGTATACTAAGAGGATTTATTTAAGGGATTTTCATAATGCTTAAGTAGGCCTTAATTAAGGGTTTTTCTAAGAGAGTTATACCACCTCCACATTTTTTATGCTCCCTTCATCTTAAAGCTTGAAATTCTAAAATAATTTCAGTCGCCCGTCATGGTGTAGGACCTCTGTGTGACGGCGCATAATTCCGCCATTTAAAAATTAACAAAACACTTTTAATGAAAAATATTAAAAAGTGTATGCCGTAATAAATGATGACTAAGCGATGTGGTGTGTGCCGTGGTTTAGGGTGCGGGGCTATGAGTCACGTTATCTGATAATTTGAAGATAAAAAAAGTCGGATATTTTTCACCTGTTGGATAAGGTGTGCAAATTACAGGTAAATAAAGTGTTATCAATATATTGGATCTAAAGTTAATCATACGCAATAATTTATGTTGGACATGTTCCGTGGTTTTTATATGGATATCTTAAGAAGTTTCATTATTTAAAATGATACTTCTTACTAGTGCAGAATACAAGAATTATATTGAGGAGATATCATTGAAGTTTTTAGAAAATCTTCAGACAAATTCGAGAATTTTTATATCTTTACTGGAAATATTGTCAATGTGGTCATTGATTTCGTCGAATAGAACACAAAACTTATTAATTTCCCTTGAAGCTTTAAGTCTTTACTGTAAAAAATCTAATAACTCGACATTTTTCTTTATTTATTTTGAGTTAATCAGAAGAACACCAAACATGAAAGTCGTGCAAGATTTTTTGAAAAACTACATAATCTGTATAGCAACAAATAATATTAAATAATTTTAAATCGTTAGCAAACAGTAAGTAAAAATATCCCGAAATATATCAATAACATCGTTTATGAATAAATACATCAAATAAGACTAAGATGAGAACCTTGAGGTAGTCCACTAGGTAATTTAAAATCAAACGAGAGAAATTAATTGTTTCTGACACGTAACATTCTATTCAGTAAAATAAATTTTACGAAACTTAATTAATTTGATGAACATCAAGATTTTCAAATAAATTTTTATAAATGACTTCATCAAAGGTATTTTCACTTGTCCGATAACGCTTCAGATAAGCGGTTATGGTAAATTAACAAGTACGTTAGCATCCACCTACCTGATACGAATCCACGTTGATAAGAAGTTATTGATTGATTATCACGCAAAATAACATATGAGTATTGAATAGTATCGAGATTAAAATAAATCATTTTTTCATGATTTTTTTATATACTTTTTATTACATCAATTATAGACATGTATCGCTAATATCGATTTTTACTCATAAAAAATTCGTAATAATAAAACTTACTTACCGTCACGCTGTTTCCCGTATTCAGAGAGGACACAACTTTCACTCCTTCCACATTCATATATCTTCGCATGAAAGCTGGACAACTGTTGAGTCCTCGAACAGCAGCATCTTCCAGTATCTGGTTAATATGGTTATGCCCCGTCTTCCGCGGTCGCCCTCTCTTTCTGGGATCGTCAACAATTGCGTTATATATCTTTCTTACCATTCTTCCTTTATTCATTCGCTGAACATGCCCAAACTATCTGGGCGACCCTTTTAATTATATTGATTTTTCTAATATCAGCTTTAGATACTTTCATTTCTAATATCTTCAATCTTTAGACAATCATAAATGGATTTGCTATACATACGTCTAACGGATTTCATATCTATTGCATTCAGTCTACTTTCGTTGCTTTTCTTCCAGCTCCAGGCTTCTTTTCTAATCTAGTCTTGCATCGGTCAACATATTTTTATTATAAATAATTGCAACGTTCACCTTATTCCCCGCAGTCACACTCTACTCTTCTTCGATAAAAACTTTAAGTATTTTGAATAAACTTATCCATACTTTTCGCTACAGTGGCTAAACTTTTGAAAGTTTTTTTGCCTCTCATCTTCAGAAACGCTAATTTCTACTATTTTTTAAGACTTTCACCAGTTGTAACATCCAAGAACTCTTCGATATCCTGCATATTCATATTCCCCAACCCTGTTTCATTAGCAAGCTTGACAATTTCGTCAATATCAATAATGGATTGTCTTGTCAACTTCCTTGCTCAGCTCCAGCCGTACATTCTTTCATACACATTCCAAACATTTCTCAGTCTCTTCACTCATTCCAGGAAAGATTGACGATATCTACATGATGCATCCGTGATCCCTTAGTTTTTAGTAATACCAGGTTATACTGAAAAAGTGATAAACAGAGCAGCATCACTTACTGTAGAGTATAACTGGGTCTTACTGTATAGTTAGGGTTTCTGCATATCTGGAAGGTTGCATGCATGAAGAGCGATTAGTGTAAGGTCCAACACGCTAAACTAGATGCAGTAACGAAGTGAAAAGATACCTTTTCGTTACTTATTGCAAGAATCTGTACACAAGTGTGCTGTGGTGCAGACACGCATGTCCTATAATTCTATGAGAGTGCAATACAACAATGCCTTCAGGATAATGCTCGGTCTACCCTGGCATTGCAGTGCATCTTAAATGCTCACAGAACACAGGGTTCATGGTTTTGCTGCTCTCCAAAGATTGAAGATAGCTAGCGCAAGAAAGAGGATGTGGGGGGTCTAGCAATTCCATTATTCAAGCAGCTGTTATGTGGATTGACTCCCGAATGCACAAAAAATGGAAAATAATTGTGCGACAGTAACTGTTCTGCATGGTGTTAGGCGAAATATTATTATTTTTTTATTTTATTTTCTGTTTTCTACTTTCTGATTTAAATTTCGACAAAATTATCTTTTCCTATTTTACTTGTATGTTTTTTGTTGTTTTTCTATTTTGACTTATACGTATATACAGGGTGTACCAGAGCTAGCAGCAGAAAGCTAAAAGGATTATGAAAAATTCATTTGCTTTGTATTGAAGCAAATTAATTTTTCGTAATCGACATAATTATTGTAATGATAGTTCAACTTTTTGCAAAAAATAAGTAAGAAATATTGAAAAAAAATGACAACTTTGATATTGTATATCTCCAAAACAATTGATATTACGTCATGATTACTTGAACATTTTAGACTCATAACATAGTCAGGAATCTACCTGCTAAGTTTCTGCTGCTAGCTCTGGTACACCCTGTACATCTATAAGGCAAGGTGAGAATTTATTCTCAATAAGCTGAAATAAAGACCTATAATAATAATAATTATGATTAACTCTTAAAAACTAGCTGTTCGTACCCGGCGTTGCCCGTGTTAAGGACGTAATTAAAAATAAGTTTGTCGGCGAACGGTCGGTTTCGCTAAGTCTCTTTTAAAAACAATATTCCCACTTTATTTAGGCTGGGATGGTAGAGACGTCCAGGGGGAAATGTAAGGTATGTTATCCTCCGGGACCTAAGGAATAAGTATGCAAGTTTTGAGTTAGATCTATCAAACTTCATAGATTCGTATAAAAAATATATCAGGAGAAGGGGTGGGCAAATAGGGATGGGAAAATGTCACCTATGTTACCCGCCGGGTTTTAAAGAATAATTATGCATAATTTGGAACAGATCGGTCAAACGGCACAGATTTGCATGGAAAATATATCAGGTGGAGGGGAAGGGTAAGGATGAACGGAAAAATTCCGCTTCTGTTTCCGCTCGGTTCCTAAAGTAAAAATAGGCAAAATTTTCAGATCAGTCAAATGGTGTAGATTTGTACAGAAAGTATAATAGTTGGAGGGGAACGAGCTAAGACAGGGCGGTGGGGGTATAAAGTTATGTTACCCGCCGTGTCCGAAATAATAAGAATTCTAAATTTGAGTCAAATCTGTCGAACGGTACAGATTTGTATGGAAAATATATCCGGGGAGGGGAAGGGGACGAATTTTACCATTGTGTCCCGCCGGGTCTTAAAGGATAAGTACGCAAAATTTGGATCAGGTCGGTTTAACGGTGTAGATTTGCATAGAAAATACTTCGGGGGGATGGTAAAGAGGAGGGGGTAAATGTTGCATATGTCACCTGCCAGATCATAAAGAATAAGAATGCAAAATTTGTATCAGATCGGACAATCGGTGTAGATTTGTATAGAGACCAGACAGACATACAGATGGTCATTGTTTTATATACACATGTTAACATGCTCGTATTCTAACTCAACGTTGTGTCAAAAATGTCAATCGAACGACTACATTTCACAAACATACGCAAGCTGAATTTTTAAATATACAAATATATAAGGTTTTGCTGGTTTACAAAAAATGATTCAGTGTTTCCCAAAAATATGGCAGGAACTTCATCAGGTCCAGCTGCCTTCCAACAATCAAGAAATTTTTATTATGAACTATATCTTCAATTTTTCAACTATCCCATTGGAAATTTCTCAGAAAACAAAGAAATCTATTTCTTATTGAAAAAGTATTACAAACAACTGCCAACAACAATAAAAACAAAATGAAATAATTTATCAAAAGTAGTAAAAGTAAAATAAAAAAAAGTAGCTTATTGGTCTTGTGGTTAGGACTCTCGCCTCGTGATCCAAAGCTCACGGGTTCGAACTTCATTCACTCCGGACCAGTAAGTTAGTCCTATTTTCATAGCACAAGCGTCTAGCTTAGTTTGAAAATAGTAAGAAAATTGATGTGACACGTATTCCGTGTTCGCATCTTTATTTCTTTAAAAAAAAAAACGGCCATCTTCGTTTACCTTATATATAAGTTAACGGATAAATATTTATCTTTTAAAAAGGGTATAAGGTTCTGGCTCCAGACTCAGTATTTAACACGCGTTGACATTATTCCACGCATCCCCTATCATAATTTAGTGTCTTTAATGGGCAGCGACATTATTATCCCATCGCACTCATTCTCTGCAACGCCCAGGTGATAATATATTTTATATCGTTTTCAGGCCACTACAACGCACAGCTGCTTTAATTAATTAGCGTCAATCCTCTGCGCCACTAGCAGTACCCAGCTAGCCTGCCTTCCGCTGTAAGTTAAACACTTTCTAATTTTACAGAATCACCAGAGATCTGAAAGTTTCCTGCGAACCTCTTAATCAACTCATTATATACTGATCCTCCAACCTATAATACAGTTAAGATCAATTTTTACACAAAATTATATGCACTTTCTTTATTATCCAGTTGTTGTACAAATATATTTTTTCATGCTGCCTTACTTGTTACTTGAATTTATATACTGCCTCTAGTATTAATATTGAACGCACGATAAAAATATTCCGCGATTCCTCTATCACATTTATAAGAGTTTTTGATTTGTGATCCCATCGTAGTTATTCTCAGCAACGCCCGATTAAAAGGATATTTATTTTTATTTTCAGAAAACGCGCCGCTCCTTTGAGCTACTAGTAGTACCAATTAGCCTGCTTTCACCTGTAAGTTAACGCTTTTTTAATTTTTCAGAATAACCAGATGAGTCGAATGATTTCTCGAAACCTCTTACTAAAATCAGAATTATTGGATTATAAAGCATTAACCATCTAGTTGTTGTACAAACTTAGTGTCTCATGCTGGCTTAAGGGGGAATACTTATCTAAAAAGGGAAATTTTTGTGAATTTTTAAAGAAAACTTTTATAAATTATGGTATTTGTATTATTTCTATATGAAAGTTGATTAATACTTTTAAGAATATGCAAAGAAAAAATTATAAAAAAATATTCAACATTGGTGGAAAATTCTTGGGTTTTATCGACTGCCGAAAAAAAAAGGTCCGTCGCGGTGACCACTTTCATTTCATCTGTTATCATCGAAATAAAAAAAAAACAAATAAATTATCTCAATTAATACTATAATTTAGTCTTTCAAGAAAGGGTTTTGAAAATATATATTTTTTGACGAAATGGCGGGCGTTTGAATTTAAAATAGCGTTAAGGAAAATTTCAGGTTTATTATGCCGATAAAAAAAACTAAGGCACTTAAAAAAAATCCAACAAAAAAGACTAGATAATTATGTAAAGAATAATCAATACAAATTTCAAGTTGATCGGTTCAGTGTTTGCTGAGATATTTTGGTCACCGATTTTCAAAACATGGTTTCTAGTAAACGCGATTGAAAATTGAGCAATATATGAAAATAAACAAAGAGATTCCACTATTATCAGCTATAACTGTTATTTTTTTAATTTTAGCTTAAAATTTTCTCTAGATATTCTTAAGACATCAAGCTTTAAGAAAATGCAAGAATTAAAAAATCGATTTTTTCAAAATGTCTAGGTAGGTGTTCCCCCTAAAGTGCTTAGAAGTTCTGAAACTCCCCAGATAGAATATTAATTAATGCTTTCAGGCAACCACACCGCACAGCCAAGAATATTATCTCCAGTCCTATGCGCCACTAGTGATACCCAGCTAGCCTGCCTTCAGCTGTAAGTTAATAACCTACTTATTTTCCTGAATAACCAGAAAGATATAAAAGATGCCTGGAAATCTCAAATTCTACTCGTTAGATACTTATTCTCGAATCCATAAAACAGTTAAGTCATTTTTTAGACAAAATTTAATGCATTTTCTATATTGTCCGGTTGTTGTACAAATTTTTTCATGTTACCTTACTAGTTACTTACATTTAGATTCTGCCTCCAGATTTAATATGTAATCCAAGTTGACAATATTCCGCGCTTCCTGTGTTACATTTTTAAGTGTTTTTATTTGTGTTCCCATCTTAATTACTCTCGGCAATGCCCAATTGATTAGATATTTATTTTGATTTTCAGATCCCCAAAACGTACAGCCCCGAGAAATAGCGTCACTCCTCTGCACCACTAGTACTTGCCTGTCTTCACCTGTAAGTTAATGACTTTTTAAATATTCGGAATAACCAGAGGGGTCGAAAGGTTTTATAACCACTTATTAAACTCAATATCGTCCGATCTTCCACAACATGTCACATTAACGTCATTTTTCGATTATATCTGGCGTTCATTCTGACTTTAATGGACGACAAGATTTAAGGTACTTTCTATACCTACCGCTCAGTAATTGTGCAAACGTAGTATTTCATGATGCTTTAAGTACGTAGAAGTCCTGCAACTCCCATCACAGAATATTACTTAATATTTTCAGGAAACGACACCGCCCAGCCAAGAATATTATCGCCACTCCTCTGCACCACTAGTAGCACTCAGCTTGCCTGCCTTCTGTTGTAAGTTAATCACTTTTAAATTTTGCAGAAAAACAAGAGATCTTAAAGTTTCCTGGGAACTTCTTATTCAACTCGTAATATCTGATCCTCTACAAAATAATACAGTAGAAGTCGTTTTTGGGCAATATTATAAACAACTGCCAACAACAATAACATCAAAATGAAATAAGTTATCACAAAAAACTGCCACCTGCGTTTACCTTATACAGGGTTATTTGGAAAAAATTAATAACCTCGCAGGACTATACTCCAGCCTTGATTGTGAGTCGAAAATATTCAAGCTATTATGACCTAATATCAATAGTTAAGGAGATATGCGACATCAAAGTGTGCATTTATTTTTCAATATTTCTGACTAATTTTTTGTAAAACGTTGGACTATCATTACAGTAACTTATATCGAGTATGAAAAATTCATTCCTTTTAATACAAGTCAAATAAATAAATAATTCGAACGAATTCCAATTAGAAAACATTCCAATTGGAATTTTTCTGGGTTTTAATCATTTCATTTAACTTGTATTGAAACGAATGAATTTTTCGTAATTGATATTAGTTACTATAATGATAGTCCAACGTTTTACAAAAAATAAGTCAGATAATAAATAAATAAGATAGCTTTAACATTTTCGACTCATAATCAAAGCAGGAGTATAGTCTTGCGAGGTTATTAATGTTTTACAAGTAACCCTGTAACATACGTTTAGGTATAAATATTTATCTTTTATAAAGGGTATAAGGTTCTGGCTCCAGTTTCAATATTTAACACGCATCCCCTGTAATAATTTAGTGTCTGTAATGGGCAGCGACATTATTATCCCATCGCACTCATTCTCTGCAACGCCCAGGTGATAATATATTTTAAATTGTTTTCAGGCTGCTACAACGTACAGCTGCGAGCATTAGCGCCAATCCTCTGCGCCACTAGCAGCACCCAGCTAGCCTGCCTTCCGCTGTAAGTTTATCACTTTCTAGTTTTTCAGAATCACCAGATCTGAATGTTTCCTGCGAACCTCTTATTCAACTCGTTATATCTGATCCTCCAATCCAAATTATACAGAATTACAGTTTGATAAATTAGAAATTTTTGAAATAAGAAAAAGTGTTAATAGTAAATCGAATATTATAAATAACCAGGTCCTTTTTACAAATAGTTATCTTATCAATTTTTTACACATTATTATACATATATTACGTTTTTATGATATTGATTTTTTAATTAAATTATGTTAGTATACAATTATATCCTGACGAAGGGGCCATAGGCCCTGAAACATGTTGATATTTTCAATAAAAAAGTAGTGAAAACCATGTTTATAGTATATTTATTTTAGAAAAAGACGAAAAAAATATTTTTACACAAAATTTTATGCACTTTCTATATTATTAAAGTGTTGGAACACTATATTATTTTTGCTGCATAACTTGTTAATTGCATTTAGATTCTGTATCCAGATTTAATTTTCAACGCACGATAACAATAATCCTTGATTCCTCTATCACATTTATAAGAGTTTTTAATTTGTGATCCTATCGTAGTTATTCTCAACAACGCCAAATTAAAAGGATATTTATTTTTATTTTCAGCAATAGCGCCACTCCTCTGCGCCACTAGTAGAACCAACTAGCTTGCCTTCACCTGTAAGTTAACGCATTTTTAAATTTTCAGAATAACCGAGTATGATATGAGTATAATATGAGTCGAACCTCTTATTAAAATCAGAATTATGCGATCTTTCACTACAAGTCACATTGAACGTCATGTTTCTAGTATTGTTGGCATTAATTCTGGACTTTAATAGACGACAAGATTTCATGCACTCTCTATACCTTCCAGTTGTTATCAAATTTAGTTTTTCATGTTGACTTAAATGTTTTCTGCCTGGAAATTCTTTAACGCCCAGTAGATAGAATACTCGCTTTTGTTTTCAGGCTACGATATCACACAGCCAAGAATATTAGCGCCGCTCCTCTTTGCCCCTAGTCGAACCCAGCTATTCTGCCTTCAGCTGTAAGTTAATCCTTTAATAATGGTTAAGAATAAACGGAGGGAACGAAAGTTTCCTGGAAACCTCATATTCAAAATTGTTTGATCTTTCACTACATGTCACATTTAACGTCATCTTTCCATTATTGGATTATAAAACATTAAACCATCTAGTTGTTGTACAAACTTAGTGTTTCATGCTGCCTTAAGGGGGAATACTTATCAAAAAAGGGCAATTTTTGTGAATTTGTAAAGAAAACTTTTATAAATTATGGTATTTGTATTATTTCTATATGAAAGTTAATTAATACTTTTAAGAATATGCAAAGAAAAAATTATAAAAAAATATTCAACATTGGCGGAAAATCCTTGGGTTTTATCGACTACCGAAAAAAAGGTCCACCGCGGTGAACAATTTCATTTCATCTGTCATCATCGAAATAAAAAAAACAAACAGTTTATCAAAATTTATACTATAATTTAGTCTTTGAAGAAAGCGTTTTGAAAATATATATTTTTTGACGAAATGGCGGGCATTTGAATTTAAAATAACGTTAAGGATACATTCAGGTTCATTATGCCGATAAAAAAAACTAAGTCACTTAAAAAACATCCTACGAAAAAAATTAGATAATTATGTATAGAATAACCACTATAAATTTCAAGTTGATCGGTTAAGTGGTTGCCGAAAAATTTGGGTCACCGATTTTCAAAACATGGATTCTAGTAAAACGCTTTTGAAAATTAAGCAATGTATGAAAATAAACAAAGAGATTCCACTATAATCAGCTATAACTTTGTTATTTTCTAGAATTTAAGCTTGAAATTTTCATTTGATATTCTTAAGACATCAAGCGTTAAGAAAGTTCAAAAATTTTAAAATCGATTTTTTCAAAATGTCTAGGTAGGTATCCCACCAAAAGTGCTTAGAAGTACTGAAACTCCCCAGATATAATATTGTTTATGTTTTCAGACAACGACACCGCACAGCCAAGAATACTATCGCCACTCCTCTGCGCCACTAGTGATACCCAGCTAGCCTGCCTTCAGCTGTAAGTTAATAACCTACTTATTTTCCTGAATAACCAGAAAGATATAAAAGATGCCTGGAAATCTCAAATTCTACTCGTTAGATACTTATTCTCGAATCCATAAAACAGTTAAGTCATTTTTTAGACAAAATTTAATGCATTTTCTATATTGTCCGGTTGTTGTACAAATTTTTTCATGTTACCTTACTAGTTACTTACATTTAGATTCTGCCTCCAGATTTAATATGTAATCCAAGTTGACAATATTCCGCGCTTCCTGTGTTACATTTTTAAGTGTTTTTATTTGTGTTCCCATCTTAATTACTCTCGGCAGTGCCCAATTGATTAGATATTTATTTTTATTTTCAGATCCCCAAAACGTACAGCCCCAAGAAATAGCGTCACTCCTCTGCACCACTAGTACTTGCCTGTCTTCACCTGTAAGTTAATGACTTTTTAAATATTCGGAATAACCAGAGGGGTCGAAAGGTTTTGTAACCACTTATTAAACTCAATATCGTCCAATCTTCCACAACATGTCACATTAACGTCATTTTTCGATTATATCTGGCGTTCATTCTGACTTTAATGGACGACAAGATTTAAGGTACTTTCTATACCGCTCAGTTATTGTACAAACGTAGTATTTCATGATGCTTTAAGTGCGTAGTAGCCCTGCAACTGCTATCACAGAATATTACTTAATATTTTCAGGAAACGACACCGCCCAGCCAAGAATATTATCGCCACTCCTCTGCACCACTAGTAGCACTCAGCTTGCCTGCCTTCTGTTGTAAGTTAATCAATTTTAAATTTTCCAGAAAAGCAAGAGATCTTAAAGTTTCCTGGGAACTTCTTGCTCAACTCATTATATCTAATCCTCTACACCATAATACAGTAGAAGCCGTTTTTGGGCAATATTTATTGCAATTTCTGTATCATCCAGTTGTTGCACAAATTTACATTTTCATGCAGCCTTACTAGTTGCTTGCTTTTAGATTATGTTTCCAGTTTTAAAACTTGATGCACGTTCTGAGCTATCTCAATCAGATTTTAAGAGTTTTAATTATAGATCGCATTTTGCTGACTCTCTGCAACGTCCAGTTGATAAGATATTTATTTGTCATTTCAGATCACCACACAGCGCAACCCCGAATATAAGCGCCACTCCTCTGCGCCACTAGTAACACCCAGCTTGCCTGCTTTCTTGTAAGTTAATCACTTTAAAAAATTTCAGAATAATAAGAGAGATCTAAAAGTTTCCTGGAAACCTCTTATTCAACTCGTTATATGCTGATCATTTACTCAGTTGCCTTCAAATCAAGCTGCCTTACTATAGTTACTTGCGTTAAATTTTGGCCTCCTGATACAAAATTGATTGCACACTGACAATATTCCAAGATTCACATTTATATTAATGTTTTTAATTTCTGATCCCATCTTAGTTATTCTCAGCAATGTCTAATAAATAAGATATTTATTTTATTTGCAGATCACCAAGCCGTTCAGCCCCGAAAATAAGCGCTTATCCTCCGCGCTACTTGTAGTACCCTACTAGCCTACCTTCACCTGTAAGTTTGTGCTTTTTAAATATGTCTGAATAACTAAAGGTGTCGAAATCTGTAATCTGAAACCTGTAATAAAACTCAAAATTTACCGATATTTCACTACTTCTCACATAGAACGTCATTTTTACAGTATTGCTGGCGTTAATTCTGTATTAAATGGACAACAATATTTTATTATCTTTCTTTGCCGTGCAATTATTGCACAAACTTCGTTTTTCATGCTGCCTTGGTTGCCTAGAAATTATGTAAATTACTTGATGGAATATTTATTAATATTTTCAGGCAACGATACCGCACAGCCAAAAACATTATCGCCACTCCTCTGCACCACTCGTAGAAACCAGCTTGTCTGCCTTTCGGTGTAAGTTAATCCCTTTAATTTTTAAGAATAACAAGAGGGGACGAAATTTTTTTGAATAATCTTATTTAACTAGAAATTTTCAGATATAAGACTACATATTATATTGAACATCATTTTTCTATTATTTCTTGCGTTCATTTTGTATTTGATGGATGACATGATTTTATGCACTTTCTATATCGTCCAATTGTTTTACAAATTTAGTATTTCACGCTGCCTTAAAATTAACCAGCCTTCAATTTTTGCAACTCCCATCATAGAATATTTCTTTATGTTTTCAGGCAACGACACCGCACACCCAAGAATATTAACGCCACTCCTCTACACCACTAGTAGCACCCAGCTTGCCTGCTTTCTGTTGTAAGTTAATCACTTTTAAATTTTCCAGAAAAACAAGAGATCTTAAAGTTTCCTGGGAACTTCTTATTCAACTCGTTATATCTGATCCTCTACACTACTTGCATTTAAATTATGTTTCCAGTTTTAATATTTGATGCACGTTCTACGCTTCCTCAATCAGATTTTGAGTTTTTAATTATACATCAGATTTTTCTGACACTCTGCAACGTCCAGTTGATAAGATATTTATTTGTCATTTCAGATCACCACACAGCGCAACCCCGAGTAAAGAAGCCACTCCTCTGCACCATTAATAGTACCCAACAAGCCTTCTGCTGTAAGTGAATCCCTTTTCAATTTTTCAGAATAACCAATAGGGTCAGAAGCTTATTATTAAACACAAAATTGTCCAATATTTCACTACACGTCACATTGAACGTCAATTTTCCATTATTGCTATCTTGAATGGGCGACTTGATTAAATGAACTGTCTATAGTCTATACCGTCCAACTGTTGTGGAAATTTAGTTCATGCTAACTAGAAAGTAACCAGCCATGAGTTTCTGCAACTCCCTTCATATAATATTTCTTAATTTTTTCAGGATACTACATCGCACAGTCAAAAATATTATCGCCACTCCTCTGCAGCACTAGTAACACCCAGCTTGCCTGCTTTCTATTGTACGTAAATCACTTTTAAAATTTTCAGAATAATAATAGAGATCTAAAAGTTTCCTGGAAACCTCTTATTCAACTCGTTATATGCTGATCATTTACTCCGTTATACAGTTGAAGTTTTTTTAAGACAATGCTTAATTCAATTTCTATATCATCCAGTTGGTGCACAAATTAACTTTTTTATGCTGCCTTACTTGTTATTTGCATATAGATGAAGTCTCCATTTTTAATATTTGATGCACGTTCAGCGCTTCTCCTATAACTTTTTTAAGCGTTTTTAATTAGAGATCTCATTGTACTTATTCTCTGCATTTCGAGCATTAGCGCCACTACTTTGCGCCACTAATAGAACCCAACTAGCCTACTTTCGTCTGTTTAATTTAATCACCCTTAAATATTTAGGATTACCAGAGGGAACGAAACATTCTTGAAAAATCTTATTTTACTCGAAATTGTCCGATATTACAGTAAATGTCACATTGAACGTCATTTTTCTATAATTGTTGGCGTTCTTTCTGTAATTGATGGACGACAGATTTAATGCATTTTCTTTTGCGTCCAACTGTCGCACAAACTTATTTTGCTTGTTGCCTTCAGTGCCTAGAAATTCTGTAATTTCCTTGATAGAATATTTATTAATGTATTCAGGCAAAAACACCGCACAGTCAAGAATATTATCGCCACTCCTTTGCACCACTTTTAGTAACAAGCTAGTCTGCCGTCTGCTGTTAAACACTCTTTAATTTTCCAGAATAACCAGAGAGATCTAGAAGTTTCATTAAAACCTATTATGTAACTTGTTTTATGCTGATTCTTCATTTCAGCAAAAAGTTATAATCATTTTTAGAAAAAAATTAATCCACTTTCTATATCGTCCAGTTTTTGTACAAATTCAGTTATTCAAGCTGCCTTATTATAGTTACTTGCGTTAAATTATGGCCTCCTGATACAAAATATTCCAAGTTTCCTCTTTCATATTTATATTAGCGTTTTTAATTTCTGATCCAATCTTAGTTATTCTCAGCAATGTCTATTAAATAAGATATTTATTTTATTTTCAGATCACCAAGCCGTACAGCCCCGAAAATAAGCGCTTATCCTCCGCGCTACTTGTAGCACCCTACTAGCCTACCTTCACCTGTAAGTTTGTGCTTTTTAAATATGTCTCAATAACTAAAGGTGACGAAAGTTTTCTTGAAACCTGTAATAAAACTCAAAATTGCCCGATATTTCACTACCTCTCACATAGAACGTCATTTTTCCAGTATTGCTGGCGTTAATTCTGTATTAAATGGACAACAATATTTTATTATCTTTCTTTACCGTGCAATTATTGCACAAACTTCGTTTTTCATGTTGCCTTGGTTGCCTAGAAATTATGTAAATTACTTGATGGAATATTTATTAATATTTTCAGGCAACGATACCGCACAGCCAAAAACATTATCGCCACTCCTCTGCACCACTCGTAGAAACCAACTTCTCTGCCTTCCGCTGTAAGTTAATCACTTTTTATTTTTA
>JADDOH010023984.1:0-14567 GCA_016648135.1 Agrypnia vestita
TATGACTTGTATGATCTGGCTTAAGTGATCACTTTAAAAGAATATTGCTTAATATTCCACTTTAAAAATAAAAAGATATCATTACCAGCTGTGAAATCTATGAATACTGTCATGGGTAGGACTATAGATGTCTCTAGCATAGTCCATTTGAATATATGAAAGAAATTTAGAAAAAAAAAAAGATTTAGAACATATAATATACAACATTAAAAAATTTGATAATGTGATGAATTGATAATGTGGATATTCTTACAACGGAATTGGTAAATGTTGCATTGTATAAAGCGATCACTTAAGCCAGCTTACACAGGTCACCCTTTAACGACTTCCATACATGTTCCCCATATATTGTCTCTGTGAGACTTCTATAATTTATCTTAGTTAATAATTATTCCTCAGTGGACAAAATCCAGTAATTGTGTTCTCAGAACATAAAATAAAAATATTGTTAGAAATAATAATTGTCTGTTAATAAGCCCAAATTATTTTTACGTATTTCAATCTATTGTGATTTGAAGCAACCAGGTTTCAATCATGTGACTTTTTGGTCAAATTTGTAATTATTTTCTCTTTGATTTGAAAGTATGTTATAAACATGTCAAATTTCCTAGAAGTTTGGAAAATTACAAGAAAGCAGAGTAATATTTTATTTTAGCAGCACACAGATATATTTAGAACAATATCTATTAATTTGAAAAAAAAAAAGTAATATTTGTAAGTGTACATAATATGTTCATTAGGGATGGGCGTTGAATGGACGGACTAGTTGAAATCAACCGTTGACGTTGCATCGACGCGTCGACGGTTTACGTTTATCGCATGGACTAGTTGAATTCGTAGACGGTGGACAGCGGACGCCGTGGTCGGTGGACGATTCGAGATAACGCAATGCAAAGCAACGAGCGAGAGCAAGACAAAACGTCTCCGTTTATTTCTCTCTCATCTCTCGCTGTCGACTTGTAGATGCCATAGACGTCATAGACGGCTCGACGGGTAATTTCATTTCAACTCTAAAGTACACTACCATAGAGTGCAGATCTGTGTACACGAACTATGACTAGAGATTTGAAATTTGAATACATGCGTAGCGCGAGATAGGCTTAATAAGCTATTATCCATTATTTTTAACTTGATTTTTTGTGATGTCACGTGCGACGATTCGGTGAATTCCCAATTTTACGCCGTATAAAATAAAACAATTCTGTTTAATTATTTTATTTTTTATTGAACTATTATTAATTAATAGGCCGGCTAGATATTTTTCTAAAATCAATATTTTATTCGATCGATCTCAACTTCTTATATATCTACCTGAAAAGGGATGCTAAAATTTTATTATTGTGTTATTTCCTTACTTTTCAACTTTAGCATATAAATGATAAACAAACTTGTAGGGAATAAAATTTTCTATACCTATCTATGGTCCTTATTCAGGAGTCCAACATTAATTATTGAATATGTAATATAATCTTGAATTTAGGTTTAATTAATTTTTATTATAAATTCCCTATTTTCAACTTTATAGACAAAAAAATAAATCTATTATAATTTTGTTTACACCACTTTTTATTGGTTTTTTACATGTTTCGGGAACAATGTTCCTTTTCTCAAATTGAGCCTTAAACTAAAGTTGACAAATAATACAGATATATTTATTTATTAATAATGTCACCACAAAGTGAAAGTCTGACTTTGAAAGATGTATTCTTCAATAAATTTCTAGATAACATCTCAAATGTAAAGTATTTTTAAATTATGTATTTATTTATAAATTTATAGATAATAAATAAATGTAAAGGTTTTTATCATTTTATTTAACTTGTATTGAAACGAATGAATTTTTCGTAATCGATTTGAGTTAGTGTAGTAATTAGTCCAACGTTTTACAAAAAATAATACTCGTAATCAAGGCAGGAATATAGTCCTGCTAGGTTATTATTGTTTTCCAAATAACCCTGTACACATGTAATAATGTGTATCTAATATATTTTTTATACACACATTGCTTTGTACTTTATATTTTTAATTTTTATACTCATATTTTAATGCTTATACCCGATACTTTCACTGCTTATATATGTAGTTTATATTTATATTTTACTGCTTACACCTGATATTGTCGTGTATACCTACTTCTTTCTTTATTATATATAGAAAGAAGTATATAAAACAATATGTAAAAGCCTATAAACAAATAAATAATAAAATATTTCTTTTTACATATAAGTGCAAGTAGCGGTTTTACTTTCCCCGAAACTATATTCCTTCGAACTTCTGTAAATTTTAAAAATTAACGTAATAAAAATAACCAACGGTTGAGCCGTCGAGCAGCGTCGCGTCAAACCGTAGACAGTTGACTATCGTCCCGATGTTTAGATAAACGTCCGCGACGTCCGCGTAACGAAGTTGACGCGTCAACTAGTTGACGAATTCAACTAGTTGATCGTCTCGTCGATGGATGGACGTGGACGGTCTCGTTTCGTCGACGGTAAATACGTCGACGACCCATCCCTAATGTTCATACATGTAGGAACATATTACTTACGTACATACGTAATAATATTACATGCCTGAAATTATGAATAAGTTTATTATTCTAAATTATATTGTCTTTTTTTAAATTTCACCAGGGTGACAAACTCCATAAAAGAAATGGAACAATTAATATGTATTCAAAAGTTGTTGATTTGTTACTGTTCCATGGGCACAATATACTTCTAAAATACATCTTTAAATAATTTCCTTTAAACAGTGAGGGATTTTATCCATTATAAGTCATGTAAATTATTATTTATACATAATAATATTGTAATGTCATTACTGTTCTAGGGACCTATGGCCGCGATATTGGTACATCTTTGCCAGAATTATTGAATGAGCTGGTAAAAGTTATACCAAATGGTTGCCGATTAAGATTAGGAATGACAAACCCGCCCTACATTCTGGAACATCTTGAGAGTATGGCAGCAATATTTCAACATCCCAGGGTTTACAAGTGAGGAAAAATTAAAAAAAAAAATGTCAAACTTATTTAATGTTTTCTTCTATTCAGAAGAATACATTCAAATTGATATATTGTTTTTTAAATTCCAATTTATTGATATTGATATTCTTAATAGGATATTATGTTTTCTAATTCAAATACACTATAACCGCGTTAATTCAAACACCAATAATTAAAAATTCGCCATAAAGTACACAAGTCCCAAAATGTTAATTTCAATTTAATTTTAAGTTGATTAACCCAGATAATTCGAAAACCCTAGTAATTCGTAATTCAAAATGATTATTAGACCCCTGCACCATAAATTGAATAATTTAAAGTCAAAAAATTTGTTTTTTTTTAACAATAATGATCGCGCGCACTAGTGTGGGATATCCTTTATACACTTTGTGGAACCCACTATCTATACATATTACATCGCAATCTCTCAAATAGAGGAATCCTCTGCATGCTTTCTTCAGTTGGCTGTCTAGATATGCACAGTTATTTTTAGTTTGCGCTAATTCCTCGTACTTTGTGTGTTAATTTTAATTAAATAAAATAAAAAAATATTTTATATAATATATATATAATTTAATTTAATACAAGGTACAAATACAAATCTTATATGTACTTGTATTTACATATTCAATTAATATTTTTTTAAATATTTTGTTAATCATGTAGACCTCATCAGTGAAGAGAAGCTCTTGAGTCTGATGAGGGAGTCTCAGTCATTTGATAGATAATTTGATAATGAATAATATTGATGTATTTTGAAAAAGCTGTTTAAACGGTTTATGAATTTAAGTTCAATTTTAGGAAGGTTTTAATTTGTTCCGGAAGGTTATTGATGGAGCGTATCTCGATAGGTAGATTATTGTAGTAGTTAATGGCTTTATAAATATATTGGGTTGTTTTAAATTTAGGCATTATGATTTGGTTTCCATTTCTGCTAAGCTTAAAGTATTCCTGGTTTTCTGTAAGGATTTTTCTTTACATATTTTCAATATAGAAACTTGCTTAAAATATCATCCATGTTTGGTTACTGGAAACAATTTCAAAAAATCTTTTGTTGAAAAGGTACATTTTTTTTTCAATAATACTTTAATAATGATCCTTTGTGATATTTTTACTAGGTTTAGTTTTTTTTATAAGAACCTTCCCATCCAATAATGCCGTTTATGAGCAAAGAGTGAATAATGGTGTAATACACATTTTTAATAATTTTTGTATTTAAAATATTCCTTAGTCTAATGAATATGTAGATACATTTCCTTTTTCTTTTTATAATTTAAAAAAAAAATCTAATTTTTTCGCAAGTGAGAACAGCAAAGTAAATATCCGATACTAATAGAAATGTTGCGATCTTTGTATTAGCATATTAAATATTTTGTTTCAAAATGATTTCTTGAAATATGCAAAAATGCAGATGTTTTTCACAAAATAAATGGCTTTTTTCTTGAGTTTTACGATTTTTGGGGAATTTCTCAATCGCATCTCGATTTTTTATGTTTTTTGGTATGTTGAATTTCGAATTAAGAGGTTCTGCTGTATTTGCCTCTGTCTAAAGGTGAATAGAATTTATTATCAAATAACCAATAACAATAGATACGGTGAATAATACATTTTCTGATTTATAATTTTCTTACAGATTTCTTCATGTTCCCGTACAGTCCGGCAGTGATCAAGTGCTATCCGATATGAAGAGAGAATACTCCAGATCTGAATTTGAACATGTTGTCAATTACTTGCGTGATCGGTCAGTAGCTAGAATTAATATACATACAATACTTTTTATATTATCTGGGCAGATTATACTAAAATAATTTTGTTTTTATTTCCCAGTGTTGGAGGAATGACAATAGCAACAGATATCATCTGTGGTTTTCCCACCGAAAGTGAAGAAGATTTCAAGGAGACCATGATGCTCTGCCAAAAATATAAATTTCCCAGTCTATTCATCAATCAGTTCTTCCCGAGACCCGGTACCCCGGCTGCGAAAATGGAGAAAATTCCTGCTCAAGAAGTCAAGAAACGAACTAAACAACTGACAGAATTATTTAACTCTTATTCTACGTACGATAATAGATTGGGAGAGATTCAAGATGTGCTTGTCACGGATATTTCCCACGATACCAAATATTATGTAGGTCATAATATTTACTACGAACAAGTGTTAGTGCCACGGTGGGACAACATTATGGGGAAAATTATAACAGTTAAGATTAATAAAGTTTCAAAGTTTTGTATATTTGGTGAGCCTTTTGAAGGTAAAATTACCAGCCCAGGTATTAGTCAGCCACTCAAATTAGGCCAGGTGTCAGGATGTCCCATGGAAGTGTTGGAAGTTAAAGACGAGTTTACGAAGATGGGTGTGAAGTGTGCTTTCTTTGTTTTGTGTTTTGCTTTTATGATTAAAATATTATATAATTTTGTTTGATGTTAAGGATTTAAAGATTGTAAATAAATTTCTTGGTACAATCAAGCGTCACATTTTTTTCTTCCTATTTATGAGATAGAGCTTTTGGATTTATTTTTATATTTAGTCGTGAAGATTAGCAAATCCAATACTACTCGAACCAATAGCGAATCGTCAAGTATTTTAGCATTTAGTCTTGATTTAATCATGATAACCCAAAATCAATCCAAAATATTAATACATAGTGTTTACAGTGTTTTTTATAATTGCCCAATGTTTTGGAAATTGGTAAACACTGTAAACTGGGCTGGGATCCTGGAATTGGGTTATGCAATGAAGATACATATAATATTATTTTTATATGTATCTTCTTTTTACTACCCTTGTTTCTACTAATTACAGGAAAAACTCATACTTGTGGCAAACTTGCAAATAATTTAATGCACTTATAAAAAGTATAATTTATTTCAAAATAACCCTACTTATGTGCAAAGCTTGCTTTCCAATCCATTTTTCAAAAAAATATGTGTTAGTATTTTCCACTAAATCAATTATATATATATTTTCATCAATATACTATATCATATACATGTACACTACGCAAATACAATATTTTGTCACTACCAGTGAAAACCTGTAGTTGACTTTTTTTATGTTTCACATTCTTTGTATTTACTAATTATTGGTTTTCTGAATAAATATAAATAAATAAATAATATTAATTTTTGAAAGTTGTAAATTTTATAATATCTGAAAGGGTTTTCCTGCAAATATATCAGAAATGAGATAATATAAGCCCTAATATGGTAAAAAGGATTGTATCTTCTTTAACTTCTTCCAAAAAATTAACTTTGGTGTTTTAGTTACAAACTTTCACAATATCGTTGGCAACCTTCTAGTCAATAATCTATTTTTCAATTTGTTCTCATGTGCTTCGGTGATTAACAAATTTAATATTTACAACAAGAAAATAAAGTTTTGCCAGATGCAGGATCAAATATTTATTATTTGTACCTAGAACAAAGTGCAATTTGTAAAATGATACATAGTATGTACAAATTTAAAAAAGTAGGTACATATTCTGCTCAAATTTAGTACAATTAAATGTAATACAGAAACCTACGAGGTTGCATAGTTAAAAATGGTTTGTGTACCATATTTACTACAATAAAGGAATTCAAAAACTGGTTTTGTAGAATATCAACTTACAGAAACAAAAGAGTTGTAAATACAATACTTTATGGACATGTAGGTCACAGAGCTCCTTATAAAAGGACATTCTCGTGATTTTTTGGTCTTGATAGTGTAAGTCTGTTTGGTAAGGACGTATGTAATGTGTTGAGGGTTCCTGATTTTTTCGTAAGAAAGTCTTTAAAAAAAATTGAAATGGCATATGTACAACCGTGTAACAAAAGGCAGAAGACGGTCAGGGAACCGACACGAAATATTGAAGTTAACGAGTATTTTCCAGGTAATAATTATTTTATTGCTTATATACTTGATCTCTAAACTACTAACAGACATGAAATCAACATTACGTAGCTGGTTGACTTGCAAGGACAAAAATACATATCTAAAAAAATGTGAGCCTACGATGTATTGTTATGTGAATTAAAAAAATATATTTGGATACTTTTTTATTTATTTTCAGAATGGTTGTTTTTCCATAAGGGTGAATTAAAAATGCTTGTAACTGCGGGCAATTGGTTAAATTAGAACTTTATTTCTTTTGCACGGCTTTTTACAATAAAAATTGAATTTGTAAAAAGTATGTTTAATACAAATAATGTGCCAAAAAATAAGTTCAATATTCAAGCTCTCAATAACTTGTAACAATTTATATTAATTCAAATCATATCCAAATTATTCATAACTCTTGTTCACACACAATAATTACCATGCGGAGTTCCTGGAGTTATGCAGAAAATTTTATTGTCAATTTATTAAATTTTCTTAATAAGGTCGAAAACAAAAGAGGTATTTTATTTTTGATACATTTCATTGTAAAAACTGTTTTATATTTGATTGACAAGATAATATCTATTGAGTAAATATTTATCTCTAAGGTTGGAAATAGCATCGCTAACATTGAGGGGCGTTAGATTTACACCCTGATCCCAGTTAGCGGCAGTGGCTGGCGTTACACCGACCAATTGTATCTGAAAAAAGATAACAAAATATATACATATATGATTATTTTGACGACACATATCAATAAGATATTGTCACTGTGTATTCAATCCTTAAATATCAGTAGGTACAAGGCCCGTGAATGTGCAATTATTTATTATCAAGAGCTTGTCACTTTGTTGAATCCTATCCAATAGCCAGCCAGCTAACACTGTGTCAATATTTCCGAGGGACTGTGGTACCATGCGGTATAGGTCTTTTTATATAAGCTTGCAATTGAGTTAGTGTGGGTACAGTGCGTAATACGCGCATTGTTCCTTTGTGTAAGTTTACGGATACGCCCCTCTCGTATCCATAAACTTACGACAAAACAATGCAAGCATTATGCACTGTACCCACACTAACTCAATTGCAAGTTTATATGAAAAGACCTTTACCATGGAAGGAAAGCATATGAAATGTAATATTTTATTGAAATCTCTTCCCTTTGCCTTAATGATAGATGTGAGAGACATTGCCTGCTTAAGATTTTTTCTTAGGGGTTAAAAAGAATTAGTGACTTCCTCGTTCGACACTTCATACTTATATATGTACATATACAGGCTTTTTATTTTTTATATATTTTTATTTTATTATTATTTATTTATTTTAAATTATAGATGATAAGTTATGTACGTATTAAATGTTGCAAGACATTTGCTGGTTTATAGGGATAGACATTAAACTATTTTGTGTTTTCTTGTTAAGGCATAAACAAAATAGAATTTAAGGGAGACACAGCTCCGTACGATGAGACAATGTGTTATCGATATTACAATCCCAATGAGAGGATTCATGGGCGCACCATGGAAGATTGGATCAGGCCTGCTATATCGTTAACGGCGTTCAAATACAGTGGTAAGATTTTTATTGAATAAGATTTAAGCTCATCTAATAGAGTTTATGACAAACGTAACTTACACAAATTTTCATCAAAGTTTCGATTAAATGCCTGTTTTATCAATATGTATGTACTTGTTAAGGCCAAAACTCTAAACCCTAAAATGAATTTACATACTTAACGTTTTATATTTTGGGTGGGATTTATCAACTTAGTTTATAGTAATAGTTAGTTTAAAGCATAGATTTTTGCATTTTCCACCAATCAAGCAACCTGTTTTTGTAAAAATCTATGCTTTAAACAAACTATTACTGTAAACCAAGGTTATGCAACCGGCCCTTAGGCCCGGTTGTTTCAAGTTGGATCAAAGTAAGCGTTCTTTTAAAGCATAGATTTTTACGTTCTCCACCAATCAGACGATCCGTTTTCGTAAAAATCTATGCTCTGATTGACCGCTTACTTTGATCGAACTTGAAACAACCGGGCCTTAGCCTTTTTTATTCTACAATAGAACCTCGTTAATTCGAAATTCATGGGACCTAAAAAAATCGAATTTTGTGAAACCTCGTTAATTCGAAATTCAAGATACAGAAAAAGGAAATTCTCAAGAAATCGTAAAAATCATGATAAATTTTGATAAATTTATGTATATATTTAAAGAAATCATTTCGAAAATGCAATATTTATGTTAATGTATGCAAAGATAGCGACATTTCTATTGCTAAAGTACATATTGGCATACATATTTGGTGTTTCCTTCTACTTGCGATTTTTTTTTTCCCATTCAGTCACTTTATGCGAATTTGTTGTGAATTTATGGATGGCTTCTTCAATCTTCATTTGATTTTAAATTTCGATTCCACCTTTTTTTGTCTCAAACCAACGAACAGTGACTAGAAATACAATTGTCACTAAATACGTAAGTAAAATAAGTCAAGAAAAATTAAACAATTTAACGATGCAAATACAGTCATTAGAAAAAAATCAAACTAAAAACACATGCAATTGCGAAATTTGTTAAAAGTCATAAAACTTACGAAAAAACTGATTTAGGTTAGTGAAAAACGTCAGTATTTTTGCATAGTTGAAGAAAAAATTTCGAAAATGAAATATTTATTATGATAATACGAAGATCGCAACATTTATATCACTAAAATACCCGATATTGACATAATTTTTGTTCTCACCTGCGAAAAAATCAAAATATATTTTTCAATTTCATCAAATTCAAAATAAAAATCAAATTTTGGGAATTAAAATGTATTGATTTATGATGCAAGGGACTAAAAATTATTTCGAATAACAAATTACCAGGGTTTTCAAATTATCTAGGGTAATTTGTGAAATTCACATTTTGCAACTTGTGGATTTGTGAATTTCGAATTATTGAGGTTTAAATTTATGGGGTTTTACTTAAAATACTAAAAGAAGATTTTTCATGAAATATTTTTTATTTATAAATTTTTTGTAAAAAATATGTTTATTTATAAATTAAAGTTTTTACTTATGTAGGTATGTTATTTAAAAAATATTCTTATATTATTTATTCACCCATTATTTCATCAGGTACTGATTCTTTTGGAAAACCGACATTTCAAAGAAGCTGGGATGATCACAGTCAATCTCTAGAAAATTATAAACGACATTTGAAAGCTGCGTTTGAGTTTTGCACCAAACTTGGTGTCAAGCACTGGACCGCCTATGACAGGGATCTTATTCCAGAAATGGACACCTTTGAAGAAAATGTAATTAGCACTGATGAGATGACAGAGTTTCTCCAAGAGATGCAGCAGCGGACAGGAATTAAACCATTGTGGATCGCACCTGATTTGCATACAAATCCAAAGTAAACAGATTCAGCATGAATTAATATTTATGATATTTAATATACTGATTTTTCTTATAATAGAGAATACAATAATAGTACACAGAATACGTATTGCATCAATATTCTCACTATTTTTAAATAAAGCTTGCGCTATGAAAGTGGGACTAATTTGCTGGTGTCCTGGAATGGGGCATTTAGATAATGCTATCCATTTAAATGCACTACTATTGCTTGCCCAACGTAAATTGGAGTGCGGCGAATTTGGAACTAAAACCCGCCCCTCCCGCACCCGGTGGTAACCCCTCGCCATGTCATTCAGGTCAATTTCGGGAGCTGTCACATCTTGATTACCAATGTACACTGAATTATTATGTCCAAAACATCCAAAACAGTCCGGGATGGTACAAGAACAATTGCCAATGAAGTATTAAAGTTTTGCGAAGTTGAAAAAGCAAATAATGGACCGATATTACCGTTTGATAGATTGAGCGGCCGCCATTACTAATTCGTTTCTTTAGTGTTGCCCGACCAAATTTCTATTAAAGGCTCTGACACCGGTCACCGGATATTCTGTACATTACGTATTGTGTAATAAATTTACACCCTGGCAACTTCTGTTACGCGACAGGGATGCCCTCCCTCGCACGCCAATTTATAGTGGTCGCATTCTACATATTACATTATATTTTTATTGCATTTTTAAATTCCCTCTGTGAGTATGTATTTATTCATTTTTTCTTATCACGAAATTTTTATTTTTATATATGTAGATACTAAATATATAAAAATGATTTTCAAAAACAAAAGAATTATAGTGATGGCTAAAACCATCATTTTAACCGGCTACATAACAACCATTATTTGTATCTGATTGTATTTGTATCTGATAGTATTAATGATTGGAAACTGAGATTTAACTTTTATTTAGTGTACCTACTGGTGGTTGCCTGTTGAATTGCGAAAAATCAATTACCAATTATCAATACAATTATAGAAATCTCAAATAACTGTTTGACCATCACAAATGAATATGTTTGGACGATCACAAATGAATATGAACACCTTCTGTGTGTAGTTTTCTGGGATATTCTGCCTTGTATATGCGACCTCTCTGGCCGACATTTCGGATCCCATTGCAGGGTCCATCATCAGGGCTGATGTGATGAGTGTGTGTTGAAGAGAGAACACGCATAGCGCAGACGAGAGGACTAATTAATACCCTAGCTACGAGAGCTAACAGAATATTATTATTATTATTATTATTATTATTGATAATGGGCAGGCAGCTTAAGCTGATAGGCCCATATCACTGTCTCTCATTTGAATATCCAGCCTATTCTTAAATTGGTTGACACTGGCTGCAGACACAACATCCTCGGGCAAACTGTTCCACATATTGATCACTCTATTGCTTAATGCATGCTTTCTTGGGTTACACGAGAACTGAGACTTGTTCAACTTCAGATGATGTCCTCGAAGGCCCACATTAGTGTTAAATGCAAACATATCTGTCATATTAGGAATATTGTAGTAGCCCGATAGAATCTTGAATGTCTCGATGAGGTCACCTCTTGCTCGTCGCTCCTGAAGAGTGGGCAGTTTCAATACTCTCAGCCTTTCCGCATATTCCAGTTTTTTAAGACCCAAGGGCAATTTTGTGGCTCGTCTCTGAACATTTTCCAGTAAAACTATATCTTTAACAAAATATGGATTCCAGATCTGAGAGGCATATTCGAGGAGAGGCCTCACATATGTCTTATAAATAGTTGTGAATAGTGGTACCTACTGTCAGATGTTGGAATGATCTTCTCACTAAATACAAAATAGAGTTAGCCTTCTTAACCACACTCGCTATGTGCTCACACCATTTAAAGTCCTTGGTAATAGTAACACCCAGATCCTTCTGCGAGACCACTGACTTAATCAGGCTTTCGTTTAAGGTATACTCAATATTTGGGTTATTCTTGCCACACAACACACGACATGGAGAACACAACATTTGTCAACATTAAGACATATGAGCCACTGCTTTGTCCACTCCGATAATTGATTTAAGTCTCTCTGTAACACCTCATGGTCAGTAAGGGGGTTACCGAAATATTTTGTGTCATCAGCAAAGAAACTCACAGTGGACTGGACAGCAGCACGAAGATCCAAAATGTATAAAATAAAGAGAATTGGTCCCAGCACACTCCCCTGTGGAACTACTTGCGGTGCAGATAGAGAGTCACCCACTCGGACAGCAAAGGAGCGCTCAGTCAAAAAGCTCTTAATCCATTGAAGTAGTGAACCACGGATTCCTAGATGTTCTAACTTAGCGATTAATCTATTAAGTGGGACTCTGTCAAAAGCCTTTTCAAAATCAAGATAAAATATGTCTATAGGTTCATGGCTATCAAAACTAGTGGACCACCTTTCTAGACATGTGAGAAGATTAGTCACAGTGGAACGTCCAGGCACAAATCCGAGCTGATCCAAATCTACAATGCCGTTGTCTTCCATAAATCTTCGTAAGTCCTCAGCGATAATTCTCTCCATTACCTTACACAGAACTGATGTTAAGCTTATAGGTCTGTAGTTGGCTGGATTCAATTTGTCTCCCTTCTTATAAATGGGAGTTACTATTGCCCTCTTCCAATCCGCGGGTAGTTTTCCTTCATCAAGAGATTTTTGCATTATGGGGGCAATAATGGCGCTCAAGGGGCCAGCACAACGCTTCAGTACAACAGAAGGAATATTATCAGGACCAGGAGCTGCATCCTCCTTAAGATTTTTCAGCTGTTTCTCAATAAGTTCCGATGTTATGGAAACTGTTGTTATCGAATTGGCAGAACGCTGGGGATAGTCCCTTGCCGGCAGTGCTCCGCCTGGTTCTTTTACATATGATTTGACAAACTGTGAAGCAAATAAATCAGCAACACACTGGGGGTCCACAACTATGGAGCCATCCTCATCATTACGCAAGACTCTTGGTACTGTAGATCTTGATGCCAACAGTCTACGAGTGTAACTATAAAATGCCTTTGGACCTTTATCAACAACTGATTGTTCATAACTTTTCCTAGAATTCCTTATTTCTGAAGTTATTTTATTATTAAGCACTCTGTATTTCTTATAATCTCCCGGGTTCAGATTCTTCTTATATATGTTCCACAGTTTCCTTTTTTCCTTGGTTAAATCAGCTATTTGTTTGGAAATCCACGGTTTACATTTTGACTTAAGATTTTTATTTAAGACAAGTGGGGCACAGGATTCTATATTGTCATGAAAAATTTCCATGAAATTGTCCCACATGTTATCTATATTCCCACTGGAATAGCCATGGGGTATGTTAAGGTTCGCTAGGACACCATTCACTCTATCAAAGTCCACACGCCAGAAATTATGTTTATACCTTTGGTCAGCATCATGCATTTCTTTGCCGCTATAAAGTTGCATGGTAGCCAGTAATATGACATGATCGCTCACACCCACCGGTGGAAGATAAACAATTTCAGTAACAATATTTTCGTCATTGCTGAGGATGAGGTCCAGCAGGGAAGGTTCGTTATTACTTCTATATCTTGTCGGCTGGTCAACAAATTGGAAAAGGCTACTCTCGGTAAACATATTTGC
The DNA here is from genome assembly GCA_016648135.1 of Agrypnia vestita. NCBI lineage: Eukaryota > Metazoa > Arthropoda > Insecta > Trichoptera > Phryganeidae > Agrypnia > Agrypnia vestita. The sequence goes on from JADDOH010023984.1 coordinate 13,859, forward strand.
GAAATCATTATCTTGGTTATTTCCAGAGCCAATCTCAGCCAACGGCCAATGCAGGCGAGAGTAGTTAAAGTCACCGAGCATAATAGTTAGGCCGGTTTCTGATAATTCTTTAATGTATGCTATCAGGTTAAAATTATCCACTCTTAATGTATCAGGAGGTCGGTATACACCGATTAGATTAAATGAAACATCACAGATCTTGACATGTAAGGTCACAATTTCAATGTTCTCGATATTAAGAGGGTTGTTTTCCACTATCTGTATTGGACAATTATTAAGCATACTAGAAGCATATATAGCAACTCCCCCTCCTTTTCTATCTTTCCGATCTCTTCTATGTAAAACATAGCCAGGTATATTCACCAACACATCAGGTATATCACAGTTAAGCCACGTCTCTGTTACTATTACAAACACAGGTTTATATCTGTCAACCTCCACAACAAACTCATGGAATTTAGCCATGAGGGAATTGAGATTTGTATACAAGAGAGTGATTTCCATCAGCTGTGATGCTACATGTTTTTTGGAAGAATTTTAATAATCTTAGGTGTTCCATTTATATACCTAATAGTAATATCGCTCTCACCCTTCTCTCTATGCAACTTCAGTTCTTCCGATAGCTCTCTCAGTTGGGTTCTTTGTTTGATTGTTAGGTCGGACTTAATGAATACTTTTTTTTTGTCAGAGCCATTCAGGTTACTTTTAT
>JADDOH010023985.1:0-19557 GCA_016648135.1 Agrypnia vestita
AACTGTTCCACATATTGACCACTCTATTGCTTAATGCATGCTTCCTTGGGTTACACGAGAACCGAGACTTGTTCAACTTCAGATGATGTCCTCGAAGGCCCACATTAGTGTTAAATGCAAACATATCTGTCATATTAGGAATATTGTAGTAGCCCGATAGAATCTTGAATGTCTCGATGAGGTCACCTCTTGCTCGTCGCTCCTGAAGAGTGGGCAGTTTCAATACTCTCATGCCTTTCAGCATATTCCAGGTTTTTAAGACCCAAGGGCAATTTTGTGGCTCGTCTCTGAACATTTTCCAGTAAAACTATATCTTTAACAAAATATGGATTCCAGATCTGAGAGGCATATTCGAGGAGAGGCCTCACATACGTCTTATAAATAGTTGTGAATAGTGGTACTGTCAGATGTTGGAATGATCTTATCACTAAATACAAAATAGAGTTAGCCTTCTTAACCACACTCGCTATGTGCTCACACCATTTAAAGTCCTTGGTAATAGTAACACCCAGATCCTTCTGCGAGACCACTGACTTAATCAGGCTTTCGTTTAAGGTATACTCATTATTTGGGTTATTCTTGCCGACATGGAGAACACAACATTTGTCAACATTAAGACATATGAGCCACTGCTTTGTCCACTCCGATAATTGATTTAAGTCTCTCTGTAACACCTCATGGTCAGTAAGGGGGTTACCGAAATATTTTGTGTCATCAGCAAAGAAACTCACAGTGGACTGGACAGCAGCACGAAGATCCAAAATGTATAAAATAAAGAGAATTGGTCCCAGCACACTCCCCTGTGGAACTCCACTTAAAACTACTTGCGGTGCAGATAGAGAGTTACCCACTCGGACAGCAAAGGAGCGCTCAATTAAAAAGCTCTTAATCCATTGAAGTAGTGAACCACGGATTCCTAGATGGTCTAACTTAGCGATTAATCTATTAAGTGGGACTCTGTCAAAAGCCTTTTCAAAATCAAGATAAAATATGTCTATAGGTTCTTGGCTATCAAAACTAGTGGACCACCTTTCTAGACATGTGAGAAGATTAGTCACAGTGGAACGTCCAGACACAAATCCGTGCTGATCCAAATCTACAATGCCGTTGTCTTCCATAAATCTTCGTAAGTCCTCAGCGATAATTCTCTCCATTACCTTACACAGAACTGATGTTAAGCTTATAGGTCTGTAGTTGGCTGGATTCAATTTGTCTCCCTTCTTATAAATGGGAGTTACTATTGCCCTCTTCCAATCCGCGGGTAGTTTTCCTTCATTAAGAGATTTTTGCATTATGGGGGCAATAATGGCGCTCAAGGGGCCAGCACAACGCTTCAGTACAACAGAAGGAATATTATCAGGACCAGGAGCTGCATCCTCCTTAAGATTTTTCAGCTGTTTCTCAATAAGTTCCGATGTTATGGAAACTGTTGTTATCGAATTGGCAGAACGCTGGGGATAGTCCATTGCCGGCAGTGCTCCGCCTGGTTCTTTTACATATGATTTGACAAACTGTGAAGCAAATAAATCAGCAACATACTGGGGGTCCACAACTATAGAGCCATCCTCATCATTACGCAAGACTCTTGGTACTGTAGATCTTGATGCCAACAGTCTACGAGTGTAACTATAAAATGCCTTTGGACCTTTATCAACAACTGATTGTTCATAACTTTTCCTAGAATTCCTTATTTCTGAAGTTATTTTATTATTTAGCACTCTGTAATTCTTATAATCTCCCGGGTTCAGATTCTTCTTATATATGTTCCACAGTTTCCTTTTTTCCTTGATTAAATCAGCTATTTGTTTGGAAATCCACGGTTTACATTTTGACTTAAGATTTTTATTTAAGACAAGTGGGGCACAGGATTCTATATTGTCATGAAAAATTTCCATGAAATTGTCCCACATGTTATCTATATTCCCACTGGAATAGCCATGGGGTATGTTAAGGTTCGCTAGGACATCATTCACTCTATCAAAGTCCACACGCCAGAAATTATGTTTATACCTTTGTTCAGCTTCATGCATTTCTTTGCCGCTATAAAGTTGCATGGTAGCCAGTAATATGACATGATCGCTCACACCCACCGGTGGAAGATAAACAATTTCAGTAACAATATTTTCGTCATTGCTGAGGATGAGGTCCAGCAGGGAAGGTTCGTTATTACTTCTATATCTTGTCGGCTAGTCAACAAATTGGAAAAGTCTACTCTCGGTAAACATATTTGCGAAATCATTATCTTGGTTATTTCCAGAGCCAATCTCAGCCAACGGCCAATGCAGGCGAGAGTAGTTAAAGTCACCGAGCATAATAGTTAGGCCGGTCTCTGATAATTCTTTAATGTATGCTATCAGGTTAAAATTATCCACTCTTAATGTATCAGGAGGTCGGTATACACCGATTAGATTAAATGAAACATCACAGATCTTGACATTTAAGGTCACAAATTCAATGTTCTCGATATTAAGAGGGTTGTTTTCCACTATCTGTATTGGACAATTATTAAGCATACTAGAAGCATATATAGCAACTCCCCCTCCTCTTCTATCTTTCCGATCTCTTCTATGTAAAACATAGCCAGGTATATTCGCCAACACATCAGGTATATCACAGTTAAGCCACGTCTCTGTTACTATTACAAACACAGGTTTATATCTGTCAACCTCCACAACAAACTCATGGAATTTAGCCATGAGGGAATTGAGATTTGTATACAAGAGAGTGATTTCCATCAGCTGTGATGCTACATGTTTTTTGGAGGAATTTTAATAATCTTAGGTATTCCATTTATATACCTAATAGTAATATCGCTCTCACCCTTCTCTCTACGCAACTTCAGTTCTTCCGATAGCTCTCTCAGTTGGGTTCTTTGTTTGATTGTTAGGTCGGACTTAATGAATACTTTTTTTTTGTCAGAGCCATTCAGGTTACTTTTATTTTTTAGAGCATTTCTCACTAGCATGGGTGAATCCAAAATCACTTTCGGGGTCTGGGGCGAGATTCCAAATGAGCGCTTTCAACTTTTCCTAGCCTTATGACTGCCCGTGGAGTAATTTCTTTTCCAGTAACAATATTCATGATCTTCTTAACTTGGTTAGTATCATGTAATTTTCTGTCCATAGGTAGTTTTTCACTAGACTCCTCTTTGTTGTGAATGATAAAGGTTAAAGTTAGAATTCTTAGCACTTCTTTGTGAAAAAAATAGTAATTAAATTATAATATGAACATTTTGTTTTGCTAGAAATAAAAGGTAAGAAAAGTTTTAAATAGTGAGTGCTTAAAGAGCTGCAGCTACCTTATGAGAAAACAATAAAATAAATAACCTTTTGGAGGGCTAGAAAATTAATAAAATAGAAATGAAAAAATAAAATAAAATATAATAAAATTGAATCAAATGGCATAAAATGAAAAAATAGAAACATCTCGCTAGGAATTATGGCGGGGGCAAACTTTCAAATGTCGACATCGACGTGTAGATTATACGCTTTACTGAGAACTAAAATATTATTTAAATAACACTTTATACGCTAGGCATTGTAGTTATGAGGACGGTTAAATATGTGTGCAATTTCGACGTGTGAAGTTTCGTTGCTTTCTTCGAGATAAAAACCAAAAATGAACATTTTTGAACGGCCAACAAAATACCAGGTTAGACTCAGAATAGGTGAAGGAATATCATGTTCTCCTTGTACGTTTGGATTATAAAAGTTGAGACATCTTAGTAATAAATTAAAAAGTGCATTATACCAAAACTATTCAACAAACTACCGGATAGAATAAAAAAAATAACGGGACAAAAAATATACAAAAAAACCTAAAGAACTACTGTGAGTTGTAAAGTGAATGACTTAAAAGCGTAAAAGTTTTATATTATTAAAAGTAAAAATTTGTAGTTTTATATTATTTTATAATTATATTATATTATAATTTAAGGATAATTAATCAAGGAAATGTACAAACACTGTAATCTGTAATCAAATCCTTGTGATTAAACTATGAATACAGTTTTGCAAGAGGAAAAAATAAAATGGCAACAATAAATAAAAAAAATATAAAAATAAAAAAAATCTCCCGCAGAAAACGCAGATATTATAAATGTAAACCTTTTTCGCTCGCTAAATTACTGTGCAGGTACTTAATAAACTTATTGCCGCTGATACAAGAAAGGAATAAACCAGGATTATTTCCGGAATCTGTATCGCAATCAAGTTGGTGTGGAAAGAGGGCAAAACCTGAACCAGCATTGGAGAACAAGGGGAGGTATTTGTCAAAGGTAGGTGCGTGGGTCCATTCCTTTATTATATTCCCGTAAAACATTCCCGCCACACTATGGTGGTTTTTAAGAGGTTCTTCATTCTCGTGGTATCCGCTCTTGTTTCAACACCGTGTCTCGATCGGTCTTACACAGTTTTTTTTTTAAAGAAAAAATACTTTAGAACACGGAATACTTGTCACATCAATATTCTTACTTTTTTCAAACTAAGCTAAACGCTTGTGCTGTGAAAATAGGTTTAAAAGTATTTGTTGTTAAAGTATTTGGCTAATAAACATAAACAGAAATCGTGAAAAGTAATGACTACACAGGCCTTGACAGATAGGCCAGAGCTTACGACCAAAATATTAAATTGAGGCGCGCGTCTGAGGAAAAACGCTCCGATAGTATTACAGTGGTTAGTGTCGCCGCAAACATGCCACGTTCATGAATTCACTTAAACTCTACGGTTATGTGTTGGCCCTAGTTCTATCCGTAATTTGATCTTAAGAAATCCAATACTCGATAAATGTCGTTAAAAATTGCTAAATGCACACAAACCTTCTCGTTTTCTTTTAAAAAATTGAAAATGTTAAACATAAATATTTTACTAGATATTCAAGGGTTATGCCACAGTCATTAGACATATCTACATACATCGAAAGACCGTAATATACCTATAATAATACCTAAGCATTGAAACAACGATGAATAATTTATAGAAATCGTATAGATGTGTAGAGATTCGATTCTAGACGTTTACGTTTCGCTGGAACATAACTTCTTCGGGAGAGTTCTCTCTCTCCAGAAGACGCTAAGCTCCAGCGAAACCTCAAGAATCAAATCTCTACACATGTTTGATGTTCGTATAAAATATTCGTTATTGTTTGAATACCTAAATACACAATTTATTTAATAAATCAATAAACATGGTGAATATTTTATTTACTTGTTATATACAATTTTATATTAGTTTATAATCAAATTGCTTACATTTATCCTAAACAAACACGAGTCTTGCGACATGAATTTGAACAAGAATTTGGGTTATATTATATTTCGTTCTTACGCAAATATTGGAGGTTATACTCGCTTCACTACTCAATTGGTGTTTTCCGTTTTCTCGGAAAAATGGGGAATATGAACAATCCAGCTTTTTCATAGTTCTTTCACCCCCTCCAGAACCTCTTCTCTCTCCAATCCCCGTCTTGTCGAGCTGAAACTCAGTGGGATCAACTGTGATTTGTACGAAATGAGAGATTTGCCTTTCCAAATGTACTGGCTTCTCGGAAAAGGTAGACTTAAGTCTTTGGGATTTACTGAGATAAACCTGATATACTTACTATATCGCTACATATTAGGCAGTTGTGCTTAATTATAGCAGTTTCAGAAAAAAATAATTAATGCAAATAATCTGACTGTTTATTTAATTATTTGTAATAATATACTTCTCCGCACTATTCAAGAATTGGTACATTATAAAAATTATCTCCATTATTTTTACATAACGATTAAATTTTTTAAATAAATAAATTTTGATCCGTATATTAAATTAACTATAATCATTATATAATAACCCTGGGTAATGTGTTTATATACGTATGTAAATACATTTTGCTGATACTGTTTAAATAGTTTATTTCATATTAACAATCTATCAACTAAACTTGTAAGTTCTTAATAAGTTGTCGTTTGTTTGTCGAAAACAAAGATTCGGTACTATAAAGATAAAATACGCAAGTACTTACTTATTTAGTATGGTAATAATCATCAATGTCTACGTTTCTACGATTCACAGAGAATCTTTTATATTTACAAACTTCATATTAAAAACGCAATAAAAATATTACGTAATATATCGAATGGACGGAGACGGTTGAAATATAATCGAAAGGTGTGTAAACTATTTACTACAATATTTACAAAATAAGCTGGAAAACTATACTAAGTATTCAAAAACAACTTGTTTCTTAAGATGAGAGACTTTGACCTTCTTGACATGTGGTGGTGAATCATATTATAACAAACTCAGGAGTTCCACATGATACGTGGTATTTCCATAAAGCGTGTACTAGGAATTACTATAAGAGACTGAAGAAGAAACAGATGGGTTAGAGTACAGATCAAGGGGTAGTGTGTGAATGCTGAAAAGAGTTAATGGCTATGAGTAGCCATATCTAAAGACCTAGAAATGTAAAAAATATTTTCAAAAGGTATCCATGGGACAAAATTTTACCTAGAAGACCAAAGTCGCAATGAATAGACGAAATAATCGCAGCAATGGGAGTGACACCGAAGGCTTACAGATGGTTATTGGCTTACAGGCTACTGGATTTTTCACTCCCAACAAACATACGCCACCCTGCCTGTGGCCACCACGGTCTCGCCTTACTATTGTTAAATTATTATCAAAAAGTTCAGAGTCGAAAACGCTAGCATTCAGCCAGGTCTCGGTTTAATGCTATGACATCAAACGTTGCTATAAAAATCCACGCATTTGGTTTTCATCCCACGAATATTCTGATAATAAAAATTTAATTTTTCATATGTTGCACTATCGCGAACTAGTCATTGTGCTGAGGGAAGACGCGGCGTATCTCGCGGTTTCACTTCCCATTCTTTAATAAATGATTTGCGCGGCCAGTTCTCGCTTTGCAAAATTTTACTGACACTGTTTTTCGAAATTCCGATTTTAAATGACAAGTAGTCGCCCCGCGATTTGATCCTTGTTACATTGAACGAGGCAGTACTCACCAGCGAAGTCAAATAAGAGGACATGTCGTCGCTCGTAGTGTCCTTGTGAAAGGGATAAAAGTGATAATATTTAATATCTTCTTCTCTCTGTTTCCAAGTTCCCCCGAAAACGACACATCCTTTATTTTTATTTTGCACTATTGTCCAATTTGCGTCGAAAGAGGGCACTATCACTGTCGTCACTGCATTTCCGTTGACCCGCGCTACTCCGACAGCAGAAGATGCAGCAGGAGAGACGATTGCGGCCAAAGAGTTGCTGGAGGAACCAGCGGTAGCCACAGCAAGATTTCCGGATTGCGTTCCAGATGCGTCGGAGTGGGACATTGTCAATGTTTTCTCTGCATCTCCGAAGATTTGCGATGCGCCGGCAGTAGTAAATACAGCAGGAGGGATGTTGATGGCAATAGAATCGCCAGAGGTACCAGCGGCAGCCACAGCAAAGTTTCCAGATCAGCCCGCGCTGTCGCGCGAGTTGTTATTTTACGCGGCGGCCCGCTCTCAACACTCGGTCGATTTGTTTTGACAGAAGGTATGTCAAAATTGAGCGTTGTGGGCAGCGGGGTAACGGGAGAGGGGCTTACGGGCCCTATGGCTGCGCAATCCTCACGCGCAGAAACACACACAGGCGCAGGTACAGTTGGTGGTGCTGGGATCGCTGCTTGAGCTTGTACTTCGTCTTCGTGACGCGCGGCAGTCTGGGACCCGATATTGTCACCAGAATACAGATGGATATTGGCTTACTGGTTACTGGTGGGAGGCGATATCCAAAGTGGTTTTCTAGGGATATTATTAGAGACATCACTATATTGTTCAGCTGTTCATCTCAGCACAGGTTCTTCCTAGTGAGATGAGCGGCTCCATCTCCTATGTTATGTAACAAGACGAAGATAAATAAATAAATAAAAAATACGGACTAAGCATTTCTATCATAAATAATGAAAAGCTTCTGGTCGCGGTGATTATGAAATGTTTGGATGTTACAGATCCATCGTAAAACGTAACATTCGATTAGCATACCAGAAGTTCATTTCCAGCATGGAAAACAACATAATTCAAGATCCCAATAACTTCTGGGACTACATAAAGTCACAAAAGGCGGATGGCGGGAATGTTAATTCCATGACATGGGGCGAAAAAATGATATGGGGTGCAGATATTGCTGAGGCGTTTGCAGGTCATTTTAAAACAGTATATAGTAGTAAACCTCCGCTTCTTGATGTTAACATTGCTAAGAAATGTTCTTCGATCGGTACACAGTCTATTGATGTTCAACAATATAAAAAAATTAAATAATACTCATTCTTTTGGTCCAGATTTCATTCCAACATTTTTCTTAAAAGGTTGTGTAAACCGATAAAAAAAACACTTTGTTTTTTGTATTATCTCTCCATTAATACAGGGATCTTTCCGGAAACATGGAAGATGTCAAAAGTTACTCCTATATAATAGTGGTTCTAAGCTATTCATAGCTATTCTTTCTGCACCAGCTAAGTTGTTTGAAATTATAATTAGTAGAATCGTCGCTTCCCGAGCAGAGCCGAACAGCATTTTAAAACAGCAGTTTTATGATCTATATATATAATATATATATATATAGATCTATCTATATATATAATATCTTCATAGTTGTATGCATTAAATTTAAGTTTGTTATATTATATATAATATAATATAACAAACTTAAATTTAATGCATACATATTATGTAATATAATATATATATTATCGAATAATTGAAATGAATTGAATTAAAGAAAGAGGCAGATTTATGGATAGCCCTTAATTACGAAAGACTAAAAAGATAATGCTGTAAATTTGAAATGTATGGTAAAGTATAAATAGTAATGTGGACCAAAAAATTTGGAAGTTTGTGGCAAATACTAAATAATAACGAGGTGCATGAATCTTTAAGCAAACTCTAATTTTTGATAAAATTTCAAGAAAAAATTACTGTTCCCCATTTATAAATTTTATATTACACGTATAAATACATGACTTGGTAATCAATATTTCCCGCTTCTTTTTAATTGAAAATGACGTTACGCACACTGGTACGCACATGTATTTACAAAATATTTAATATTTGTTGTTATTCCTAGGTAAAGTTTTTTCCTGACAGTAACGGAAATGTTTTGCCGACTGCTCCGGTGTTCCTTATTTTCGTTTCCTACTTACCCTCAACAATCACGTAAACCAACTAAAGCGACATGTCTAACTTCCTTAGAAATTCCCGCCAGTTTGCAATTACGGGATTAGAAACAAAATGGCGGACGCCGTCGCACCGGATATCACCAGTTCCCATCGCCACATCAACGAGAAGCGCATTTCCAAAACCTCTCTACCTTTGGATTTGGCGCTTTTCATATTAAATATTTTATCCGTTTTTACGTATTCTTTAATAAAAACACATTTCCAGTAAATTTGTGGGTGTTTATTCAAAACAAAGTTTCGTGATACTTTGCTACAAAAGTGAAGCTCTGGTTCCACGAAAAGGAAATAATCATGCACAAACCTCTATAAATACCAAATATGAAAAATAAAATTGTGCATCACTGCTTATAAGAATACATATATGAGGGTTATAAAAGCAAAAAATGTTATGAATGCAATAACTAATAAAAATTGAATTAGAGATTTTATAAGAAATATAGCTTTATTCCTTCAAAACCATGTTTCGAAATCACTAAATGTCAAGGCCCTAATATCCGCTTCAACCAATCAACCCGCAAGGATGTGTCATGTTACAAAATGGCTGCTTCATACTAAAGTGATGCTTGATGTCGATTTAAGACCGCAACATACTAGCACAAATAGCAATATCTCATGTAAAAAAGTAAATAGCAAAGCATCAGAGTGCACTATTTAATAGTAAACCCACTAATATCCATATTTAAAAGCTATATATTTATTTATACAGCACATGTAAAAGGAAAACTAAGGCGACAATTGATTTTTAAAAACATATTTCCTTTGTTTTTGTTTTTCTCATTTTCAAAAACTTATATCCTCCTAAAAACTAATAGCTAAATAGCTTCCAGAAAAATTTACTTGAACAGTGAAAGGTTTTTTGTATTTATCTTAGAATCACCTTAGTAAGATATTGATGCCTTTGCATTTATACCCCTGCTATTTTTTGTTTTGAGCAGGAAAAGCACTGTCCGCTATAATTCTGTAAAATACTAGTGTAGCAGGAAGGGAACCGAATGTGGTATTTAAGTTTACTGCCAAAATCCTCAGCAATAATGCTATAATGGTGATGGATTGATGATGATGGTTCTGGAAACTCTCTAACGTAAACTAATTATGTAAATAAACAAAAAATATTATTATAATATATGCAAAATATATAAGAAATTTAATCATTTAAAAAGACGCACACAATCTATTGCATTTAAAAAAGTATATTTTAATTAATTTATTTGTTTACACAGTAGATACATAATAATGATTTTTTTATACATAATAATGGTTATAACATTATACTCATAATATAACAAACGAGCTTATGGAAGAAGTATTTAGAGTAGAATTTTTTATTATTACAAAAACATTTGAGACATGTGGGAAATATTACAATACATCGTTGTCCAAAATCAAGGATTCGACTTCTTTCTTAAACTGTTCACTAAATATTAAGCTTAACAATATCTTGATGATTGTGATTATTTTTATATAAAGTTGGTATCTTTATTTGTCCCTTTGTTCTATGTCTATACAGTCTAAGGGTAGGATTTATTTATAAAAAAATCTTTATAGGTTTGGCATAAGGAATTAGTTTTATATATTTTTTGTCAGTGATGGTACATACAATTTTCGAAATATATTTAGGTGGACTTATAAGCCTCTCCCCACCCAATAATACCATACTGTAAGAGGGACTGCACCAACACGTAATACACAATTTAAATATTATTTTTGTTTATATCTCCAGAACTTTCGATAAAACTAGCCATAAGAAGTAGTAATATATCTATTATGTATTTTTAGCATTTATGGAGCATCGTAGGTACGAACGTGTATATATGCTGTTTGATACGCACAATACTGTATGTATGTGTGCTCACCAAATTCGTCAATTTATTTATTTTCCGATTCAGTAGAAACTGTAAAACTATAGAAACTCTAAAACTTTTACTAGAAACTTAAAACTGTAAAGCTGTCTAAAGTTCTGGAAAATTTAGTATATAAAGATGAAATTGATTGATTGAGTGAAATTAAGTGAGGAATGAATAAATTAATAGTTAATGTAATGCTGGCTGTAGTGTGGTATAAAGAAAGGAGTGCTGAGATGGTTTGTTCATGTAGAACGTTGGAGCGAAGATAGGATGGTTTAGAAAATATATAGGGCAAGTGTTGAAGGTAACAGGAATAGAGGGCGTGATCAGATTCTATAAGTATTGGAAGATAGCCCTGTTAAAAGCCTCAGCAACCGTAGAGCATGCACGAGAAGATGGATGAATGTAGCCGAAGCAAAAGAAGTATACGAAGGTAAAGGAATATGGCGTTCTATCCTCTCTGCCTACCCCTGCGGGGAAACAGTGTGATGGTTAGTTAGTTAGTTAAATTGATTGATTTAATGTTACCATATGAACCAAATATTAATTTGTTTTTAAAAAGGCTGTATATTTCAAACAGCAATAGGTACCCTCTAATATACCGGCAGTGCCTTATCAAGCGGCAATCCTACAGTTTTATTTTAAAGCATAAACCGGTCTGAAACTTTCCGCTATCTACCTACTACACACACCCAACTCTCTACTCCTAATTCCCCAAAAATTCATAATTAAGGTTAATAAGACCATGTACGCTGAAACAATCAATATGATACTTATATATTACCGCAATAGTTTCTAACTCCTTATTTGAGGATAAGGATTATCGCGGAAATTATATTGTGAACTTACAATTTTAAGAAATTAGTTTATTGATACGTTTAAAAGTAAAATATGAGGATATGGCTGTAGTCCTTGCGGCATGCAATCAGTATCTACTGCAATAATCTGCCTATAAAATACCTCATAAGAATCCAATCAATACCACGTAATATTAGTATTCATAATATAAAACATATCAATACATTTATTCCGCCTTTTTTTACATAAATATTAGGTCCTTACATATGAAATTGTCGTTTAGTATGGGAGGAACATAAAGCCGATTTTTTTTAATTATAATTTATTTATTTAATCAAAGTGTGTAGCATTGCTATCTATGCACTTTTACCATCTCATAGGTAGTTCATCGATCCCTTTACTAAAAAAACCATTCGGACGGGAATCAATAAAATCTTTGAAGGCAGTTTGGACTGCCCCATCGGAGTTGAATTTTTTCCTTTGCAAGAAGTTATCCAAATTTCGAAAAAAATTGTAATCTGTTGGGGCAAGGTCCGGAGAGTACGGTGGATGTCTTAGACGTTCCAATTGAAGCTCCTTTAATTTGGTAGCCGTCTGTTGTGCAGTGTGTGGTCTAGCGTTATCATGAAGCAGCAGTGGCCTAGAGCGATTAACCAGCCTCGGTTGTTTAGCACCTAGCTTTTCCATCATTGTTTGCAGTTGCTGACAATAGACATCTGCCGTAATCGTCTGGCCAGATTTAAGAAAGCTTTAGTGAACGACACCAGCACTAGTCCACCAAACGCTCACAAGTAACTTTTTTGGAGTCAATTTTTGCTTGGGGCATGGTTTGGCTGGTTCGGCAGGGTTCAGCCATTGCGATGAGCGCTTCCGATTATCGTACAGGATCCACTTTTCATCACAGGTAATGATTCGATTTAAAATCCCTTCATTATTGTGCCGGTTGAGTAATGCAACGCAGCAGTCAACGCGCGTTTGTTGATTTGCTTCACTCAATTCGTGAGGTACCCACCTTGCAAGCTTTTTCACCTTACCAATTTGCTTCAAGTGGATTAAAACAGTTTTATCACTAACACCGCAGCCTGCAGCTAACTCGGATGTGGTTTGCGATGGATCCGCTTCCACAATAGCCTTCAATTCTTCATTAACAACTTTGGTCTCCGGCCGTCCACGGGGCTTGTTCTGCAGGTCGAAATTTCCAGAACGAAAACGTTGGAACCAAAAACGCACTGTGTTTTCTTTTGCGGCACCGTCGCCATACACATCATTAATCCTTCGAGCCGTTTCTGCAGCACTGGTGCCACGGTGGAACTCGTACTCGTAAATAACGCGATATTTCAAGTTTTTCATTTTTTAAACTGAGTGACGCAAAGAAAAAAACAATTGAGGAAAAAACAAATGAATTATAATTTTCAAAACACAAATACATGAGTAAATAGCTGTATAAATTTGGATTTGGAATTCCTAACCAAAGAGAAGATATTTGAGATCAAATTTGCTAGTACGGCAAAACGTCAATTTCATATGTAAGGACCTAATATATGTTAACATTTAAAGTGCTTGCTAACTGCAAGGGCCGGGTACATATTTATAAAAATGTTTATTTTTCGAAGACTTACTAAATTACTCGTTTTTTCGCCATTCTAAACTGATAATCTAGATTACCGTAATAGTACAGATTTATTGGAAAACCCATCAATTATCTCAGTAAGCGCTTAAAATCTTACCAAAGGAATTTCCCAGTTTCAGGAGCGTGAGAAAATTCACTAGAGCGCTTTGCCAAGGTGGCCGCCAAATAAAAAGCTTTTTCATTCGTCGCCGGTGCACTCTAGCGTAAGATTCAATTATAAACACTGTATCACGTGACTATAATTACAGGCGTCGGGTGCACTACACAGAGGGAGTATTTCCGATGAATTTTATGTCCCATCAACATTTAGCGACAGAGAGACGACAAGTAATCCGTTTTTAAAATGACTTTTACACTTTAATAGCACATATCTTTTTTCTGTTTCTGTATAGATACAATTCTTCTTGTTTTATTAGATTTTTGGTACAGATAACAACGCCTTTTGGAATGATGAGGTCCAGCTAACCCCCATCTTTTCGGTGGTCTTCGTCTAGAGAAGATTTTATTAGTTGCTGTATGCACGAGTCTGTCCACGCCCATCCGGGTTACGTGATCCCTTTCACAATTTTAATAAATCAACAAATCTCTGGGGGGTTTTGGATGCGTGTGAGGTGTGTCAATACAGCTGGTAGTTGACGTTGGGTTACCACTCCTTTTCGGAGATGTTTGTTGAAAGTTGATTGATGTTTTATAGCGTTTATTGATTAAAACAATTACAATTTTATAAAGAATGACACACGGATAAAAATTGTTGTAATGCTATGCAGTACGATGGGCAGAGCCTTCGGCAGCTCTCGAGAGAAGTCGCAGACTGATGCCTTGTTATCCGGGGGCATTATATATCCTCTCGAGACAATGACGCTGTTTATGTCTACGGTTCGTGGGTGTTGACCTAACTGCTTTTAGTCAGCAGAATAGGGTCGTTCGTGCTAATGTAGGCCAGCGAACGCCTTGTATTTGTGAGTATCTGCTTGCAGCGTATTTTTTGTCTCTGTGTAATACTCCAGGTTACATATGTGGCGTCTGGATGCAAAACCGCCACTATCCATACAAAACCATTTTTCATGTTTTGATTGATTAATGATCTGTATCCTATTCTGCACATTCTGCAAGTTTCCAATATAAGAAAATATGCTTCCATGCCCTTCAAAATCGTCCTTAAATATAACGGTGAGTAGCAAAACCGCCACGTTGCCGCAAAGTGGGATGCAGAACCGACACTATTCACTCGGACCAATCAGAATGGAGCCCCGCTACGAGATTTAATATGGAGAAACGTCGTCTGTCGCAGATAACGCGTGTTTTGATTACCTTAAATATTTACATAAAAACTAGAAGTAGACATCTTTTATTACCAAAAGACAGTGTACTAAAGCATGAAGTAAACAAGGATGGATATAAATGTAACTTTCAAAAGCGAAATAGGAAAGAATTATCACATTAAAAAGTCCGCTTTGTGCACATTTTTGAATATTTTTGTTGACACTTTAAAGACCGTGCGATTGGATTTACTATAAATTTATTTTATTATAGGTAAAATAAAGTTAACTTACAAAAATAAGTATTTATTGTATCTAACATAACATACACCATCAGCATAAAATCTTCATCATCATCATTATCATTATCGCCTTCAGTTTCAGTTTCTGTAAATATTTCATCATTTTATTTGATTTGTATTGAAGTGAATAAATTTAAATAATTTTTAAATTTATTCACCGATTGCTTGCTGCTAGGCCCTGCAAACGGTTATACTGGCGACCGCGAGGCCGCAAGTGGCTGCTGCGCGGCCATTGGCATCTGCAATTGGCTATCGTCTGTACTAGCCGTTGCGCGGCAAATGTTACCTAATATTATCAAGGTGTCTCGTAGCTAGAAGTACGAGACTTTACACTCTGGGTGAAATAAGATAATCTAATAAGATCTAAACAGATTTATGATATGAAAAGGATGAAATTTTTAAATAAACGTTTTTATAATTTTTGGGACTAAATTAGTGAAAAAGTTGAACTACCGTTACAGTAACTTATACCAATTATGAACAATTCATTCGCTTTAATACAAGTCGAATAAAATGATAAAAACCTTGCAAAAATTGAAAATAGAAATTTTCACAAGGTTTTTATTATTTTATTTTATTTGTATTGCAGTGCATGAATTTTTTATAAACGATATTAATTGCCTGTCTTGATAATGAGTCGAAATTTTTCAAGCAATCAAAAGCTAACAATAGTAGTTTGCATTTTTTAAAAAATATTTTCGACTTATTTTCTACAAAAAGTTGAACTATATTTACAGTTACTTATATTAATTACGAAAAATTAATTTGTTTCAGTTCAAGTTAAATAAGATTATAAAAATCTTGCAAAAGTTCCAATTTTATTTTTTCCAATTAGAATTGCAGGGTATTTATTATTTTGTTTAACTTGTGTAAAAGGGAATAATTTGTTTATATTTGATATAAGTTACTGTAGTAAAAGAACAACGATTTAAAAAAATAAGTCCGAAATATTGAAAAAAAAATGCACATTTTAATGTCACATATTTCCTTATCTATTGATATTAGGTCACGGTTGCTTGAAAATTTTCGAATCATAATTAAAGTAGAAATTTACCTATCAGGTATTGTGGACTAGCTCTGTTACATAGTGTATATAGGATGTATACCTCGTAAAAAAATTTTTTGTATCAATTTTTCATAATCAATTTAAGTTCTTTATTAAGACAGAAACCCACTTGTAAAATTTTTACTACTTACTATAAGACAGCCTATATAGGCATATAGGTATGATCATATATTTTATTATTTTATTTCCATACTCTTATTTAATTCTTAAGATTATTGTTTTTAGTTTTTAAAATAATTAATACTATGTGCCTAAGTTATTAAATTTTTGTACTCGAAGATCAATTTTTAGTCATTAAAATATTTTTATAAACCACGTTAATCGCCGATGAAATAATTGCCTATTTAAAAATATATTATATCTATTGTTAAATTTGGTGTCGTAGTAAAGGTCTCGAGAAGTGATACGGAATTATTGTTAAATCTAAAAATATTTTTGTTTTCATGATTGTTGGTTCATTATTTACATATTTTCTAAAATATATTTAATCCATATTTCTTACTCAAAACATGCACTAAATTTTAATTCTTAAAATATTTTTGCATCTATTGTTAATCACAAATAAAATATTTATAAAATAATATATTTCATTGTTTAATTTTCAATCGCAGTATTGTTCGCAATGAGTTAAGTCGGCAAGTCGACACGTGATCGTCCGCGAGCGCGCCTCTCGCGATCGTTCGGTAGCAAAATCGACTCTATCGACAAAATCGACCGGCGGTGGGTAGCAAAACCGCCACTTTGCAATCAATATATCTTTATATTGCGGAAACAACAAAGAAAATCTTTAAAATTGGTATGCAGATTTTAACACATCCTTAATATGTATCAAGTAAAATAATAAAAAACAGGAAAATGTGTAAGGGAAATACTTAACACGTTTTTTTTTATTACTGAACATTTCATATATATGCAACGTGGCGGTTTTGCAGCCAGACGCCACATATGTACGTATGTGTGCTCCGTGTCGCCTTTTGTCAGTGGTCAGCGCTCTTCCATTCATTTCGGTGCGTGTGACGTGACCTGGATTGGTGGTCGTAGGTGTGTGTGTGTGTGTGTGTGTGTGTGTGTATGTGAATTACCACAAATCTATTACTATTTGTTTGATACTCGATCGGATCTGGTCTCAGTAGCTACAATGAAGGGACGATTCTCCTGGATCACGATAATTCCTTGTTTTCTTTACCACTCTTTCCCACAAAATGATTCTAAATTTGATTCTTTGCACGGATCTGAGGGGAGATACTTTCCTTTGTCATCTTGAGCAAAATGAGTCTCAAGCCAGAAAATTACCGACACTTTTCTCCTTTCAAGCCTATATTGATTCTGGTACACCAGGTGAAATGCGCCATTCTACATTTCTAAAAATGATTCGAGCGCCATCCGCTAGACTGTGCTCAAACACTATCTTTTATGAAAACAGGGAACGATGTCTTTATTTCTTGTAAAATAAAACTAAAACAGTGTACTATTAAGACAGTTGCATACTGATGCAGTTCTTAATCCAGATGAGCAAGTTATCGGCGAGGAGGGTGGGGAGTAATGGGCTGGGGGTAAATGTCATCTATGTACGTTATCCACCGGGTCCCAAAGAATAATGATGCAAAATTTGGGTCAAGTCGGTAACACGGTGTAGATTTATATAAAAAAAAACAGACAGACAGACATTGAGTTTTATAGGTATGGATTGTAGACAGATTATTTTGAGTGATTTTCTCTAAACTCTAGTCTGAACGGTACTCTTCAGTTCTTTATTAAAAAAGGAATAAGTATAGTACCTATATGCTTAACTTGTTATATAATTTTTTTAAATTAAATTTAAAATTAATGTATATTATAGATATCTCACAGAGACGAAACTGTATTAATTATGGGAAAGTAGGTATAGAAGTCATTTGGGTGTAACAGGACTTATGACCTGTCTTTTTATGGTTGGCTTAAGTGATCACTTTACACAATTGTAACATTCGCCATTTCCACCCATGATAGAATATACCATGCTTATTCATTTTTTGGAAGTTGTATATATGTTCAAATTGCGTGAAGCTTTCATATATGAGTTGTAAGCGCCTTTTCCATGCGGCCTGTACAAAGCCATTTTCATTCCCCTAAATCCCCACAGATGTCGCTAATGAGAAAATCTACAATTGATTGTTTCGTCTCTGTGAGATATCTATAATATACATTAATTGATTAATAATGTCTCTGTGACATAAATCCAGCACTGTTCTGAAAGATTTGAACAAACTCAAAATATTCTAAATTTAAAATGTTAAATAAAAAAAAAATATATGACAACGAAAAAAATAGTAAAAAACTATTGACGACTTGAAATGAAAATGGAGGTAATCTCGATTCTATAGTGCGCATTTTGTAAGTAATTGAACATGTTTTGCATACAATGAAAGATGTATCGCGTTCTGAAAACTTGGTAGGGTGTCGGCACTTCTCGCACCCCAAATACAAAATTTATGATACCCGTCTTGTGCTCGAGTTATTTATTTATTGCAGCCCTGGCAATGAATATCATTTACCTCTATCGGCGTGAATACTTCCTTTGTTGGTAATAAATTTAAACTCATGCATTATAAATATACAACAATTGTGCAATTCGAATTTGAGTAAAAATGAATTTTGTGATTTAATGAAATAAGTATTTTTGTCGAAGATATTATAAATAAATAATTCTTAGAAAAAAATTGAATTTTGAGTATTTGCGAGTGAGGACAATGACAAAGAATCATACTGAAATCGTTAAGGTGAAATCGCAAATGTATGCCTTGATTTGTGTCTAATATTTTACTTTTGTAAGAAAATCTGATACACTGCACCGTTAATTGTATCACGAATTGTGGCTAGGGGAGCAATAAAAATCCTGTTGGGATAAAGAAGTAATATACGTCGTGTCCGACGTGTATTTTTATTGAAAGTTCATGGCAATCTATGTTCCCATTCAATAAGCTGCAAGGGAACATAAGATCTAAAATTGAATATCTCGAGGTCACAGTAGGCAATTATGTATGTGGGTCATTATTGTTACAACGATATTTTTTGTATAGGTACAGATACACATGCTTCTTTACTGGCATGCTAATGAGCATGCCACTAATAAGCATGCCCTAACAACTGTACACACTTGCTCATTACTGGCATGCTTATTAGTGGCATGCTCATAAATAAGCATGCCCAAAGCTAACAATTAAACACACATGCTTATTAGTGGCATGCTCTTGTCATAGAATAGAGACGCTCTTGTTCAAAATGGAAACTTTGCAAACTGAAATAGAAAATTCAAGTGAACCAATAAATCAAAAAAGTTCCCGAGTTTCCATCCGCACATTTTTGATTTTAGTTTATATAATTTTTATTGTAAGATTTGAATCATTCATGCCTATTAATAAAGTTTCGTAAACATTATTTCTCACTATACTATTTTTAC
>JADDOH010023986.1:0-17513 GCA_016648135.1 Agrypnia vestita
TGAGCGTTGCAGAGTGGGGCATCCGTTCGCCTGCTATGCGACTAGTCTATAAGGCTACATACGTGGCCCAGGTCACGTATGCTGCTCAGGTCTGGTCGCATAGACTCCGAACTAGGGTGGTCGCTGCAGCACTCAACAGTGGTCAGAGAGTGCCCCTGTTGGCGCTGACGGGAGCTTATCGGACTGTGTCTGGGCAGGCCCTCCCAGTATTAGCGGGGGTGCTCCCTGCTGATCTGGAGGTCTTAGAGACCAGCGCTCGCCGTAATCTGAGGCGGGGCCTGGAAGTTGACTACTTTGGTAGGACTCTCAGGCTCCTGGAAAACGAGCGGACTGGGGAGTTGGGCAGACGAATTAGATTAATTACGTTAGAAGTCTGGCAAGAAAGATGGGACGCCGCCACCACTGGGAGATGGACCCATTCCTTCTTCCCGAGGGTGATGGTGAAAGAGAAAAAGGGGTCCGGATCTTAGAGTATATACAATCCATAGAGGGATAACTAAACATTTTACCAAACCCGTACGCGTGGTAACATAAAGCTTACTCAGTTTTAACAATATAGTAACACATAAGACAAAAAGGGACAAAAAAGATCACCCGGTCGGGTACGTCTTTAATTGCTTTGTAAGGGTTCTCTTTGCCCGAGTTTCAAAACTCGGGCAGAGAACGGCAGAGCCGACAGATTTGTTATCCGTATTTTCGATAAATTATTGTGTGTTTACGTGCAAATATTACAAAAAATTGATATGCCTTCTTGTGCAATGAAGGGGTGTTCCAATAGGACTGGAAACGGGAAGAAACATATCAGTTATCACAGGTATTTTATCCAAAATATGAAAATTTTACATATATACGTTTTATTTCATAATTTTAACAACAAACCAACTGCAAACATTTACTTTTGTTTAAAAAATCCTAGAACGTTTATTTTTGATTGATTTTATTACACAAATAACTCGGAGAATGCTATTTTGAAGATGTTTTTGATGACTTAAATCAAAATATGTCTATGAATGTTCAATCAACACGAACTGTAAAATTATTTACTTAGATAACCGACATTTTAAAATATATCCGTCTCTTTTTTTCTCCTTTAAAAATTCTGAATTTTTAGGAGTAAGAAAGAGAAGGCACTACATTGTATGGATCTAACTAAGCTCAATGTGGTATTTTTATGACAAAGCATATTGGACCGACAGGGCTGTGCTTAAAATTTTAGAATACAAATTATTTATTATTTATTATTTAAAGTATTCGGATTGGGATATCATTTTTTGTAGGTTCCCAAAAAATGAAGTAAGAAAAAGTGAATGGATCCATGCTGTGGGAAGGATTAATTGGAATCCCGGAAGTCACAGTTGTGTTTGCTCAGATCACTTCTTGAATGTACATTTTGACAGAAGGAAAGAAAACAAATTAGTTCGAATAAAAAAATTTGCCGTTCCTAGGAATTATTCAAGAACAGAACTGGCTTTTGATAGAGTAAGTACCTATAGTGTTCATTCTTTATTCGTTTTTCGTTACATAAAAAATTTCTTAAATCGCCAATTTATACGGGATTTATAAAATTAGTTATGTGCATTCTGAAACTCCTAGTATATGAAGTAGTATATTTTCGTCCGGTATAAATATACATTGCCCTATAAAATACACCCAAAAAAAATGTAATTAATTTCAAAATGTTTTTATTTCTTTGTTATAAAGATATAAGAAATAAGAAAAACATAAAAAAACTAAAAATTTTCGATTTATGGGTTATTATAGCATGCGTAGGAGCCATCGATATTATGTTTTACCTAAAATCGTTAGGTATATTAATTTTTCATAAACTTTAAATTTAATCGATATTATTACATTCAGACTACAAATTCGACAGTAAACATGGGAGAGTTGCTTAAAGTGATCCCTTCATGTAATGCAGTCGTTGGCCATGTATGTTTTGATAGTACGTTTTACCTAAAATCGTTGTATTAATTTTTTGAAAACTTTAAATTTAATCGATATTATTACTTTCAGTCTACAAATTCGACAGCAAACATTGGAGAGTTGCTAGAAGTGATCCCTTCATGTAATGAAGTCGTTGACCATGTATGTATAGATAGATAGTACGTTTTACCTAAAATCGTTGTATTGATTTTTTGAAAGCTTTAAATTTAATCGATATTATTACTTTCAGTCTATAAATTCGACAGTAAACCCATGTTTACTGTCGAATTTACGAACTCTCCCATGAGAGTTAAATTAAATTACGGAGAGAGCGCATTGATTACGTGCGACAGAAAATGAAGGTTCGATTAGCGGCGCAGTTATTTAGCGATTCTGTAGCGGATGCCATAGAATTTTGTGCTAAAAACCTAAAGCTGCCACAATTTTCTAACAGTGAACCAACAATTTTTTTCATAAGGTGTATAAACAACTATTTGATATATTCAATTCCCGTAATATTTCAGCACCTGAATGGAAAAGGCCTGTATTCTCGGGGAATCATTTAAAGTTTTCTGCGTACCTGAGTAATGTTAGCGTATATTTATCTGATTTAAAATTACCAAATGGGGTAAAAGTTATTCAGTCTAATAAAAAAATGGGGTTTTTGGGTTTTCGAATTTGCATAGAAAGTTTACAATTATTAATTAAGACGTATTTAATGTCAGAGTCCCCAGTGTTAAAATATCTAACGATGTACAAATTTAATCAAGACCATATCGAATTATTTTTCGGAGCTATACGCTCACATGGTGGTTATAATAACAACCCAACCGTTAGCCAATTTAAGTCCGCGTACAAGAAATTACTTATACGCGCAGAAATCAAAGATAATGTAAATGGAAACTGCATACCTTTAGATCAAATTAGTATATTAAACTGTAATTCAAAGAATTCTGTCAATATATGTGCAGTCAGTATGTGGAGAGTTGTATAATTTATATTTGTGGTTTTGTTGTCAGGCATCTAAATAAAAAAATTAAATGTGAGAATTGTCTTTCTGCCCTTATTGGCTTTAAGACAACTTTGCGAAATTCATTAAAACAAAAAGATAGAGGGGGGTTAGTATATCCATCAGATGATGTTATTTTAATTTGCACACATAGTGAACGCGTTTTTAGAGAAGCTCTTAACCGTAGTGGAGGAAAAAGAATGAATCCTCACTTTTCATTAGAATATTTAGTCAACAGGGTCTTAAAAATATTCCTAACTGTAGATTGTTTTAATATATTACTTTCTCACATGCTAGACCAGTCACCGCTGGAGAACCATACTGTTCACCTAATTAAGGCAGTTGCTTCTAAATATTTAGATGTCAGGCTACACTTTCTGATCAAATCAGCGGTACAACCTACCGTCAGAGTGAGACAACATTTCAACAGATTAATTATCTTCCAAAATCAATAGCGTACTATATTAAAATTTTATATTTATTATTAATTCCATTAATGTACTTCATCATATTGTTTTTTCAAACAATGTATTTTATGTGTATATACAAACAATGTATATTATGTAAATAACGTAATTTTCTAAATATTTGTACAAATGTAGATAACTAAATGTTTATGTTTGATATGATATAAATAATCCTCGATTATAATAATAATTATTATTATTATTGCAGTTCCTTATATAATTATTGTTGTGGTGATATTTAAAATTGTAATAAAATAAATTAAAATAAATAAATTTACCCACATATAAAAGGCATTATCATTTATTGCTACTTTATTGTAAGAGAAATCACAGAGAATCGTTCATTTGTGGTAGCCCTGTTTTAGCAACAAATTACAAACACGTGTTAAAAACGAATTGTCCAGTCTCACCGAATGACCACGCCTCTTTTAACAAAATTCTTACAAGTTTCGAAATAATATGGTCTCTATGGATTGTATATACTCTAAGGTCCGGAGGGTATTTTCCGGCTCTGGATCACTACACAGCACAAATACTGTCGGGCCATGGTGAGTTCAGGTCCAAATTACATGATCTTGGACTCTCCACTCACCCTTGGTGCGCCTGCGCTCGTGTGGCCCAGACCCCGGAACATATCCTCTGGGATTGTGCTCTGTTGAGGGATGCTAGAGAGGACTTGATTGAAGGTATAAACGGGCCGCTTGAGACAGGTCGGCATCCCACAAATGTCGACCTGGTGAGAAATGAGTCTAACTTTAGACATCTTAAAGACTTTGTTGGAACTTGGGTGTCCCGCTGGGAGATCCTACGGGGCCCTGCTCCGTAGTTTTTCCTGAACCAGTGTTTGAACCGTCGGTGATGATTTCTTTGGTCACGAATCTTTTATGTTTTTATTATTTTTTCTTTATGTCTTTTTCCCTCCACGGAGGGGTTGTGTTTTTTACGTCCTGCGCCTTATTTGGGTGATGTATTTTATTTAAATTTTATTATTGGCATTATATTGTATTGTTATTTTTGAAATAAAGATTAATATGCGCGGGACAATGAAGGTTTTGTGCGACCGACTCGCTCGGTTTTCATCTCTGCGTGTTGTATTGATGAAGGCCGAGCGAGGAGGTCGCTTTAGCATAAAATAATGCCAACCAGGCGGCGAAAGTGCTGGGCCGATATGGACGCTTTTGCGCATAGAACGGCTCAGGGTATGTGGTGGGTCCCCTTCATTGTTGGCGTACTTCCGGTCGTGCCCCCCGCTGGTGGCACTGCGCGCGCCAGGATCCGCCTCAAACGCCTGACGCGCTGCTGCGTGGCTGGGTCGGTTCGCTGCCGCTCCCTCACTTCTTCCGCCAATGCGAGGTTGGGCGCCTCTTCCTCGCCGTCGTCTCCGTGTGGCGAGGTAGAACTGGGCGTAGGCTCTGCCTCCGCTTCCAGTTGCGCAACCTGTGCTACTGGTTGCTCCCGCTTCGCCGCTGGATACGTCATGTATCATCGGATTCGAGGAACCCGACTGCTATATCCGCGGGGTTGCGGGAGAGAGCGTCCGGGAGCTGATTCTCCCTGCCCGGGCAGTGTTCAATGGAGAAATCGAACTCCTGGAGCAGTAGGGCCCACCTCGTCAACTTGGCCCGTTGGTCCTTGGCACTCCTCAGCCAGGTGAGGGCGCGGTTATCCGTCCTCAGCGTGAAGTGCCGGCCTTCCAGGTACGGGCGGTACCTCTTAACCGCCCACACGGCCGCGAATGCCTCCTGTTCATTGGAGTGCCAACGTTGCTCGGCCGGGCTGAACCTGGAGCTGGCATATGAAACTATGTCCCGTCCGCCATCGGCTCGGGCTTGGTACAGGACGGCAGCTACTCCCAGCTTGCTGGCATCCGTCTGAACCGTGAACTCGCGGGCGGGGTCGGGCCGTGCGAGTGATAATTGGCCCGCCAACGCTCGCTGCACCCGTTGCATGCTCTCTTGGGCGGCAGGCGACCATTTGAACGGCCTCTTGGGGCTTATCAGGTCCGTCATAGGGGCTGCCATCTCGGCGAACTTGGGCACGTATTCCCTCAGCCAGTTACAGAGCCCCAGGAAAGCGCGCAACTCCTTCCTTGTCCGAGGCGGAGTGGCAGCAGCTATGGCCCCTTCGTGTATGGCTTGGGGCCGGTTCCCGGTTGGGGTTACCTTGTGCCCCAAGTACTCTATACTGTCCGCCGCCAACGTGCATTTGTCCGGTGCGCAGCGGAGCTGGAACTGCTGGAGCCGTTCGAACACCAGCCGCAAGTGGTACATGTGGGACTTCCAGTCTGGTGAGTAGACGATGATGTCATCGATGTACACCAGGCAGAAGTCCCGGAGGTAACCGGCTAAGACCTCCTGGCACATTAGGCGCTGGAACGTCCCAGCGCTCCCCTTCAGGCCAAAAGGCAGCACCCTGAATTGGTAGCACGCGCCGTCCGGGGTGGCGAACGCTGTCAGGTGCTTCGATTCAGGGGCCAAGGGTACCTGCCAGTACCCCTTCTTTAGGTCCAGAGTCGTGAATACCTTGGCCGTCCCGAGGTCCTTCAAGGTCTCGTGGATCACCGGCAGGGGCGATATCTCTCCAATAGTGACGTCGTTGAGGCGCCGGTAATCCACGCAGAACCTGTACTCGTCGTCCCCTTTCTTCGGGGCCATCACCACTGGGAAGCAATATGGTGATCTGCTGGTCTCTATCACGCCATCCGCTAGCATGCCCTCCAGCTGTTCATAGAGCTTCCGCTTCTTCACGTCGGACAGCCGGTGCGGCGCCAGACGGATGGGTCTCTCGTCGCTGAGCCGGATGACATGGGGCTGCAAGGGCGTCGGTCCAGCGTA
The DNA here is from genome assembly GCA_016648135.1 of Agrypnia vestita. Classification (NCBI taxonomy): domain Eukaryota; kingdom Metazoa; phylum Arthropoda; class Insecta; order Trichoptera; family Phryganeidae; genus Agrypnia; species Agrypnia vestita. Next base: position 6,234 of record JADDOH010023986.1, read on the forward strand.
CGGGGTGAACAGTTCCCCGAACTCCTCCAGCAGCCCTGCCAGTTCTCGGCTCTCGCTCTCCGGCAGCGGCGGAAGTGTCGGCAGTTTCGCCCCTTTCGCTTCAGCCCGCCGTCCGGCTGTCAGCAGGTGGGCGGTCGCCCTCTCGTGTACCCCGAAGTGCAGGCACCCCCGGTAGAAGTCGACCACCGCCCGCTGCTCATTCAGCCACTCGCTCCCCAGGATGACGCTCTCGCGGAGTCCATCCGCCACCAGGAATCTGTCCTGGCCTTCGCTCCCAGCGATCGCCCAAGACAGCCGGGTCTCCGCCAGAACCCTCATCGCCGCCCCGGATTCCGCCAGGTTTATCCGCTCTAGGGGACAATCCCGGAGCTGCTGGTGGGGCACCAGGCCCGCCCGCACCAGGTTGTGTGAGGCTGCAGAGTCCACCAGCGCCTCGTACTCCTGCCCCGATATCGTCATCCTCACTCGCGGTAACGTGGAACGTGTCGCGTGACATTCCGCCCCCGGCCCGCACGCGGTGGTATTTCCCGCGAGCACACTCGGTTTGTAACCGTCCCTCTCGGAACACGGTTCGCTGTTCGCGATACATTGTGCCACACGAGAAAAAGTCTCTACCACTGTCTTACAAACGTCGTGCAGCACAAATACCAGCAGTACGACGCAGGCGAACACCACTCGCGTCGTTGTCCCGGCGATGGGCAGCAGTGACCGCTTTGCGTAGTCCGCCCACTCTGCCGCCCGCTCGTTGTGATGGTCGCCGCGCTCCGCGCATGCGACCGTCCCCTGCGTGGTCGCCGTAGCGGCGGGCACCGAAACCCGCATGGTCTCGGTGGCTCGTTCCACCTCCCGGTCGACCAGCTTGCTCCCGCCCTCGTCGGTTATTGGCGGCGGCCCTGGGCGGGCCCGCGTCCGGTCGGGTCCCCGCCCGGGCGATTCCCGTTTCCCATCGTCTGCGCGAGGTACGCATTTCTCTCCGTGCAGTCCCGGTTGAAGTGCCTCCCAGGGCAGTAATAGCATTTCGGGAGTCCCCCTCGCGGTTGGAGTTCCCTAGGTGGGGGCGCCACCACCTGGGGCTGGCGCCAGTTGCTCCTGCCTGGTGGCTCCGGTGCTTGCAGCTTCCGTGGCTGCTGGTAGCGGACCGCTGCTGGTGGCGCTTGGTGCCCCGGCTGCTCGTGCTGTTCCCGCCTTTGGCGGCCTTCCGGGAGCTCCTGGCGCTCCCGCCAGTCCTGGCGCTCCTGGCGCTCCAGAGGCCTCCCGAACAGCGGCTCCCGCGGGAAGTCCATAGACGAGACCCGCGCCTTCAGGGTCTCGAAGGTGTAGGTACCGAAGACTAGACCCGCCTCGAGGACGTCTCGGTACCTTGGCCTCATCAGGGCGATGATGTCGGGGCACGCCCCGTCCATTGGTTCGGCTCCGTGCAGCCTCTCGTACACCAGTTGCTTCCGCTGGAGGAAGCTGACGCCGCTCTCGTCTCCGCGTTGCGGGTCTCCGTACAGGCTGACCAGCAGCGAGGACCTGGCTGCCTTTACGCCGTAGCGCTGGCGTAGTTGGGCGCTGAACTCCGCCCACGTCCAGCGTCCGCCCGAGTGTGGTCGCCACCACTGGCGAGCCTCGCCCCTCAGGCGTTGGGCGGCCTTCTCCACTTGGGTGACTGCCGCGCAGCCCACCGCCTGGAAGAATGCCTCGCACGCTCCTATAAACGGCTCGGGGTCCTCCTCGGCCAGCCCACTGAAGTGGTCCTCCAGGACCCTCGGCACGCATGTTTGCCGCTGCACGGTGCCGGCGTCTGCAAAGCGCTCGGGCCGTTCGTCTGTTTGCAGACCTGCGTCGACGCCCTCGGCGTTCGCTCCGTTCATGTTGCCGCGGGTTGTGGCCCTCTTGCTCATCTCGCGTGTATGGGACCCTTTACACGTCCCTTCGGTATACGCGAAATTGGACAACTAACCCCGCAAAGCCAGAACGCGACGAAGTCTCGGCAGCCTTATATCACGTCTTAGTTTCTCTATGCGCACGTCAGTGTTTGTGTTCGCGATCTGTCAAAGTCGGAGTCGGCTCGGGGCGAGCAAGGTGTCGGCTTTTTTCCTTTCTTTATTATTAAACTAAGCTCAACCGCAGGATAAAGACAACACCAACATTCTTACAATTTGTTTCCGCCGGCGCCGAAACGATGTCTGTCACAACTCCAAAGATGCGTGGCAGAAATCTGATGTTATTCTGTCTATATATTTTTTTGTTGCTATATCTTATCTTTAATTTTGTCCGTTTATTAATAGCCTATGCCAAGCGTGTGCAGCCGTAGTTAAATATAATAAAATAAACTGAAGCGTTCATTACTTGGACGCGATTAGGTCTGCGGCATCCTAATAATTATCAATAATTCTATTCTACTGCCTACTGATGGAAGAGAAAAGAAAATACACAATTTATCATTCTATGAACTAAATATGACGATTTACTAATCCAAAAAAAAACATAACCCTCTTGTTCGCGAAGAAAATCTGTCAATTACTAGGTACTAGGCGTTAAGAACAGAAACATTTTATTTAGTACTTTAATCGACACTGGATTGGTATCTTTCCTTATATGCGGAGACCTCTGTGTTCGGCTGGCCGCACTACCTTTCGGCCTAGTCGGGCTTTCTGGAAGCTATGATTTAGTGGGCCTTCGAACCAAACCACCCGGTTCCGTCCGCCGCGCTTCCCTTCCCTCGCCGCTAGGTGTCGCTCCCTCGATAAAGTTTGTTACCTGTTATTGTTATCTTACTAGCTTACAATAAGAAACTTATCGGGGAAAAGCTATTATGATATGACATTAATTAATACTAAAACCCGGGGCGCCAGGTACTTTAAGGTATAAGTACCAACCGATTGGCTTGATTCTATTATCCCTCGTTTCACTCGCTTGATATCAGTGTCTTTACTCCAAATCTCAGGGTGGAATCCGCCAGAAAAGCCCTTTCCCGGCGTGCGTTATACGCACGAGCCCCGCGTTGGGCGCCACTTGATATACCAGAGTAGGGGGGGTAGGGTCTGCGGTGATATAAAATCACGGTGTGGTAAACCGGCCGGGAGATCTCAGATCTACGTATGCCGGCGGTAACGCCCTCCCCTAGGTACAATCAAAACGTCAGGTGACTGACTAGGACACTGATATCTCGAGGCGGGTGAAGGGATATATAAATAATAAAATCGAAACAATTTTACAAGTTTCTATATTGGGCCAAGTAGCAAATGATCTACATAAAGCGAGGCAAAGTGGTAGTCGGTTTACAATTTAAATTAATCTTAATCTAGAGAGGGAAACAAACTATTAAACAACAAAAAAAAAACAAAGCACATACAGAGTCTTATCTTAAAGTCAAAATGGGTGGTGACGGGAAGCCTTTTTGGTAGCACTAGGCGAGCGGGAGAAAAAGTCTTTAAGCTGGTAAACCTGTTTGCGGAGGACGTGATGGGTGTCTTCTTCGTGCCGCTTCTTTCGGTCGGCGGCGGCTTCTGCTGGTCCTCCTCTGTGGATGCAGGCTTCTTTTTACGGCTTCTGGCGTCGTCGGGGTACTCGTGCGGTCGTCGGCAGAGCGTCGGTTCTCCGTCGCGGTGGTACACTGCGGCGTCGCGGCGGCACTGATACTTAGGCGTTTGCGGCGGTGCGTCACAGCACTCGGTAGCGAATGGCGGTTGTTGCCGTTCGCACTTTCGCTCCTCCAGGAGTTGCTAGAGTGATCGGCGATGCTGTTTTTACGGGCACCGCTAGAATCTCTAGCTTCTCCACACTCAACTCAACTCGACTGCCTTCTTGGCGGCTGGCTTCGCCTTATATTCTCTCCCCGGCGACCCAGGGTGTGGTCGCGGGGACTCGAGGGGAAGCCTCCAGTTGGTCTTTCGCCGATTGGCTCCTTTGATGTCCGCCTCCGTCGTTCATTCGTCTCTCTCGATCCCTCCTAGGTCCCGATTGACGCTATTGGTTACTGAACCCAATGTTGCCTCCGTTCCGCCCCCTATTGTTCTCCCAGTTTGCGGCTAATCTCGATGCTTTTCTGGTATGTAGGCCTAAACACTTTGTTATTTCACGAACGCTTTGTTCACTGTTCATATCCCTATCCCGTCACCAAAAAAAACATTGCAAAATGAATTAAACTTAAGGAAAATATTACAGTACAAATTGGCAAAGGCGGAAAATTGAAAACACAAATTCGCATCAACACTTATTACCCAAAAAACAAAACTGCTTACATATACATACTTAATTAAATCGACACGCCAGATAGACATATTTTTATCGACCAGTTATTTCTACCATTATTGACTAATTACATGGGATTGAACGTAGGGTTTCATTAGATCATAGTAAAATTCCTTAAGTATGCATTACAATATCAATCTTATTATTAAGTGTCAGTTTGATTCTTACAGTAGGCCTCCCAATATTTAACGTTATTTATACATTACATCATTACAGGTCAATCCTTATCATTAACATTGATTTAACGTTTTTTATACATTACATCATTACAGGTCAATCCTTATCATTTACATTGATTATCTTCGATGCCTCCACAAAATCATTATTATTTCTTTTTTTTTATGATAAACCGGACGGTATTTAAAATTTACCACTCCGCATATTCTCTTCCTTTCTTTTTCTTTTTAATTTTTTTTCTTTAACAATGACAACATGTACTTGATACTTAGTTTTATTTTTAATTTTAGCTTAAATAAAACAAGCTATCGTACTTCTTAGTTGGACCAAACATAATTGTCAATATGTGACATAGAGATACAAAACAAAGGGCTAAAATTATACAGACATCGTGGCATTTCTTAGTGAATCAATTAACATAAAAACTTATTTACATGGGATACATGCTTCAAGCGGGTCCCCTAATGTTAATGTTCTGTATACATCTTTGTAATTTCTTTTGGGATTACAAAGTACATGAATTTGCATCAACGCCACTTTCCCAAAAGGAATGCTTACATATACTAACATAATCAAATTCGATAAACATTTTTTTTCAAGAAATTATGTTAAACCTTATTACTAGAAGAAAAATTAAGAAAACTTGGCGTAAATTAATTAATGTAACATTATTTACACCTAAATAATGAAAATTCTTACTTCAATATGTAAGCTGGATTGAATGCAAAACATTTTTTTTTAGGACTTTCATTATACTAATCATTATCTTATCAAATCAGCTTTCTTCCACCCCTGGTATAAGAATATAAGAAAAGAATAAAAATAGAGAACACTAAAAAAATTATATAAGCCACATTCCACCAGGCAGACAATTGAAAATTTTCCAAACAAGAATTATTTTGAAACACTACCAATAACGGAAGTCCCTACTACAATTAACTAACTTCAGAATTTTCGTTATGTTTTTCTTTTTTTTAAAACGGACAAATACCAAAGTGAATGGTGTATCGTAAAGAGTGAAATTAATTATTTGAGCTTTATTATTACTAGATTAAAACAACTATTTTAAAACAGACCGACAATCATCTTGCTTAAACGAGTAATCAAAACAATAATTGCATGTTTACAGGTAGGTTATATACCTACAACCTACAAATTTGTATAAAAAAAAAACACAATATTGGGAGCTTGAATAACTAATGACAAATTAACATTATTCTTAAAAATAATTAAAACTCACAAATTAACATTATTCAACTAGGTGTATGTAATACATGAAAACATAAGACATGAAAGCCTCGATCTAAAGTAATATTAATGTTTATTCCAACACGGCATTTACTTATTTGCAATTAATTAAACTATTTTGTTTCAACCCCGTGTGCTAAAATTCATTCTGCAGACAGATTTCAAAAGACTAAAAAGTCGGAATCTTATATCTCGTCAACCGTGTTACGTCTTTTCACGAGATAATATTCTATTACATTATATACTATATATTACATCAATATCAAACATCGTCGGCAATAATACAATCAAGTTTTTTTCCTTTTATTACGATCAATACATTTTTTATTATTTGCTTCAAGTTAGATTAATTCGGGATGATCTCGTTATTATTTCAAATTGCAATGTCCCGTTCATTTCGGTGCTTAATAATAGAATATAGAATAAATGAGAAAACCACATATAAAACGAGTAACATCCACCTGCAGAGGTGGCCTGGGTTATCTAAACTATCATTACCTTACTTAAATTAAACATATCAGTTGCTCATTAATTAGGTACATATTACATTGATATTATGATTCACCACTTTGCCTCAATTTCTAATTCGGCCTCTACCTTCTTAATTGATTGACCCCTGTTATCTTTATTGATAATGACCGCCTGGTCGTGCGTTGCGGGATCCTCGCGCCCTTATAATAATAATATAATTTATACGATCCTACATCTCGCGGATAGTGTCGCCATGTGGGGGATCGGTATGTCAGCGCTTTCTAAAACATCTCTATTGTCTGTCGAGGACAATAGTAAGTTTACTGCGACGACTTTCGGAATTATTATCTTGTTTTTCTAAAAAAATGTCTTTCCCAAAACAATGGCGACTTCTCTAACAAACGCAGCTTTCTAAACCGTTGTCCCATGTGTTCGCATTTGGCCAAGATGTTCTTTCTATTGTTTAATCGGGGTTAGAGATATACGTCCCGCTGCAAGAAAAGGTTTACCGTCTCTTTACCCTTCCAAGATGTTACTTAAGAACAAAAGGTTGCGAACGTATTGTCCATCCTAACAAAAGGCCGTGCACTCTTAATGTCTTCGGCGATGCCCAACGCCCTCGGCAACCCTAACTTTCTAATTTCATTGTTGCGTATATTTTATGGCGGGCTATCCTAAGGGCAATCGTCCGTCGCAATGTTATTTTTTTGAACAATAGGTCACATATTTCGTCCTCGAACAAAAGATCGAACATGCCGGGGCTGTTCTGGCTGTGACCACATGGCGCGTGATTTTCGAAACATGGGCGCTTCGATCTCGGTATTGCCCTAGGACAAAATTAATTACCTGGTACGCGTCATATTCCGGTGCATCAGGTAATAGAAAATAATAAGAAATAAGGAGAGTATCATCAGAGGTATAGAACTTTAAAATGAAATGAAATATAAAAATCGTGGATAAGAAATATTGGACGTTAACCAGATAAGGCCTTCTACTCTCAAGATAATAATTACTATATTACCTTAACAATCATGTCTTTTGGTACTAAAAAAGGGGGTTACCTGGAAGTTTTCCGGGAGTTTTGAAAACGCGCCGCTTACTCTGCGTCAAGGTGGTGTGGAAATTAAATTTTTGGCCAAAACGCGTGTTGAACTTCACTTTGCGGCGCCCGTACGCCAAAACTATTGATTTTACGGAAAAAAAGTTTGTACATAAATTGTAGGAAATTTTTTCTAGTTTAATTTTGTATACAATGTTTTTATCGTGAAATGAGTAGGAAAGGAGATATTGTCAAAAAACTGCTTTTAGGCGCCATTTTTCCAAAACGGCGGCGCGAGCGGCAAAGACACGAGGTGGCAAAGTTGAAATTCAGAAAGAGCACATCTAAATCTATAAAATTACTTATTTTCAAAACTCCCGTAAAACTTTCCATAACCCCTTTTTTAGCACCAAATGACTGTACTATTAGGTGATTGTTATGATAATATAGTAATTATTATCTTGAGAATAGAAGGGCTTATCTGGTTTAAGGCGGCCATATACGCTCCGGTAGACCGTAGAGGTACATCTGTTCGGTCGACATCTAGATACGTACCGCAGCGTGTGTGGTGTTCGCGGGTGGAGGTTTCCAGCAGTTTCCAGACCTGTACAGGTGACCGCAGAAGAATTGAAATTCTATACTTTTTGTCTGCGGCCGCGGCTGACAAATCTGTGCGTGTGTGGCGCTCTCAGTTTATATTCTCTATTCTATGCTCTCAGTATCTCTCTATTATGTGATGTCGTAGCTGTGACAGGAAGAGGTTATGTTGGGTGCAATGTTTTTTAAATGAAAAGTCTTAAGCGTTGTAAAGAAATCGAAGTTTATAAATTGGAACCGTATCTTTAGCGCGTAAAAAATACCACGATCGACCCAAAATTGCTGCAAAAACTAAAAGAATTGGAGCCTGATGCCAATATGAATATGGTTATAAAATTATTCATATAAATTAATTGTTAATATTTTTTAAAACATATTTTATAATTTTGATTCGTATTTTTCTCTTCAGATTTAACTATAAATAAAGGCTAAACTTTATTTTATGGCCTCACTCGATTTTCTTAAAAATAAGTAGGTATCCTGGTGTAGTTAAGTGCCCTGATCGCAAAACTGAAATCAAAATTTGGCGGTCGTAAGTATTAAAATCTAAATAAATGAATATTTTAAACAAAACTATTTTATTAGGTAGGTATTTACAGGTAATCTTTTCGCAGAACATGAAACAAAAGGCATCACACGTCTCTGGAATTATTTTACCGAGAGCTTGAGGTGATATGATACTAGAGAATTTAAGGCATTAGTGTGATCTCCCTATTGCAAAAAATCTTAAAGGGGTTGTAACCTCTCCCAACAAAGTTTGCATATTCGCCGCCATTTTATATAAAATCTTAGCCACAAATTAAATGTATATAAATCGATAGAGGACTTTCATACAAACATAAAACTATTCGGTCATAAAATCCTAAAGCGTCATGTTTCTGAGATATTCACATATAAAAAATGTTATTTTGTACCTATGAAGTGTAATACAAATGACACAATCAATAAGAAAGTATTGTTAAAAAACTAACCCATAAAAACCAAGTTTATATTTTACTCCATCTCTTTGTAAATTAAGTTTACCATCACGTAATTAAATAATTGATTGACTGAAAATGAAACATGTCTAGACAAATATCGATGTCAAAAATCTCTAAAAATATCTCTTTATTTGATTTCTTCCCAAAAAACCGAAGTGTGCTGTCGTCTGTGAACCAATTGTCATAAATTACCGACGGAGTAATTCAAATTTTAAATATTCCGTGACGTTATCAGGCCGCCGCATAGTGGGTCGAAACCGTAATATGTAATTCCTGTTCAACATTCACAGCTTCAGAGATGATTCCTTCAATCACAATTTTTCCTTATAAACTGGGTTAAATACGACTACTTCGTTCCCATCTAGCTCTTATATTTGAACAATATCTCGTATAAAACTACTATCTACAATTGTAAAAAAATAGTGAAGTTTGCTGTTGTACTATTAAATGTTCATTTAGTTAGTTTTTGGTCTAACTGTATTGGTTTTATTGTTGATTTTTATATAGTTTTATTTTTTAATTGGTTTAGCACAGCGGAGAATCTGTCATATGAAATGTCACATGTATTATGTTTATTATTGATTTTTATGAAAATATTACCCGTTTTTATTAAAATCAGCCGTTTTGTCATCTGAGACAGGTAGGTCGACTTCAATATTTCGCGCATAATAATTATCGACACCTAACTTTTGATAGCGATCGATCACTTGAAATGGCGGCAAACATAATTTCATTTTTTCAGTACATATCTATGAGATCTTGAGATAATTTGATATTTTAAAATAATAAAGAGTGTTTTGCATCACATGTATATATATTATACGAATAAGAGAGGTGATCGGTACCCCTTTTAAATAATATCTCAAAGAATTTTTCGAATATTAAAGATATTTAAAATGATGATAGTAGGTAATTAAGTATTCTACACATTTTTGAATACATCAATCTTTTCGAAATCAATTCTTCTTCCTTTTCTTCGTAAGGTTTTATGAACTTATAATAATAAGTGAAATTTTTTAAATATATTTAGGTTTTTTTTTCATTGGAATTTAAAACGTGATGGTAATAGACACAAGCGATATATTTAAAGAAAAAAAACTGACCGAATTATTTTCAAAAGATTTTGTTTCGATTTATTATTTTAGATGAAGAGAAAGCGGCAAAAAAGTGTGCGTTAAAATGTGCAATAAACGTGTCAGTAAAAATGTAAAATGTAAAATGTCCCCGCAATTGTAAAATAATTTAACGTGACAATGATAATAAAAACGAACCCCGGAGAGCGGCCGGCCATGTGTGCGGGTGCAAACGTGTCTCGACATGTACCTACCCACCGACACGTGCGGACTTCCGGGCGATCCGCGACCCGCGACCCGCGACCGGGTGACCGCTAATTAGGTATGCATAATTAATTAATAAGATTTATCATTATTATCGATCGATTATTTATTTGTTTGTTCGCGTTCGTATTCGCCGCGCCGGGTAGGGTGAAGAGCGTCGAGCGGTGAGTTTGATTTTAGAATGTATAATAATAATATTAATACTATAATACTTTTACTTACTATTTCATATTTAGTTTGACTTAAATGAAGTTACGAATATAAAAATCTCCATAACTATTAATATTAGGTCATGGTTGCTTGAACATTTTAGACTCATAACATAGTCAGGAATCTACCTGCCAAGTTTTTGCTGCTAGCTCTGGTACAGCCTGTACATATATCGTAAAACTACTATCTACAATTTGTAAAAAAATGTTTGCTGTTGTATTATTAAGTTTTCATTTAGTTTTTAGTATAATTATGTTCGTTTTTTGTTGATTATTTGAGTTATTATGTACTTTTACTCACTATTTCATATTTGGTTTGACATAAAAGAAATTACGAAAATAAAAAATAATATTATAAATATATACGTTTTTTATTTTTTCGATCCATTTATCTGGTAGAGTAGCAAGTTTATGTACACGCTCATAGCATCAAACGATGGTAGACTAGACAAGGTATAAGAAAAAAAAGGTTTCAAAACGGGGTTAGTCACCACTTAGCAGAAATTTAATTTTATTTGATCCGCTCCATACAAAAAATACAAAACTTTTTTGCTCAAACTATAAAGTTTAGGAAAAAGTTTCATAGGACAACTATGGATAAGGTTAATGAGCTCTATCCATCGGCATAAAGAAAAAAGTAAAAAAAGAAAGTTGGTCCCTAAGTCCCTCAAATTACGGTTTCGACCCACTGTGCTTCGGATCGGGCGGCGGCCGCGCGTTCAAACCATTCGACCGATTTACATGATCTTGACGCTGACTATCCGTTCGCTAGGCCGGTGCCGCCCCCCAAATACGAGCGCCCTAGACTATCGCCTAGTTTGCCTATTTGAACGGGCCGGCCCTGTGTACGGGCGACCTCTAGAGACGTACCGCAGCGAGTGTGGTGTTCGCGGGTGGAGGTTTCCAGACCTGTACGAGTGACCGCAGAAGAATTGAAATTCGATTCTTTTTGTCTCTGCGACCGCGACGGACAAAAGGTAGGG
>JADDOH010023988.1:0-157330 GCA_016648135.1 Agrypnia vestita
ATCTAACGAATGAACTTTGATTTTTTGATTTCAGATGATTTTGCACCAAGTTATGATGGACACCGCAATTCTACTTTTTTCTGAGACACGTCCGAATAATTGCTGCCATTGCCGTATTTCTTAATATTTCGTCTTGAAAATTTTACACAATATTCTTCAAATATCATACTTTAATGTTTTATTGGTTTTAATAAAGAGATTCTAACCGTGTCGTCACAAAAAATTCACAAAAACATGCCTTTTTTTGTACGAATTAACCTTACCCCCCCTTGAGGAATCGGCAGGTAACATAGACGATATTTCCCCCCTATTCTCATACCCCTTCCTCTCTCATTAACACATTTTAGATGAAAATCTGTACCGTTTGACCGATCGGACTCAATATTTGGAAACTTATTCTTTAGGACTCGGTGGGTAACATAGACGACATTTCCCCCCTATTCTTTTAACCCATCCCCTCCGCTGATATATTTTCGATGCAAATCTGTACCTTTTGCCCGATCGGACTCAAAATTTGGAAACTTATTCTTAAAGACTCGGCGGGTAACATATGTGACATTTCTTACCTATTATTTTAACCCTTCCCCTCCCCTGATATATTTTCGATGCAAATCTGTACAGTTTGACCGATCGGACTCAAAATTTGGTAACTTATTCTTTAGGATATATTTTCGATGCAAATATATACCGTTCGAATCAAACCTTTGTTTTCCCCACAAATTTATTTTCAACTTAATCCTTAACCCATGCAACGCCGGGTATGAACAGGTAGTTATATTAATAACTACCTGATCATACCCTTCAGACACCTATTAAAGTGCCAAATAGTGATCGTAAATTGCACGCAATCTTTTTTCAGTACCCAGAATTAATCTGTTATTTTTGTTATAAATAGTAATTACTGAACTGTGAAAAACTTTCTTTTTACCCCTTTTATAGTGATATTTTTTTATTTTTTTTATTTTTTTATTTATTTTTTATTTATTTAAAAATCCTTGTTTACAAATAAGATACTTAATACTAATTTAACAATAAAACATAAGATAAAACATAAGATAAATTACACATTTTTTTGTTTTGTTTAATTTGTGGATTATGCCACTCTACTAGGCTACTCCTGTCCCAGAGTGGCGTTATAGCACACAATTATAATATTTTTTCGAGTTCGTCCATCCTCCGATATCCATCATAATATCTGTCAAGTACTTCCAAAAAGCTCTAGTAGAGAAATGGCGGCCATTTCACGTCGGCTATTCTTGTTGGCATAAATAATTTAACAGGTATATCTCAGATTTAAACAGAATGGCTTTAGTTTAAGACAAATCTTTACTTGCACTTCAAATTCATTCATTTTTGCAAACGCAATTCTCAAGATTATGTGGCACGGCTGATAATCTGATGGCGATGGTGCAGCTTGACCCAATTTCCCCCAATTTTCACCGAACAGATCGATATACTCGCGTGCCGCGCGAACTGTTACAATGAAACACACAACAGTTTACGCTTTCGAGAATTTATGTCCTAACTTTACAAAATTGCTTTTGCGAATTCATACAATGTTGTATTATTTTTTACAATCGCTTTCTAGAACTAGTTACATGGAATAATTACCCGGAACAAGGTAACTCGAGTATCGTAAAAAAATATGCTTATACATTATGTACTTAAAAACCAGCAAGATAGGGTTAGCGATAATTTTATATTGAAATTATATGTTGACAATGTGCCTGAGCAGTTAATTAAGATATAGTGTTAAAATATTAGAGTTTTTAATTTTGACAATGATAATTATTGAATAAGAAACTGTTTTTATAAGATCCTTTCTTTATTTACATATAGTCCATTATTAAAATCATGCCTAGCTCGAATTTTATCCATATACGTATTCAGTTCATGTCGATGCCTTAAAGCTAAAACATTTTAAATACAATTTTGGTCGAAAATGAGTCGTGTACTGAATTGTAATAAAGATTACACCAGATATAGCATATTTTTTTCTCAGAAACATTGTTTTGGGGATTGCATTAGTGAATTTCTTGGTTTTAGTGTATTCTGATTGTATTCTATCTCGATCACATCTAAAAATGATATACCTATCTAGTTTCCCAATTACTGATTTGGTACTTTTAGGTAAATAATAATTTGAGGCATATAATAATTATAATTATATATTGGACGACCAGCAAGTAATACGTATCCCGACAAAGTTATTGCCAATATTAAGTTACAACTTATATTTTTCCACGTTTAGAATCCTATTACTAGCGCCGTAATTCATATTTATATTGCAATTTAAATGTTTAAAAGTTATAAAAGTGATACAGAGACGAGTTTTGTCCATCGTCTAATATCACAGCTTTAAAATAATGTCTATACAGACGATTTAATTCAAAAAACCCACCACTAAGTTTCCTTGTTAAAATTTATTTATTTAATTTTAATTTTATTCTTGTTACATTATTTTTATTAGTAATAACATTTTATTATAGTATACAATAAATGTGGTCAAGTTAGGTTAGATGATATCTTTTGAAAAAAAGTCCAACTTTTGTGCTTGGAGAGGGTTTTACAATTTATTTTATCAAATTTCTGAATTTAATTTATATTTTAACTGGTTTATATTTTCTCTAACTTTATTTTTTCTGCAGAAAGACTATTAAAGTTTTTTAAACTAAAATATATAAAATTTTGCTAGTATTGTTTTGTTTTACATTTTGGTATTTTAAAGTTGTTTAGAAATCTTAAAGAAGGATTGTTTTGAATTTTTTATGATTTTTTCCTTGATCAACCTAAAGATCATTTCTTAAAATTTTTTATATATATTATATAAATTATTTTGTATATTGAGAATTTTAAATAATGAAAAATGTTCGCGTTCAGAAAGTTGATCTTTTTTAATATGACCTTCAGAAATGTTCTCTGAAACAATCACTAAAACATTTTAATTGTATTTTATTATAGATCATTATGCTGTATCTGCTGTTAAGAATTCATTTCCATGCCAAAATATTGTAACTTCATGAACAATTTTTATTTTTGATTTGTTTTGCAGCGTGTAATTTGAGAAAGAATTTTTTTATTAAATTAAATTAATTAATAAGTTAAATAAGCAAACTATAATGTGGAACTAAAAAATTATGTTTATATAACAAAATCTAACTTTCCAAAGTTTGCAAACTTTATCTACTACCGATCTTAGGGATCTTAGCATTTCACGGCTCATAAGGAGTCTGCGGAGGTGCCCGTCAAGCTTCCCACCGACCGCCAGCGACAGAGCAGAGACTGGGGTTCGTAAGTTAGACTCGGAATTAAAGTGTTTTGAAGGAAGCTATACGAGCTATAAGCTATAGAAGGATGTTACGAAAATGACTGGTTTAGATTGACTTTACATGTTTTACTGAAACAGATTAAGTATTTTAATATGGTTTATTACGATAAATTATATTTACAAAACTTATGATTTCTAAGTTCATCCTATCCGCTATCTAGCCTGCGTTATTTAATTGGTTTTTCAAAATAAATTGGCCACTATCCCTGCGCTGAGTTATCTAGAAAATCATTCCTAAATTAAGGTTAGTATCATTAAGACTGTGTTGACGAATTCCGTGAGTTGAAGTCCAAGATGCACTGCCGGGAAGGCGCTGTCCTCTCATTTCGAGTCATCAGGAAGCTTTGCAAGGTGTTCGCGCACCTCACGAGTCGCCTGGCTGCAACCTCAGCGTCCGTCATCCATCAGGTCCTGGGCTCAGACTATTGAGCGCCTCGCTCTCATATTTAGAATCCGCGATGACCGCGATATATTTCTAGTGAGGGAGTCATCGGTAATAGATTTAACGCGATCTGATCGAATTTATTATTTGTAGGTATGTGAGATTGTCACATTGAGATGATGACAATTTTTATTTATATGGAGTTGCAATACTCAAATCAGAATGGAGATGACAAATACACGCGTTCTATTGCATTATGCTTCTTATGAGTTACTCAGATTAATTTAAAATTATTGCTTGAATTTATATTTCGTGACCTACATCAGTAGATCACGCTTACTTGCTATCTAGGACTAAGATTTCCTTCGCGATTCATGCGGTACAATTTCACTATTTTAGATTATTATCCTAGGTTTTTATGTAAAATTAATGGATTATGAAGATGTTCTAGTTTAAAATGGTATTTG
Source organism: Agrypnia vestita (assembly GCA_016648135.1). NCBI lineage: Eukaryota > Metazoa > Arthropoda > Insecta > Trichoptera > Phryganeidae > Agrypnia > Agrypnia vestita. The sequence goes on from JADDOH010023988.1 coordinate 4,178, forward strand.
GGCTACTCGCGTCACAAGGGTTTCGACGTTACGAGGTATGAGTACGAGGGTAAATACAATAATTAGAATTATACTTTATGATATAGCTGAGGTCAGATGAAGCGGAATTGTGATGTTTGTTACCGGGAAGAACAGAAGATCTGATATCCCGAACCCTCGCCTAAAGGATGTTAGCACCAGTCCCGTATGTTGAATAAAGATAGCGATCCTCGCTGTGCGGAGCATTATATAAACTTGTGCCACAAAATGTCGCATCACAGTGTTGTGCAACTGATAAAATTTTAGTTCTTGACTTAATAATAATTATTTAAATTTTTAAATATTTTTTCCTAGCGATATTTACTTCGTTACAATATATATACAAATACATTCTGTTACATAACAGTTCCTGTCACTGTCAGTTATAGTTCCTACCCATCCGATAATTAGGAGTCTACGTCCATGAATATTTTGCATTGGCGTATATCAGTTAGCGGCCCTGTGTAGGAGTTAAATTTGGCGGGAGAGAGCGGTGACAGGCGTGATGTTCGGTCCGCCATCATATTTACAATTAAAATGCAGTAAAATAGTGTGTTGACGTAGAAGGGTATAATTATATTAATAAAACAATAAATATCATGCTGGTTGTATTGTAAAATGTCGGACTATATCGTGGAGTCCTTCTATTCTAGAAACATACCTGCCGTTCCCTTTCTGGGATTTGTTCCGTGAATAAATTATAATTGAACCAATACGTAACTGTAACTGACAATACTCCATGCTCAAAGTGGATCAAGAAGGATAATGGATTCATTAGTAGATATTATAACACATGTCATAAGAGGATCGTACGACGTTGTTATTTCCTGTCAGGATGTCGAAGTGAGTTCTCATTTGGTTATATCTCACATAAAAATTCAACGCGATGGAGAAAATCTACATAAGGTAAATCTGAACTGCATTTTTCCTAAGCCAGGATATGGAAGCTGTTGATGAACACCGACGTTCATATGAATAGTCATCCACCTCGAAAAGATTTCGTCAGGATGAAGATAAAATCTACATTAAATTTATTAGAACCAGTCTCAGCAGGGTATAATATTGTACCATTGTAATATATTATGCTGTAAAAATATTTTTTTTATACTATTCTTGTCATATTACAAACAATTTTCACGAATGTTGGAGTAAGTGACCCTGCAAAGTGATTGCAGGAAAAATCTGAACCCATGCATTTTTCATCTCTCCGGCTAATTAAACTCAGCCGAAATCCCCAATTTGATACCCAAATTAGGGAAGCCGATATCTAGTCTTATAATATATAAGCTTATAATAAAATTTTGGATTACTGGCATCATTCTTAATGTAAGTTTTGTGCCTGTGAAAACAAATACATATTAGAAAATACATGTGGGGGTGGATGAGGATGATGTCGTGGTGGTTTAACAGAATTTATTCGAATGCAGATAAATATAAAAGTAACAAGTATTGTATATAAAAGTACACAGTAATGAACAGTTAGAAAGCGAGAGCTTCCGCGAGACTTAAAATGTCGGTCGGAGATAGCTTCCGCTGTGATCTCGTGATGAGTGATCCCGGAGGAGTGAGATACTTGATGCTGATGACGAGGTTTTTTATAGTAATTCCGAACAAAGGAATCACGATGGCTTCGGTCGCCAACCCGTATGCTGATGTTGTGACTTCGATTAGCCGCGTCCGCTGTTTGGGGTTGCGGTAGCCGTCCTCTGTGAATTTCTCTTTGTTCGCGTTCGTTGTCCTCGTTACATTGTCTTGATTTCGAGCGTGTAATACAATGAAGTGCGTGCGTAAGCTTTCTTTCCTGCGACCGCTGAATCGGGGGCTGACGATCTACGGTACCTAGAGTCAGCATGTGGCGGGTTCGCCGTTGGTCGTGCGCGTGTGTGTGTCATCACCACATACAGAATTACAATACGTGACGATGTATCTTCTCTCTCTGCTCCAAAGTAAATACTAAATATCAAAGGAGATCAATTTCAAAAATGATTAAAGCTTCGGTTTGTAGACTTTGAAACCTAATGCTAAGATTATACGCAGAAGGTCCTACCTATTCTTTGTTCTGGATAACTTTAGAACTTCGATCATTGTAATATGCCAAAAGGTGAAAAAATCGTAAAACTCTTCGAGAAAGTTTTCAACCAACTTCACTTTTGAGTGGAGCTGTCGCCAGCTGTTTATGGCTTCCGTTAAGGCCGCCACCCCCACCCCCGCCCCGAGGAGCCGAAACCTTTTGTCAACCGCCCGAGTGATCGAAACGTCACAATATCGCAGATGCGGTCGACCTCGCCCTTCAGTGCTAAGAGGAAATATAAAATACCATAAAGAGATTTGATATCAATCCATACAATAATGGATTATCTTAACCTTTTTTTCTCTGCACGTATTCAATTTCACGACTTCACTTACGATTTTTCTGAAAATAAAGACCTTTATTTACTTTGGGTCCTTAGCTGAAATATGAATGAGACAATTTAATATTTAATTAATAGAATTTTACACCAAGACATCGTGGATGAAGATACGTTCGTATGAAACAAGCTTTTTTCTATTTTACTTCTATCTGTTTTTAATAATTATCTAAATTCATAATTGTATTTTTGGGCCAAAATAATTTTACCAGAACGATAGTGGATATCTTCGAGTATATTGAGAATTAGACGTATTCATTTTCTGCAGTCGAAGAAAGAAGAAAAAGAACGGCTAGACGGTATTATGCAATCATTTTTTGGGGCATTCAAATTTGGGTAGTATTAAATTATTTGCATGAACTATGTCCATAATTGCGAAAAGTAGAAATAAAAGACAGATGCGGGTCCGTCTAAACATTTAAAGATACGAACCCTAAGGGTGTAACAACGGGATTAATTTATTGCGCTGTCGAGACCAAAATTTTTACAATATTATAATCAAGCGTTCGGAATGTTTTTATTAATTCAGAATTTATGGCTTAAGTAAAATATAACTTGTATTATGATAAAAAACAAAATTTCTTTTTTCTCGCATCTACAGGGCATTACGAGTAAATAAGTTATTTTAGAATATTAACATCATAAAAATACAATTTCAATGTTTTCGTACATTTTTTTTGTGGGTACCTCAATTGTTAAAATCATGAAATTATTCTTCCAGTATAATAATTTTGGTGATATATTTTTTAAATGTAGAGCGTAATGAGCGTAATAAGTACCTATAAGCTAAACAAATGTTTTTTTTTGTGTTATTCTAAATAATGTACCGAAATTAAAATTTATCATTTGGTCATGGTAATTCGATTATAATAGAATGCTAGTAGCATCCGAAGAGGTAAATATATATATTAAGGGATTCTAGTTTTAGCCCTGGGGAAAATTTTGATTCTGCATGGGGTGCTACAGAAAACTTAGATGGGCCATTTCTATTGCGGTTGAGGTGTACGGTTGGGAAATGTATTTAATCCGAATAATTTTTACTTTCGCAGTCAAGGCTAAAACCATTTTTTTATGAGATATAATTGGATTCTATTATAATATATAAAAATATAATACAATGCAGAATCATAAATCAAAAAAAGTTACACCAAATGCGATAAGAAAAATAAGTTTTGCATCGGTACTTTTTTTTATTATCTATATATTAATTACGCTACCAATGTCGCTGCTTCTGTCTCCGGATGATTTCTGTTGCCAGTTAAAAATAAATTTAGAGTACATTAAATATATTAAAAAATAAAGGAATACGAACAAAATATTAAAAAAACATTCATATCCAAATTATCGAAAATTAAACTATCGGAAATAATAGTTTTTTTTAATAATTTCGTGGAATACGTGTATTCAAAACGGCCAACGTCATAGCACCCTCTTGTATTTTTGTGCTGACCATACCGCTTTTTGACATTTGACGTAAGTATGGGCTTACCACATTTCTCTTTTATTTTTATTGTTTTTGCATTAATCTTGCTTCAATAATACGTTCAAAACATTTATTACGCTTTATATATTTTTTAAACTGCGATGTGAACTTAACCCTAGATTCATAAACATACGTCTCTCATATAACCTCAAAAGTCTCACAGTGCGTGGCGCAAAATTTTTAAAATGTTTTAATTCCAAATTAAAGTTCATTCTAATTAATCTTTTTAGTTTTTTTCACGTGAAAATATGTTTATGAACAATGTAACCCTAAATATTATGAATCTAGGGTTAATGTCATTTTACGTGTCATTTTCTCCGTATTTAGGTTGTTATTTTCTCCGTATTTATACATAAATATTATTATTTTTCAGAATTCCGATAGAAGAATCAACATCACAAATCGACGATACGATGGAGGAGCTTTGTGGAAATGACTGGAGGAATGGAGGACAAAGGATTGAAAATATGACTCAAGATGAACGTAAATGTCAGAATGCAAGTCAAAGAAATATACCACAACAGCAGCGTGATAGTAACACTTAAGTGATATGTAGACCTCGTTCCACTTAAAAACAATTGAATTAGTATGTGTCCGACTCACGTTGATTCAGTGTGTGGATATTTACAGGTATAGGTAAACACCAAGACACGGCACGGCTTTATTATTCTTCATAGAAATTTATCCGTTGGTGACGGCTTTTAGTAATCATATATTGAAAACTGAAATTACATATTACAGGTGAAAAGCAGGGAACATTACATTTTAAACAATTGGTTATCGCCGATTGCTTGCTGCTAGGCTCTGGGGTTGGCCTTCTACCTGAATCAGAATTATTAGTTATTTAAAAACTCTAAGTGAACATACATATAGCGTGTATTAGTTTCCTAATATACAATAAAATCCCGTTAATTCGAACCCCGATAATTTGAAATTCCCTGTAATTCGACATTTTCAAATAAAAAAGTCCCAAATGTTAATTTTAAAATAGATTTACCCCGTTAATTCGTAAATACGCGGTAATACGGAAATTAAATTTTTAATAGTTGAAATTAGACGAAATTGAAAAAAGATTTCGATTTTTTCGCAATTGAAAATAGCAAATATGTCAATATCGGGTAGGTTGGTACTTAAGTAATAAAAATATCACGATCTTTGTATTAGCATAATAAATATTGTGTTTTCGAAATTCCGATGCTTGAGAAAGTCACGTAGATGTATTGTGACATCACGTGAATTGATCACAAAACGCCACCATAACTGCACGCAGGGCCTATCAGTAGAAAATGGACGATAGCCAATTGTAAACACAATTGGCCGCGCAGCGGCCATAATTGGCCGCGAAGCGGCTGACGTAGGCATAGGTAAACAATTGTGTTTGCTACACAGCAAATCGGCGATAGCCGATTGCCTTTCTGCTAGTCAAAAATAAAAATATACCGCGATTATGTATGATTGTATGAAAAAGATACTCGAAAAAATCAAGGACTGATGAAGAAAATCAAACTGTGTGGAAATATGTAACAGCGAATAAAGATGGACATATCACTTACACCGGAAAAATGAAAATCTTAGAAATAATATTTTATAATAAATATTTATACTAATCCCAATGTTTATAAAAAATGTAATTACGTTTATCAAATCGTTTACTTACTAACATTTTGTCACAAGACACAAATCTAATAGTCAACATGACGCAATATTTTTTATGTTTCGATAAATGACACGACCGACTGCGGAGGAGTAACCTGTCGCAGGATTAATATATCAGCCCCCATTGATTATTTAATTTATCTTATTGTATCACCCCGCACAGCGCACCTCCACGGCACATGTCAGACACGAAACACAATGGTCGAGGCTTAGACTATTTTTGATAACACATATATATGCCTTAACGGGTAAGATGTGTCCCAGCGGCAAACAATTCAATTTTAAGACATTAAAATATCAAAATCACTCAATATTGTGGTCGATATTTAGATATTTATTACTTGTGTTTCGATGAATTATTTTTTAGCACTAGGCAGTATATATAGTAAAAATATTTGTTCATAAAATCTGTATGCAAAGTTCTACATAATGTATATTATTTAACTGATTCCATATATGTAATGAGGATCCATAGAGCTTTTATGGGGTTTATGTGAGTGCAAAAATGACGTAAAATTCAGTTAATTATAAACCGCACAATGTTGAATCTAAACTGTAACCCTGTAATATTAGAGATGTTATATTAGCAGATAAGTTGACCGATGTGGAAAACCCAATATTTGCAGCAATATTTCGAGTAACGTTATTATTTTATGGTTTAAGATATTAGAGATACGCATTCATTTTTTAAACGCACTTCACAGGAAAAAACACAATATTGTATTTTATTGTATCGATAAGATTGTGGTTCCTGTGTTCATTTGAAATTTTTTGGATCTTCATTAATTTAATCTTCGCTTTCTACTTATTTCTTTACAGTATGTAGATCGACCAATTTTAATATATTTGTTATAAGTTGCAACGTATTCTATAACTAGTAGGATATTCAATACTGACTGTAAGATTAATAAATGATTAACCTTATTGTTGTGCAGGATCTCATACCCTCCAGGCTTGCACTCGTGAGACCTGACGAGGAACTGAAGGCGGTGCTTCTTGAGGAACTTCTTGGTGACGTCAGGACCGAAGTAGGTCCCCGCGCCCCTCAGCGCGTTGGGAATGCAGCCTTCGCCGGGCTGGGGGTCGCTCCACAAGATATCAAAAACCTGCGCAATGAACAATGCATATCGATACCATTTGTATCTAAGAGTAATAAAATAATAATGGAGGACAAATACTGAAAATATATCATAAAATACCATTATTAGGACTTAAAGTAAATAAGTAAAAAGAACAAAGACATACATACGAAGCACGGCATTGTAAAAGTAGAAGCAGGAATCTAAAGAAAAGAGAGGCTTAGTACTTTGACATTTTATTACTTATTCCTTACTATTTTTTTTCTTCTATTTTATGTACAGGCATTTGTACCGTTATAAAAGCTGATTTACTATCAGGTAGTAAGAAATCATACGCAATATTCTTTTTTAAGGATTATCCGTAAACTCATATATTATAAAAAATATTTTTTTAGAAAAGGATGGTTTTTTCAGTGAATACCTAATGTGAGGTGATGTGGCCTTTGGTAATCGGGGTTAACTGAGCGCAGACACGGTTTATTTAGAGCAATGGATGATGCTTAACATAAAGGCACACTGATAACTACAGTTTCGGGTGTTTCTTTCTCGTTTTCATCTATCCGCGAAGGTACCCTAACTACCCCATTATTTCATTCTATCCAAATTGCTCGAGTAAGATTCGACCATTAATCTTTCGTCTAACAAGAAAATAACCCATTAAGAACATCGCTATACGAAAACAATACCAAAAAGTATTTTAATGAATATACATTATGTAGAATATGTAAAAGGTATATCTGGAACACCTAATGTATTTAAAAAATCAATCGTGTATAAAAATTTTGCAAATATTCCAGAGAACTGTGTTTGGAGGTACTAGATGAACAGTGAACAGTATAAGCAGTAAGATTAATCTCATGCAATCGAGACTATCGAAATCAATTAATTGAGATCTGCTGGGCTACCTGAAGGAGTTTACGGATGACACCATCTAGAATTCAATTCAATAACCCCGAAGACAGACGGGGCATTGATAGATCCATTACGCTACGATAGAAATGTGTCAACTTGGATAAAGAATGGGATACTGAAAAACATTCAATGCAGAATATGCACTGAAAAGTGGCGCCTAATTGTGAAATATTGATGATGTATGCATACAGAATCAAAACTACTAAAAGTATTGTTGGCCTTTTTAGGCTACCAAAGGGATGTACGTTTCCTCAAATATGCCAAATATATTCTAAGCCGGTTACGTGGTACATAACATATGACTACGTACAAAGCAGCTTTTTGTAATATTTTCAAACGTTTTACTGCAATATAGTCACACATATTTCACTCTTGTTAGAAGAAAATCACGTTGCATCTACTCGAAGGCTCTTAAGGGAATTCACATTTAATTTATCGCTCTATTCGTATATTCAGAAATACGAATAGAGCGATAAATTAATGCCGGTACACAACATCATTAAATTGGAAGTAGTTTTGGTTTAGACAAACATTAAACAAGCGTGCAAAGTCAATTGAAAGGTCTTTAGGTAAGTGAAAATTTTTCAATTGATTAGATATTAAAGATTTACATTCAGAAATTGGTATGTTTGGAAATAAATTAACTACTCGAAAAAAACAAGTTTACAATTGGGTGGTAAGACAAGTTTATTCAAATGGTGTATTAATTCAAGAGAATTCTTGATCGTGTATTTTGAAAAAAACACATTGGCATTGTTAAATATATTTGTTACAAATGAAGCTAATTTGAAATTTGGAGACTTACAAAGGAGACTACAGGTCTTATAGGGCTATTAGTTTTATGAATTTTGAGAAATCCATATAACCTGGGTGTTTTTGGGTTTTTATCTATTTCGAAAACGCACTGACGATAAAACCACACAAGTTCTTTTCTATATTCTACAAGAAATCAAGTTTGTTAAGTGTTATTTATTATAAATAAGAATCGGTAATCTTCATCTTCATAATGAGTTCAAAATGCTCATCATGTTCGGAAACCGCGAGTGCCGGGAATCTATTTGTGTGCTCCATATGCAAAGGGTCATTTCACTTTGCCTGTGGTGGAATTAGCGAGTTGGGTCAGAAGAGCAGAAGAACAGAACGCAGAGCTTTGTCGGCTACTGAAGTGCATACACTGCAAGAAGATAACCAATCAGGCCATATTCAATACGCCGACCACCACCGCGGGGCCTCAGACGGCAGGTATGGTAAACCGACCGGACGCGGACTCCCTAAAGTCGGTTTGAAAATACATAATGGAATTTATTGAAAATAAATTTCAAACGGTAAACGACACACTGCAAACATTAACCTGCAAATTCGATGAGTTGTTCAACCTCTTCAAATTTTACTCTGAAAAAATCAATGAACTTGAAAACAAATTCACCGAATTAGAGAAAAAAATAAAAAGAGCAAATGAATTGGAGAAAGAAGTAGATGATCTACGAAAGACAATAATGGACCTACGTCATTCTACAAATAAGCAGGATCAATGGGCCCGGCAGAATAATTTGGAAATTAAAGGAATTCCGGAAAAAAAGGAGAAAATCTGATCGACCACATCCATAAAATTGCTGAAACGGTCGGATTTCCCCTGGCTGCTGATGATCTGGACTTTGCCGTAAAAGAATCAGCAAGACCACCTAACAAGAATAAACAAAAGAATATCATTCTTAAATTCGTCAGAAGGCACACAAAGAACGGACTTCTATCAGTGATACGAAAACGACGGGGTGTCTCAACCACAGACATCGGCCTCACTGGAGCAACACAAAGAATCTTTATCAACGAACATCTAACAGCAGAAAAAAAGAAGCTTCTTTTTGAGACTAAATCTCTCGCACGCCTTCAGGGTTTTTCTTACTGTTGGACGAGAAACTCAACTATTCTATTGCGACGGAACGACACATCACCCCCCACCCGGATCGAAAGCGAGCGGGACCTACAGAAGATAACTGGATTATAATTGCGCCCCACTCCAAATTAATAAATTTTCATATACCATCTCTGGACCTAACTCCCTTCTCTCATTTCCATGAACTCCCCTGTCCCTACCTAACCCGATTCCACAGCGGTCGATCAACAGCCGTTTTTCTCTGTATGGCACTCTGTGAGTACTTCCAATATCATGTGCATCACACGTCTCATTCTAACCTTCGGCTTATGGCGATAGAAATAATAACAATATATCTACATATCATTATCATTTTTAACATTCTATTGGTATTTATTTGTGGGATCAGATTTTAAAATTTCAAAGTTATCGTTATTAAGAAAATCTTCAATTTTAGAATTATAATCAGATCTATGCATAATTATAACCGTATTGCCTTTATCTGCCTTTGTTTACACTAATTGATGACTCATTAACTTATTTTGGATAGATTTAGCATGTAGAATTTCCGCATTAAATGGTGGAATCGTTTTTGGAATAATGTTTTTTATCACTTCTTGAATGAAAGGAATGTTCTTGGAGCCTTGTATAATGCTATTTCTATATCCACTGCAACATTCTCAATAGCACTATTATATTGTTTTTTGGTGTAGTGAAGGTTATATTTTAAACCCTTTGACAGAAGAGCCGTTTCTTGAGGGGTAAATTGAACTTAAATTGATGAGAGGTTTTTTACGCGGCATCGAAGAAGGAGCTGATCACGAAGTGCTTCGAGGATTGGAAAAAACGTTGACGCAAGTGTATAATATCTGGTGGGGATTACTTTGAAGGGGACAAAATAGATATTCATGAATATATAAATAATTTTTGAAAAAAAAAAAATTGGCGATACTTTTTGAACAGACCATGTACACAGGATTAAAGTTTTTGAAATGAATCGCAGGATTGATCGGAGTCAAATCGAATGAAAAAAAAACAGCTTTAAATATTAGCTTTCGCTCAAGATAAATACATATTCGCGAGAGTAAACGAAGGGGAATTCATCAATTTCAATTAAATCAATCTTTTTGGGGAATAACGGGATAGGCTTTTTTTAGGCGGAGCAGCGGGGGGGAAGAAATTTGGGAGTGGTTCTGGTGTGGTTGGAAAATTATTCTACCCCATTTAAAAAATATAAAACATCTTAACTTACTTGCTTCCATTCAACCTTGTCGATCACCTCGGCTCCGGGAGCGCTGCTCTCTGTGATGGGGGGTCTCAGTAAAGATACGTACTGTAACAAAGGAAAATATATCAATTAATAAAGATATATATTTAATGCACCTCAAATTTTACCTTCGCCTGAATGAGTCAGTAACGGTTTGTGGTTAGGTCAAACCAATGATTTACTGCCTCGATCTTTTATTGAGGTTTGTGAAAATGTTCAAAGATAAAAGTATCCAGTTCCTCAAATATGTACATTTTTTTTCAAAATACTCTGATAAAATCAGTTCTCTCTTGAAAATATGACTCTTAAATTAGATGATCGAGAAAGAATTAATAAGAAAATTTTAAAATATAATATTTTTTGAAGCCTTAGCCAAAAATAATCTGGAATGGGTTTGACAGGAATAGCTACATCTATAAAACTCAATGTCTGTCTGTCTGTCAGTCTGTCTGTTATCTATACAAATCTACACTGTCTTATTCGATTCAAATTTTGCATAATTATGCTTTAGGACCCGTCGTGTAACATAGGCGACATTCCCTCCTCCCTTTTTACCCCTTCTCCTCCCCCTGATATATTTTTAATGCAAATCTGTACCGTTCGACAGATCGAAATCAAAATTTGCAAATTTATTCTTTAGAAATAAGTGGGTAATATAGGCGACATTTCTCCTTCCCTCTCTAGCCCACCCTTTACCACAGATATATTTTCTTTATAAATCTACATCGTTTGACCGATCTAACTCAAATTTTGACATGTATTCTTAGAGATCTGGTGGGTGACATAGGTGACATTTCCCCCCTCACTGTTTACCCCCCCTCTGATATATTTTCCATGCAAATATTTGACCGATCTGATTTGATTTGATACCAAATTTTGTATACTTATTCTTTAGGACCAGTCGGGTAATATTTTATTTTTTATTTTTGTTATTTTGGGAATCTCAACAGTATACAATTTATTATAATAATACATAACGTATTGGGTAATTCGTAGACCAATTATAGAGATCCACGGCATAAAATGTTAAGTCAAGCAATAAAGAGAACATATATTAAATAGAGGGATAGGAGTGTGAGTTAGAGGGGGAAGTGGAGTAAGGTATATGGGATTGTGGCTGAGTGGAGTGCGTGTGTATTCTGTGCGTGACGTTGTATACAGATATAGGGGTAGGTGTAAAGAGTGATGAGAGTTTGGCTGTGGTGTGTGTATGATGATGGTCGGTCTCAGTTAATCCGGTGAAGATATAGAAACAAGTAATATAATATATAGGCGACATTTCCCCTTCCCCCTCTAACCCATCCCCTCCCCAGATATATTTTCTGTACTTAGCTACACCGCTTGACCAATTGGAACCAAATTTCGTATACATATTCCTAATGGAAAAAATAAGCCACATTTCTTCACTAGACATCCTTTTCATCACAGCCTTGATTAAATTGAAACATTGTTTTAATTAGATGCTTCATAATTTTTTTTTGTTTTAAAACCAAATTAACCCGTGCAACCCCGGGTATGAACAGCTTGTAAAAAATAAAACACAAATATATGGAAAGTATTCTGTTTATGTGTTAATAAAATTTGAATTTTAGAATTTAATTTTTTTTACAACGCTTGAACGAAAAACTTTTGACACAAAATATTACCGTATCTATTGATTGCACATAAATACATATATGACAGTATTTAAAAAACAATTATTGTTTATGTATTTTTTGATTTATTTTTTAGTGGTTGTGACTAATAATTGACTATTTGCTGATCAAATAGACGTCATTAAATTGACTTATTCCAACATTTTTTTTATTACACAATTACATTTTTATACATAACAGACAAAATAGTTGAGTTCTGAGATTATCCATATGAATTAAATAATCAATTCTTCTTGTACACGATGTTTCTTGAAGAATTTATCATTCTCATCATCATTCTTGGCACTACAACCCTTGGTGGGTCTTGGCCTCCTCAATAATTTTCCTCCACTCATCTCGGTCTAGTGCCAGCTCTCTCCAGTTTCGAAGGTCTAAGGCAGAGATATCTTTGAGGACGTTGTCACTTCATCTTAGTTTTTGCCTTCCTAAGGTCCTTCGCCCTGTTGGCCTTGAGTTTAGCAGGTACTTTGGTGCTTGATGCTCGGACATTCTCTCTACATGACCCAGCCACCGACGTCTTCCCAGTTTTATAAATTTTGGGACGTTTGGCTCCTTAAATAGAGTATAGAGCTCATTGTTGTAACGTCTGCGCCAAAGTCCATTTTCTAGAACCGGTCCGAAGATACGCCTCAAAATTTTCCTTTTAAAAACGTCCAGTGCTCGCTCATTCCTCTTAGTAATAATAAGCGCCTAATAAGCGTTTTGTACACTAACACTAATATCTTGGTGTTTCTGGAGAGCAGTGTGAATTTTATCTGCTTTTGTAAGCGGAAAAAACAGCGATTTGCCCTCACTATGCGCTTCTGGATCTCCTCTGTAGTATTGTTGTTGCTTGTTATCAGGCATCCTAGGTATGTAAATCTTGGTACCGTTTTAAAATTTTGATTTCCACACGAGAGAGTTGGGATTTGTTGGGTGCATCCTACGGCCATGTATTTGGTCTTCTGCTGGTTTACTATGAGACCCATGTTTTTGCCAGAACTTTCAAGATTTATGAAGGCATTACATAGAGCATCGGGAGTTTTCGCAATTATGTCGATATCATCAGCGTAAGCTAATAGTTGCACAGAGTTGTCGAATATCGTTGCTCTTATCTCAATTCCTTAATCACGAATAACTTTTTCTAAGGCTATGTTGAATAAGAGGCAGGCCAATCCATCCCCTTGTCTCACCCCGTGAAGCGCTTCAAAGGGCTTGGACAGATCACTGCCAACCCTGACTCTACACGTTACTGGGGACATTGTTAATTTCACCGGATTGATCAGCTTACGCGGTATTCCAAACTCGCTCATTGCATTGTACAATGCATTCCTATTTATGCTATCATACGCGGCCTTGAAGTCTACAAAGAGATGATGAGTTTCGACATTGTGTTCTAAAAGAATTTATATTATCTATAATTCATACAATATGGCTGTAAAGCATAGTTATCAAACTATTTACGAAAGTTCACCACATGCCTCGAGTCGCAATCTTACTGATGATGATAATAATCTAGTATTCAAGTAGAAATTGGAATAATATTTGTAAATATCTTTATCATTAAATTTTTTCTTCTTTTTCCTCTTTTTGGGGGTCACAACATTTTGTACCACTTTGTTATTTTTCTGGGTTGCACGCTTGGTCACCTTCAAAACATTATTATTAAATCTTCTTGTTTGTCCTAGCTTTATTCTGTTCACCCGGAAGTGGTCAATTACAAAATATGGTCTTGTATTATTTGTATCCTGTGCGTACTCGTATTTTTATTATAAATAAATAATAAATAAATATAACATTATTCCAGAATGTGGGGAGGTTCGTGCAATCCCACACATTCCATATAAAAGAAGATACACACATTAAAAATATTGTATAAAACAGAAGAGAAATAGGAAAATCATATAAAATGGAAGAAAAGTATTACAAGTATTAAAAGAAATATATGGTAAAATATCGGCTTTAGCGAGCGATGGCAAGTCAATTAAGCGGGGCCAGTATCTTTCTCCAGTGTGCATCGATGCTGGATGCTGGAGTAAGGCGGGCTTCCAGGATAAGGATATAATTTCATAGTGCATCTTATGAAGATTTAGTTCACGTTTTTAAACGAACCTTCGTGATCATTAAAATATTATAGTGATATTTTCTTGTTGATACGAATAAAAACATTGCTTTTTGTATTAGTTTTTACATTCCATCTATTAAAAAAATTCTGTGTGAGTAGCAATACATCGGTAACAAAGTAATGCAATTAAATGATTAAATTTTTATAGCTTGGATTATAATAAATTTTAACGCTTTAAAAAAGTAATGTTTTCGCCTAAATTTAATTATACTCGAATGTAAGTTTTAAATAAAACGGATGTTTTATACGAACAATTGTTTTGTACAGAATAAAATAAATGTTTTTAATTTTTTACATAGCTTGGTACCACTCAAAGTTCTTGACAAATCAAATTTATACTGGATAAGAAAAGTTTACTTAATCATATAATATGTACATCGGTATTTTCCTTTAATCTCATGGCCTAAAGACGTAGTCTCAAGGACTTTCTTGTCGAATTGCCGGCAGATCAATATTATAAATTTGCATGTCACTCTGATTCAGTTTGCCGAGAATGGAGGTAATTTATTATTCACTGGATTCAAGTTAATTAATCCCTATTCAGGCACAGCATCGGCGCAGTGTGACGAAGATCACCATTTATAAAGCCCTTTCGCGAATTATCGACTACGTCAGTAATTATTTCCTACAGTTGGAGGTTACTTCCCCGGTTCATTGGGTAAATTCTTCCGTGCTACGGCCTCATTAAAAAGTTAATTTGAAAACATCGCCATAGTCGTTTTGTTTGAAAAATTGAAGGAATAATTAATTAACATTTCCGTCAGCTTATAAAAAAATTTGTACTACAAAGTATTTGATTGTGTTTAACTTTGCAAAACACAGTATTTAATCATGTTTAACATTGAAAGAATTCTATACAAATAAATAGGATGCGGTGTATATTTCCCAAGAAATTATGTTCAGTATAAAAAAATGCTAATATTACTCTAAATGCAGCATTTGCTATTGGAAACGTGACAATCGATGCAAGATAAGTAGTGCATAATGGAATCCTGGTATCAACACTGCTATATGAAAGTTTCATAGGATATCTGCGTTAATTTCAGGCTAATTTTAGTTGGCTTTTGGGATGGTAACGGATATCTGCAAGGGAAAATTTGAAAACTTTCATAGGATACCTGCGTTAATTTCAAGCTAATTTTAGTTGGCTTTTGGGATGGTAACGGATATCTGCGAGTGCAAATTTGAAAACTTGACAATCGATGCAAGACAAGTAGTGCATAATGGAATCCTGGTATCTGAACACTGCTAAATGAAAGTGAAAAGTTTCATAGGATACCTGCGTTAATTTCAAGCTAATTTTAATTGGCTTTTGGGATGGTAACGGATATCTGCGAGTGCAAATTGGCATAAAAATGGGAAATTGGTAATAATAGAGCGGTAAGTGCGCTCACTGTGGAAGACTTTCTTCTCAAAAAAGCAATTACCCAATTAAATCTGTAAAAGCCCACTAGGGCGTTTATAAATAAAAAAATAAAAATTACACTTTAAGTTGAAAAAAAATTATACTTCTCCGTCTTACTTAGGTGCTTGGCGATATCCGAAATTATAGATGCGCTTATTTTTACGTAACTGATATCCACATAATATGAGATAGGTACCTACTCGGACAGAATTTCTAAAATTGAGTTCGAAATATGAACGTCATCTAAGTCATTGAAAAGTGACAAAATCAATGTACTAAGTCAATGTACAAATGCACAAAGGGCGTGTATGAAGGCGACGTGAAGTTTTGTGTTGGAACGTTCGAGACTCTAGCCCAGGGACGGCTAACCTTTTGAGCTCGGTTTGTCGAAATTTGGAAAAGACCTTACTTATCTCTGGTACCGTGTCACATTTATAAGTGTTCATAAATTTGTAATACTTTCATAGGACTGAAATAGGGGTAAAATAAAAAATATAGTTTAATTTTTTACATTTACTTATTAATAAGAAAAAAACTAATATATTAATATAAATAATTCGTTACGTTACTGAACTTTCTATTGCTGAATATTATATGTTAAATCTTCAATTGTAGGTTTGTATTTTGTACACTTCCAGTCCAAGTTAATGCTACTTTCTTCATTATATCAGTCGTTTCCATTTATTAATTGTTATATTGTTTAGCTCTGAGAATATGGTATTACAAAATGAGATAGAGGAAAAAAAATGTGAGTAAACACATCGCTAAATTTTCCAGAGTTTAATGTGACCGGTAATCGGTTTGCAGTTCTTCTAATTTTCTATTCGTATTGGCACTCTTCTTCTCCAAACGATTTCTTTGCAGATTTTTACGTTTCTACCTCAAGTCGATGCACACTTGATCTCAGATGCAGTCTTGAAATTCTGCAAAATGCAATTCCAAATTATCAATTTGCATCCATTAGAAAATATTTTATTCCATAGTACATACGGATCCTTAATTCATTTAATTCTCTGTTCCGGCTTACAATATGCCGGTACGTATGACTTCCCTTAAAGCTAAGAGATGACCGTCTGTAAACAATATCACACAATCATCCGTATTCTGAAAATAACAATGTCTGGATCTTTAAGATCTTTATCCCAACACTTAATAGACGATAGTAAAAATTAAAAATGTCCAGAGCGGATTTTGTAATTCTACGGCTCAAATACACTGTATTAAAAGATGATATAAGAAAGATTGTTTCTTACAAACGTATTAATTTCTTCATCCACAGCGTCCAGGTGAAATATCATGACGAAACTTGTCACGACCGCGTTACCGCGTATTCAAATCTTCCCATCTTGATATTTGACAAATAACAATTTACATATTTCTCCCTCCCTCTATATCTATCTCATGTAGAAACTTACAGAAACAAACACCGGCATAAAGCTATGTCTCGTTTAGTTTTAATTTTTATTATCGTCTATTAAGTGTTGGGATAAAGATCTTAAAGATCCAGACATATCTGTCAAATGTCAGGACGGGAAGATTTGGGAAGATAACGCCGAACGCGGTCATGATAAGTTTAGCCATATTTCATCTGGACGCTGTGGATGAAGAAATTAATACTTGTAAGAAACAATCCTTCTTATATCATCTTTTAATACAGTGTATTTGAGCCGTAGAATTACAAAATCCGCTCTGGACATTTTAAATTTTAATTATCGTCTATTAAGTGTTGGGATAAAGATCTTAAAGATCCAGACATTGTTATTTTCAGAATCGGGCCGAATATGTCTTAGTATTGTGGTGTTAATGTGTTATACAGGGTGTACCGGAGCTAGCAGCAGAAACTTGGCCGGTAGATTCCTGACTTTGTTATGAGTCTAAAAGGTTCCAGCAACCATGAACCAATATCAATAGTTATGGAGATATGCATAATCAAAGTTTGCATTCTTCTTTCAATACTTCTGAATTATTTTCAAATTCAAATTATTATTTCAAATAAAAAACCCTTTACATACACTATCTGAATTCAGGAATACCAGAAGCACAACATCGGAAAATATTTCAGTGCCGAATTCATAAATACTTATGATTAAATAAATATGACATATTAAAAATCATGTTTCTTTACAAAAATACTTTAGAATTGTGCATAAGCTATAAGCAGTGATGTTTTTATGCCATTTGGGGAACGTAGGTCCGTATATTAATTAATTATAATTACGGCAGCCGCAATAAATGCAATTTCATCTGCAAATACAAAGAACCTACATGATGACATCATGCCAGTTTCAGAGAGAACTTCAACCGAGTTGAATATATCTCAACAACTGCTGATATTAATCCTGGTTGACTAAGCTACCGCTGTTCTTCCATTAGAATCCTCCGATCATGATAAAAACCTTGAAAAAATTTATAATTTATAAACCAATTATATCATTTTATTTTATACTTATTGTTATATTTTTATAAAAATAATGATATAACTGCTGAATAAAACAACGACAAGGCAAAACTTACCTACATTGTTGATTACAAATATATTGTAAAATATTAAAATTAATGTGTAATGTTAATATTTCGTTGGAAATCCTTTAAGTTTCATAATTTGCTCAATCTTTCAAGAGACGGAGTCCTGTAAACACTTTAAATCCTCAGGCGCGATGACATGGAACCATGCTTAAATAATCGCTCCAATTAATTCTCTTTTATTGCTGAGGTCGAAGAGAAAAACCAATATTTTACCCTTGACCATACATTTTCGATGGGATTCAAGTCTGGACTGGCCAAGGCAGAACATCAATTTAGTGGTCCTGTAACCATTTCATGCTCGTTTGACTGTATGGCATGGGACCCCATCCAGCTGAAAAACGCATCTATACCGGTCACCGTCGAACAAATCATTGATGCTGGGCAATAATCTTGGATCCAGGATTAGATTTTGGTACCTTTTAGGCGTGATGGTGCCTTCTCCCACTCCCAGTCATCCAAGAACATCTTTTGTCATGCCAGCCCATATTGTTACTCTCACTCACAAACACACTACACTCAGAATGTTTCATTTTCGTAGTAGTGTATTCTGGTATCATTTTTTCACCATGACGACGACGAAAAAATATGATTTCATTACTTATATATATAAGTAATCCATATTACTTTTGTTTTGTCTTCTAAGTTGCACTCCTTTTGTGTTGTAGCCCATATCAGCCGTTTTGCGTCTGTTTCATATTAAGGTTAGGTTTTTTCCCAGGGGTTCGTAATTTATTCCTGCATAATTTATTCCTAACTACTCAGTAATAAATAATATCAAGTCCAGCAGCTTTAAGGACCATGTTAATATCTTTGGATGTTTAGTGGCAGTCTTGCAGAGCATGACTGGAAATTCTTCTTTCATCTTGTAGCTTTTGGGCGAATTTTGGAGCAGTTTCTGTACTTTTGATATCCTTGTAACTTTGGCGAACCTTTCTTACTCCAGACATTGAAACTAGTCTATCCAATATTTTTACGATTTATTCGTATATGTAGCCTTCTTCACGAAGCGTAAGAGCTCTGCTTAGTCTTTTCCATGTCGTAGGAGTCAATTTCAAGAATATAAGAACAAAAATCACCCTGAATGTATTTCAAAATTCGCAAAAGATAACCTCACTTTATTTTAAGCAATAGCTTCTTCTTCTCTCTGGCTTTATCCCAACTTACTGTCATGGTCGACTGTTGGAGTCAGTTCTCCTCGTTCTTAGTTTGTACTTTCTTCTGTCCTAGATAACATCACCCAAACGGTGCCTCTGCATCCGACTATCCCTTTGTACCACTCATGAATTTTTTGGTCTTCCTCTGGATGTAATTCTGGAAAGATCCACGGAGATAAAATGGTTAACAATATAATCGGGGCGCTCTGCATCCAACGTGGCTATATCATCTCAATTGCCTTTCCTTCATTTTGCTATTGATACCTGTGATGCTCACGCGTGAATTTTTTATTTTGTCTCTTAGGGACACTCTACATAACCATGTAAGCATGCGCATTACCGTTGTTTCTAGCTGCTCCGAATGCTGTTCATGGAGCCATAGCGGAGAGCGGGCATGACAATTGTTTGATTTACTTTCCCTTTTCATTTTAATAGCTTTTTGGATCACACAGGATTCCGGTCATGGATCACATTCTATGTGTTACATATATTAACACAATTACCAAACTAATCATATTGCATCTTAAATTATTTTTATTGTAGCATGTGATGATCCAATGGTTTGTGATTGGTTTAGACTTGTGATATTGCAGTGTTGCCATAACTCAAAAATATTATTCGCGAAATTTCGTTGTTTTCAAGGCATTTGCTTTAATTTCTTTTAAAAACGATACAAGGGATTTTTATCACCTAAATATATAATATAGCACAAAGAACATGAAAAAATTAAGAAGAGTTGTATAACAAAAAATTTGTTAAAGTCAAACGACGATTACAAGAAATTTCGAACAGTGTCCAAACTTAGTCCGCTAGTGCACATGCAAACGACGTATCACTAAAAACATTATCGAAGTCTCTCAAACAGTTAACATGAATCTAGAATCATCTATACTATTCTCGAAGAAACCATAACTTACTAGAAATATGGAGAAACAGGTCGAACATTCGCGAAACCAACATTTGTGTATAAAAACGACGACAAACGCACGCACAGGCAGAATTGTTGTGACGCTTCTACGATTACACAAATAAAATCGAATCCGTAAAGCGGCGATTCAGTGTGTCTATCGCATGCGACCAGCGGCAGTAAATTAAGAGAGTATCTGCCGTTCAATGGTCGTCAACCAGTTTGCGAATATTCCGAAAAAAGATTTTTCACAGACGAGTGATAATTATAATTAATTAATAATAACGAAAGTTAGTGCAAAATAAAGGACGTTCCTCCGATTTAATTCGTGTAAAGTGACTTAGTAAATTGATTAAATTAATTAATAAATCGATAATTAATATTCAGTGTTTTATTTGCCTACCGTAGCCACGATCCCGTGACTATATATTTTATTGTTGTCGTGCAAATACTACTTACAATCCTATTTTAAAAATAGGATTTATCTCTATTGTCCTTGAATTCAGTATTTACTTTGCTGATTGCCTTGGTCCATAAAGTAGAAATTTTCCAATAACTACGTTTGAGCTTAGTGCAGGCGTTGGCTTAACTAGAAAAACCCACGTCACTAAAACTTTGTTTTTAAGTATCCCGTAATATGTTTCGGAAACCTCTGTTTCCTTCTTCAAGTGAGTTTAGACTGCGTTGAGTCCTGAAGAAGGAAACGGAGGTTCCTGAAACATCTTATGTGTATAGTTTTCTAGGATATTCTTCCGTGTATATGTGACCTCTCTGGCCAGGTTTTAGATCCTGTTGCAGGGTCCATCATCAGGGCTGATGATAAACCCTGCAATGGGATCCAAAACGTCGGCCAGAGAGGTCACATACATACGGCAGAATATCCCAGAAAACTATATATAGAAGATTCTGAACGGCCGTGAAAACCTGAGAACATTTTTCTGATACATGTTGTGGGATACTCAAAAATAAAATAGAGGAAAAAACAAAGTTTTGGTGTTTTATTCATAATTGTTAAAATGGATTTCCACAAAGTATACGCAAACACATTCAGTCACCTATCAACTATATTTTGACTGGATATTGGCTCAATCAAATATGATTTATTGTGATGGATTGTAAAACTTGTGTGCTGATCAAATAGCTGCAATATAAATTAACCATAATATGAATAATATTAAACAATAACATTGAACAATCTTGTTTGCTCCATCGTTTTATTTTCAATATTAAACTCGTATTTTTAAAGCTATCCTGTGTAATACTGCAGCCAAACAAATTCAAGGATCAACTAGTATTGGCAATTGCTTTTGCCTGGTTTATTATTTACCTGTAGAAATATTTATATTTTTAAAATTAAAAATATGTAATAGTATAAACGACCAACTTATTTAAAACACTAGCGCACCCGCTATTTATTGTTTTTGTGATTGTGTAGGTAAAAAGTATTAGGTTGTCTCATCAATGTTTCCCGTTTTATATAGAGGGTGTAACAAAACTAGTCCACATTCTTTACAGGTAGATTTCTACCTTGATTATGAGGGTGGGAGGTGACGAAAATGTGCATTCTAGCACATTGTTTTGTTATGGGAAGGCCGCAAATATTTCAGATTGTTCGAGAATGGGCCCGCCAACTGTTTCGGTAAGTCTAGAAGGTTACGGAAAAATCCGTTCTAGAAAGTTCTGGAAGGAAAACGTTCTAGAAAATTCCCAAAAATTCTTTAAGGTTCTAAACTAAGTGACGAAGTGTGCCGGTGGGTCAAGAATGTTTCAGAATATCCATTTAAACTCTAGAAAGTTCTGAAAGGGGAGTGTTCTAGAAGATTCCCGAAAATTTTATAAGGCTCCAAACTAAGAGGTGAGTCGAGAAGGATCCAGAACGTTTGATAAAGCTCTAGAAAGTTCTGGAAGAAGAACGTTCTAGAAGATTAACGAAAGTTTAATAAGGTTCCAGACAAAGTAACGGAGGTATGTGTAACTCTATAAGGTTCCAGAATGTTTGATAAAGTTCTAGAATGTTCTGGAAGGAGAACGTTGTAGAAGATTCTTTATTCTTTTAAAGAATATTCTCTTACGTTCCAGACAGTGTGGCGGAGAGTGATTGTGAGTCTATAAGGTTCCAGAACGTTCATGAAGGTTCTCGAATGCTTTAGAAGATTCTAGAAAGACAAAGTTCAAGAAGGTGATAATAGGTTCCAAACAGAGTGGCGGAGTATGTCGGTGAACCTAGAAGGTTCTAAAACGTTCAATTAAGTTCTCGAATGTTCTGGAATGAGAACGCTGTAGAAGATTCCCGAAAGATCTCTAACATTGTGGCGGAGTGTGTCTGTGAGTTTAGAAGGTTCCAGAATGTTCAGTAAAGTTCTAAAAATTTCTGGAAAGAGAATGTTCTAGAAGATTCCTAAAAGTTCTATAAGGTTTCAAACTGAGTGGTGGAGTATGTCGGTGAGTCTAGAGGGTTCCAGAACGTTCATTAAGGTTCTCGAATGCTTTAGCAGGTTCTGGAAGAAGAAAGTTTAAAAAGGTTTTACAAGGTTCCAAACTGAGTGGCTGAGTTCATCGGTGAGTCTAGAAGTTTCCAGAAGATTAAGAGAAGGTTCCAGAATGCTCTAGAATGTTCTGGATGGAGAAAGTTTCAGAAAGTTCTATAAGATTCCAAACTGAGTTAAAGAATATGTCAGCGAGTTTTAAAGGTTTCGGAAAGTTCTAGAGGGTTCAAGAATGCTCCAAAAAGTTCTGGAAGGAGAAAGTTCTACAAGCTAGCAGAAAGATCTATAAGGTTCCAAACTGAGTGGGGGAGTGCGTTGGTGGGTCTAGAAGTTCCAGAAAGAAATATAATGCTTTAGAAGGTTCTAGAAAGGGAAAGTTCTAGAAGATTCCAGGAAGTTGTATAGAATTTCGGAATGCCCTAGAAAGTTTTGGAAAGTTTTCTCTACAGTATTATGATTGTGCGCTAATATATCTGTTGATATTTTGGCAAAGCGAAGACTGCCCAGCAAAGCAATCCAATCACAGGTGCAGAAACCAGCAAAAAAGAGACGTCAACACAATTCTATACTTACCGAATTATGATCCCGAGCGAAGCCAGGCCAACCTCCTAGTATTAGTATAGATTAAGAACATACTGAATTCGATATTTTATAGAAAATATACCTAGCCTTTATATTTATAGGAAACATGGTTTTGGAAATATGTACGTAAAATCTATGATTCACTATATTCTAAATTAGTAATCCTCGGTGACTACCTTCAAAACATATTTTTATTTTTTTGGATATTGCTGCTTTTGCTCTCAGCATTTTTTTAATATACGTAACAAAATTATGTAAACGACATTAGACTCATTCTTAATTTAATTTAATGCCAATATTAATAATATTTTATGGTAATCAAGGGCAGAGTCATGGATGTCAACCAGAGATCGAAGCGAATAACTTAGTTCTACAGCACCGCATTGTGAAAATCATTTTCTTAAATTACTAAAATTTCTTCAAAATATTATCCTTCTGAATAGAGCATTTTTATTGTGTATTCTGAGAATTTAAGACATCTTAAGTCTCTGTAGTTAAAAAAAATATTTGTTTCGAAGGATGAATTCTCTGAAATTGGGTTATCCTAGCAAAGCAAATTGTTTGAAGATATTATTTGAAATACTTGTAGTTGTATTCCATAAATACACACAGAGACATCTAAATTCTAGCCCTTATTTCAAGTATTAGCCCAATATACTGTTCAAAGCTATTTGAGGAATGTGAAAGGTCATATAATATGTAAATCTCTGTAAATCAGTATCTAAAGTAAACTTATATATGTTATCGTCTAAATCAGAACGTTTACAAATTGCTGGCTAATTGTGATATCTGTTTTCTTCTTCTTCTTTTTCTTCAGCCTTCATCTTTCCACTAGTGGATATAGGCCTCTTCCATACTCTTCCATCCTTTCTTGTTGTTTGCTATTTATAGCCATTTCTTCCCTCTCCCCCACAGCGGCTATATCGACGGTGCATCTCTTTTTAGGTATTCCAACGCTTCTTTTATTCTCCCAAGGTCTCCACTTCACAGCTATGAGAATTCATCTTTTGGCATCCTGCCTTGCCCATTGCCACTTTAGTTTCGCTACCCGATCCACGATATCTACTACTCTAGTTCTGCACCTAATTTCAACATTTCTTATTTTATCTCTTAGGGTTATTCCAAGCATGGATCGTTGCGTGCATTTGATCTTTTATACACTTTTATTTGTAAACTCAAACATATTTTAGAGAACAAGGAGATCGCAATCAGCCTAAAAAGAAAAGCCTTTAAATCGTGCATACTGCCAATGATGACGTACAGAGTCGAGACAATGGCCCTTACAAAGTACCTACTTATAATTTAAGTACCTATTAATTAATTTTCATTTCAAATTTTTCATCATTATTTAAAATTCTCTTAGGCTTGTCTCCATGGATCGTTGTGCACATTTGAGCTTTTCTACATTTTCTTTGCAATGGCCATCGACATCACTGGCAGTATGCACGATTCAAAAGTTTTTCTTTTTAAGTTAATTGGGATCTCTTCGTTGTCGTTGTATATATATCTATATATATATATATATATATATATATAACTATATATAACACCAATATTATATATATATATTATTTATATATATAAGTGTTTATGTTCCCACCACGCTATCAATCCAGCCTTAGAGATAATACATAAGCATATATATATATATATATATATATACGATAAAGCATTCTTGGAGATTGTGTTTTAAAATTAATATTTATACCGGTATTTTTTAAATATTTTTGGATGAACGTAAAAATGGTTTGTGTAAAATTAATATTTATACCGGTATTTTTTAAATATTTTTGGATGAACGTAAAAATGGTTTGTGTAAAATCAATGTTTTAAGCCTAGGATAAATAAGACGTATACAATATTAGTATGAGAAAATTCTGGCCAAAGACTCGCTCATAAAATATGTGGATAGTGATATTAAGCAAAATTAATCCCAAACTGAAATTGCAATCAAGGAATTTTACGATTACATTTATGGGTTTCTATGTTTCTAAATTTATTTTTGGTCCAATTATAGTATGGATACAAAATATATGATTTTGTGTATGTACCTAATGATTTCATTATTAATCAATACTAGGTAACCAGGACTAAATTCATAGATCCTGGAGTTTGATTAAAATTTTATACATTAAGGACATACAAGGTACCAATATTAAAATATTTGTTGCATATATAAATAATTCAGATACATTAGGTACAGAGGCAGTTCAATTTTTTACCAGATTGGCTATTAAAGTAATGAAGAAGTTTTATAGTGTTGATAATATAATATGTTGTAATATTTAACTAAAATATAGATCAAAACTAATAAATTGGTGAAAAAATTGTTGAAATCTGTCAATAAATAACATAGAAAAACAATATTAAATTATTAAAAAGAGAATAATATTAAAGAGAAAAAGATTATTAACTCAGCGCCGGAGCCGCAATATATACCGGGCACGAGAGATGTCACGCGACTCCACCGGAAGGAACACAATTATTCATGCAAAACACAAATTTAAAATTCTATAACTTTGTTTGTTAATTTTTAAAAAACTTCAGCTTTTCACAAAGAATTTGGCAAATGCTGTATGTAATGAAAATGTCTTCGAAATTGATTCTGTTTTTATACTATGTGCTTGTTAATTTATTGAATAAAAATGATGTTTTTATTATTTTACTATTGCTAAAAAGAATAACGCACTCTTGTAACAACACTACCGAGAGGCGTCTGAAACTTTCCAGAAGCACCTGGAAGCCACGAGAATTTTCTCGTAAACACTAGTAAAGACTAGAGAGGATTTGGAAATCCAACGTAATCGGGTACAAATAAACGGATCCAGGCCGCGGAGCACCGATGTTATTTTGACGTTTCTTACGACGCGACTCTAGAGGCGAATCGCGAAGCGAAACCAGTGTTACAATCAGGCGTATAAACCAAGCAACAGATAATTAAGTGAAGTCCTTACTCTTGTTGCGATATTTGAGCAAAGACAGTGAGATTAATGATTTGTAATGTAATATAATATAATACAATATAATATAATATGATATAATATAATAGAGGAGGGTCTTGACTTCCTCAAGACTCTTCCTCAACTCATCTCGGTTTAGTGCCAGCTCTCTCCAGTTCCGAAGCTCCAAGGCAGAAATGTCTTTGAGAACATTGTCGCTCCTTCTTAATTTTGGCCTTCCTAAGTTCTTTCGCTCTATCGGCCTTGAGTTCAGCAGGGACTTTGGTCCTGGATGCTCGGTCGTTTTCTCGACATGAGCCACCACCACCGAAGTCTTCCCAGTTTTATAAATGTTGTGACGTTAAGCTCCTTAAACAGAGTATATAGATCATTGTTGTGACGTCTACGCCAAATTCCAAGTCTCTTTTTTCAAATATCTCATTTCCCTGCCACCTAATTTCCTTTAGTGCAGTGATGTTTGCTTTATATATATTAAGCTGACCCATAAGTGTCTGGAGGGCGCCAAGCTGATAGAGAGTTAGAACATTCCAAGTGCAAATTTTTAAATCGTGTGCCCTTTTACGTTTGCCGGGTCTATTATCGTCATTCCGTTGTGATGTTTTCCGAGACTTGGCTTGAGGAGTAGTAACATTTTGTTTTTTATGGGAAAGAGTTTTTAGCCTTATGCCCATCCCCAACCTGGAGGACCAAGGTTATCTGTTGGGGTTTTCCTTCCCTTAGCTGGCTGGTTCCCGTTTTATGACGCCGGAGTTTCGCCATTCGCCCTCTTTCTATTTGCTACGATGTTATAACGGTGATCATCACATTGCCCGGGGTTTGCGACGTTTTCTGGTGACCGCTCGTGGACGCTAGAGAGTCGGACTTAATGGTAGTGTTGCTGATGATACACAACGTGGCGTTACGCAGCATTTTATACGCACATTCCTTCCATCAGGGAGTGTAACACTGCGAATCTACTAATCATTCGGACCCCTATATCTGTACTGTTTTACCGATTGGACTCAAAATTAGGAAACTTATTTATTTATTTATTTAACGCCCTTATGAGCTTTTACAAAATATACAAAATAAAAATTTAAAAAAATAACATAAGACATATATACAGTTAAAGGGTACAAGTGCATATAATAGATTTTGTCACCCCAGTTCTTTCATCTCGTAAGGCCAAAACAACAGTTTTGAGAAAAACGCATTCAAAGTTTGAAATCATTTTTCCAACTACAGGAAACAATATTGTTTTCCGAGTAAATTACTATATTCTCATTTTTTAATTACGCCATTTGTAAGAGAAAAATTAGATTTATCTAGTACCGTTTTTATTTTATTTTTATGTTAAAGTTTGCTAAAAATTGACGATACGACAAACATCGGCGACATTGCAATGAAAACTGACGATACGACAAAATGTAACCGAAATATCGGTTGGTGTTTAAAGGAAAAAATGTTTTTTATTATTTTTCGATTCAAAATAACAGAAAAAATTGTTTTCATTTAAAAATATATAAACGAATTGTAATGATTTGATTTTAGTACACTTTAACTTAATTTAAGCGATAATGAAATCATTTTTATGAAACTCTACCAAAAAATATTAGGTAATTTAAACAATATAAATAGATGCTAAAATAAATTAGACGTAACAAGACCAGAGATACTTTTTACTGGGTTAATAATAAAATAATAAAGAAATACTTTAATTATAATAAATATAAAAAATTATAATAAAGACGAAATCAATGGTTTTTAAGTAAATTTTCGAAAAATATTTTATTAACCGGTGGTATGTATAAGCATTGATGCAAGATCACGTTGTTTTTCATCGGTTAAAGCCTTAAAGTCGCATATCTTAAAATAATGGAAAATTTTAAAGACTTTCCTCGTCAAAGATTTTTTTTGTAATTTATTATCTCCGAATGATGACGAATCCATGCTCGTCTTATACTTAATGTTAAGTATCTCATTTTGTTTTTTATTTCAATTGCTTTACTTGAGTATTTGGAACAAAGAACAGCCCATAACCACCAGCACTGTAATTCAATAGAACTAACATTTTTGTAATTTTCGTATGAACATAAGATTAAATGGAATAGATAATACATACGACAGAATAGAACTGATCAAACACCGATATTTCAGCAAATACGACAAAATGGAATTCTGTACCAACAAAACTAAAGTAGGTACGATAAAATGGATTGGAGCGATTTATAGAGTTTGAAAGCTTAAAACCATCACAATAAGTCAAAAACGACGATTTTGACCTTACGATAAGATAGAACTGGGGTGACGATTTGTGTAAATTTAGATTGCAGTTAAAAAGATTCAAATATTCAAGATGCATTATTCCTTAGGACTCGGCGGGTAGCATATGTGACATTTCCCCCCTATTCTTTTACCCCTTCCCCTCCTTCTGATATATTCCGTTTGACCGATCGGACTCGAAATTTTGAAACTTATTTTTAGGACTCGGCGGGTAACAAAGTTGATATTTCGCCCCTATTATTTTACCCCACCCGCTCTCCCTGAAATACTTCGATGCAAATCTATACCGTTCGACCGATCGGACTCAAAATTTTCAAACTTATTCTTTAAGACCCGGCGGGTAACACACTGATATTATCTCCCTCACCTTTTACCCTTTCCCCTCCCCCTGATATATTTTCGATGCAAATCTATACCGTTCGAATCAAACCTTTATTTCCTCCCACAAATTTATTGACAACTTAATCCTTAACCCGTGCAACGCCGGATACGAACAGCTAGTAATATAATGAAATATAATATATACAGCTACTAAATTCTTCTTCTTCTTCATGTGCCCTGTCGGGTCCCCCCGACGTCGGCGATCATCTGGGAGAAAGTTTCCCTGTCCAGGGCAGTGCGGGATAGCTCTTCCACGCTTCTTATCCCGGTCCACTCTCGGATGTTTCGAAGCCAGGAATGCCGCCTCCTTCCGACCCCTCTGCGACCCTCAATCTTCCTCTTCATGACGAGCTGAAGGATGGAGTATTTTTGCCTCTCATTATATGACCAAAATATGAAATTTTACGGAACTTTACTATGTTTACCACATTTCGATCGCCTCTAGGCGATTTAGCGTAGTTACCTTCAGCATCCATGCTTCAACACCGTAAAGTAACACATTCAACACGTAAGCTACTAAACACTTTAATCTATTACCCACCAAACTAAAAATTATAACCAAAGTAAAAAAGTCAACTAAAAACAAAATAAAAAAATAGATAATCGAAACACAAGAACATCTGATATTCTTATAAATGTATATTGTAATCATCATACAACTATCATTCGAGTCACTATTTTGTAAGCTAGGTATTAATATTAGTCACTCGTTACTAATTTATATTGTTTTACATGTTTATTACACATGTCTAACTTTTCGTCTCCCGAACCTATGTACAGGTATATGTATATACCTTTATAGGATATAATATACTTATAATGTATGTAATATATATTATGTCTTGTGTATTTTCTTTTGGGATTTAATAAATAATAAATATTATCCCAAATTATAATAATTTCGTTGTCTGTCTGTCCGTCCGTCCATCTGTCTGTCCCAGTAACTTCGTGTAACGTCCGTAACTTCTTTATAGTACATTTGTTTCCTCTTTTTTTTCTTTTTATTTTTATTATTTTTTTTATATAAATACTCATTTCTTAGGAACCGACATGTAAAAATACCGCCATTTTTGAGGGGTTACAGCTAGCGTTATATAATAGCAAGTATAATTTATGAGAAACTGAATATCAAATGAATGACACTTATGAAAAACAAAATATTAAATAAGTAAAGCATGGAAGACAAGGCAATCTTGAAAACGACAATGCTTCAGGTTATAAAAAAGAAATCTTCAACCGACAATTTTGGCTCAAGTTTTGATCTTTGAGCAACATATCTTGTAACGATCCCAACCAACCATAAATTAAGATTGTTTGAAAAGCTTCGTTAATAATTAGGCCAAGGAATAAGGAAATAAATGTGCAAATAAAATATTGTAACTCACCTTCCCCCGGTCGATACTCCGAACGAGGTCCAGATCTGTGGAATCGGAGATACCTCCGTGGACGATCAGCACCTTGTTGTTCACGATGGTTCCCAGAGGAAGCCAGCGGTACACGCCTTCGATCAGCTTCAGTAGTCTTTCTGCGTTATGCTGACAATCAAAAAAATACCAACCAATGAGTCCAAAATCTAATTGTGAAACAAATGGTTTCATTGTTCAATATAAAATTTATTACACAATTGTGTTATTCATAGTTCCTCTCCATTTAAGAGCATTGCTCTTGTGCTCGGACAAGGAACTATGAATTTACATTTAATTACTTACATTTTATTATTTTATATTATATTATATATCTAGGATAAAGTATTAGAGTGAACGTGTTTGACTTTGAAGGTAATGGTGTCTAGTTCAGTTCATAGAGATGTTCTTTCAATTTGCTCTTCAATTGTTCTGTATCCTTTATCTTTTTCATTTCGATTGGGAGGTTGTTAAAAAATTTCATGCCTGAGTATATGAAAACTTGTTGTTTTTTTTGGATTGCATTTTGGGATTTTAAAATTGTTTCTCAACCTTGATGTGTTTTTTCGAAATTTGCCTGATCGTTTTCTTCGATAAGTTGCATAACTGATACTCTTTTGTATATAGATTCCACCTTTGGGACTGGAAACATTTTGAATAGTGTTTGTGTGGGGAATGTTGATTTTATAAAACTCAATGTCTGTCTGTCCGTCTATCTGTCTGTCTATCTATTCTCTATACAAATTGACACCGTTTGCCCGATTCAACTCAAATTTTTCTATGTATGTTTTAGGACCTGGCGGATAACATACCTAAGCAACATTTCCTCCCTCCCACTGATATATTTTCAATGAAAATCTATACCGTTAGACCGATCGGAATAAAAATTTGTAAACTTATTCTTTAGGACCCGGAGGGTAACACAAGCAACACTTTTCTCCGCCCTTTTTACCCCGTCCCCACCCCATGATATATTTTCAATGAAATCTGTACCGTTCGACCGATCAGACTCAAATTTTGCATACTTATTCTTAAGGACCAGGCGGGTGACATAAGTGACATTTCTCCCTCTACCTTTACCCCTTCCCCTCCCCATTATATATTTTCCATGCAAATCTATACCGTTCGACCGATCGGACTCAAAATTTGCAAATTTATTTTTTAGGACCCGGCGGGTAACATAGGTGACATTTCTCCCTTTTTATTTACCCCTTCCATACCCCCCGATTTATTTTCAATCCAATTCTGTACCGTTCGACCGATCGGATTAAAAATTTGCAAACTTATTCTTTAGGACCAGTATAATAGGTAGTATAGGCGACATTTACCCTTCTCGCTCTGACCCAGATATATTTTCTGTACAAATCTACACCGCTTCACCGATTGGACCCTATTTTGCATACATATTCTTGACGGAAAAAATAAACCGTATTTTTTCCTAGACATCCTATTCATCCCAGCCTTGATTAAATGGAAACAATGTTTTAATTAAAGGCTTTGCGAAACAAAAGAACCTTTGTTTTCCCCCACAAATTTCAACTTAATCCTTAACCCGTGTAATGCTGGCTATGAACAGCTAGTTAATTATAAAACTGAACTTCACCAAGTGAATAAGGAGTCTCCTGTATGCAGGGTCTTGCGGTTATTTAATTATTTTAGTAATTTTTTTTTTAAAGTAGAATAATCTTAAATTAAAATAAATATTAGGTACGTAATTCCTAACTTATTTCTTCTCTAATAAAATACATTCAATTCTTTTGAAGGAGGTTCCATTGTCGAAGTTGCTCAACTTATACCGTCGGAAAATGAAAGTCACAGGTCAAATCACTTTTTTTATTTATGTTATTTATATTATAACAATTTATATATCATACTTTTTTATATAAGCTTATAACGCTCCATTAGGTTAAACTTATTCTGGGGCAGAAATAATCAAAAATTCAATATTTTAATATTGTAAATGAATACTATACAAAACAATATACAATAAAAATATGTATTAAATAATAGAAATATAAAAGATTGAATCGAATTAAATTATACGATATAGAAAAAAGAGTTATAATACAAAAGAGTATTAAATACAAAAGAATATAAAATATAAATATTGTTTCACTTTGATTTATTTGATTAGTTTTATTATTTAGCAACAGTAATAATCGCCATAACAGTAATAATAATGTAATAGATTAGTCGTATTATGTGGCTCTCCAGTAGGAACCTGACTACGCCAGACAGGCTGAAGACGCCGGAGAAATTATTATATAATCCAATTACTGATATTGGTTCAGTCGATTGACGAGGACAATTTACTTAATTTGTATTAAGTTTTGTTTGTTTGTATTTAAATATGTTTGTTGTTCTACCTACTATTTAAAATAAAATAACAAGAAATTTTCACACTTGAGATTATTCCATAAACAAAATAGGTAATTACTTATATTTTACTTTAATTTTGTCTATTGCACGGGCTCAGATTCGCCATCTTCTATAACATCGCCGAATGTTACAGCAAACTAACTGCGTAGCGGTTATGCCGCTCTTTATATAGTGTGTCGGCTATCCAGACTTTTGTAAAATTTAGTCGATATTTCCACCGTTTATTCTAGACCCTTCTAGTAATTTCAAACATTCTGTTAAACGTTCAGAGCGTTGAAAAATCCTCGACCTTGTGTAATTCTTTCTGTTTCTACAGTCTTGTAACACGTATTCTCTTTATATATTCTCGACTACCCGAAAGCCGAAAAACTGATTGCTCGAAATCAAGAAATTTCTAAAAAAATGTATTTATATTATAATACACCTATGCATGTGCATACCTTTACGAAAATATGCAAGAAGAACTGTTTAAATCATCAAATTGAAAATTTTAAATTTAAAAAATAATCATAAAGAAAAATTGTGTTTGTTGGTTACGAATATTAAATTTTTTTATTTCATACGATACCACAGGTTACCAAAATATAAAGATACTAGCTATGCCTGCAGCTTTGCCC
This sequence comes from Agrypnia vestita, assembly GCA_016648135.1. Classification (NCBI taxonomy): domain Eukaryota; kingdom Metazoa; phylum Arthropoda; class Insecta; order Trichoptera; family Phryganeidae; genus Agrypnia; species Agrypnia vestita. The sequence goes on from JADDOH010023988.1 coordinate 37,695, forward strand.
GCTTGGATTTCAGTTTGAGACTATAAGAGTAAAGGCGAAAAATCAATATAATCTAAACTACTCGTCCAAACAATGTTATGTGACTGGCAATTCTTATCTACATAAAATTTTCCTGACGACAAGCAAATTTATTTTGATGAGAATTTTACATTACATATTTAAATTACCCCCGATAGATTAAAATTAATTTTAAAAATATATTTTATTCATATTTTATCAATTTGTGTATTAAGCTTAACACATACCGTTACCGATACTTTTACCGTTAAGGCAGCGTAAAACGCATCGTTCGACCATTTTTCGTCGACTTTAGTTGTAAAATAGGTCACCACGAAAAGCTCTTATGTTTTAACGAAATAATATATAGCCTATAACCACCCCGAAAGTCCATTCTAAATATATACTTGTAAAATACTTTTTGAAATCGGATGAGTGGTTTCGGAGATTTTACCTCCTACATCCAAACTTACAAACTTTACCTCTTTATATATAGATATAGTTATACGTAGATATAGATGAATTAACGTATTTTTCTAAACCTGGTGCCATGAGTGGCCCTTGATTTGTTTAAAAAAATTACTACGAATTTGAGAACTAAAAAAATATATAAATAGGTCAAACTAAATAGAACAAGTAACATGTCTTAGTAAATAAATTGCACTTTATTACAATATTTTTTTCCTTAAAATTCGGTTTGGAAATAAAGTTATAATTTTTTTTAAATAACAACGTCTTTTAAAAAGAAGTGCGCTTTGCTTACTGTGGGATTTAATTATGCGAGAATAAATACTTTAACTGCGGTATAAATGTGCCTGCGAGGAAGGACATTCTTCTATTGGAACCCAAACCCCTTCACTAAAGAATCGATTAGCTTATTTGTACCATACCTATAAATTATTTTGAATATTCTATTCTACATTTATTAAAAAATATTGTATTTTAAACTGGTATTAATAATCGTTCAGTTGTTTCTCAACAATGTGCTGTAAGCTATATTTTCCACACATCTTAAGACGTCCGGAACTGACTAAGCTATGCTGGATTTGTCCCGATCAATACAAGACCAAGCAGTTCTAAAACATTCAAAAACCAATATGTCTGACCAACTTGACGGACCGAGAGCCTTTACCGAGTTTGCTTCTAGCATTATTTCCGTTATACGGTGGCGACAGGTTATCCAAAGCAAATCTTTTCATCTTCTGGCTTAATAGTACACAAGGACTGAAAAGTACTGTTCTATCTTCTTTATGACGTATCTATTTAATCTGGTCTTAATGCTCGCTCGTTCTCATTTCGCTATGACGTCGCATGCGGTACAATTTTCCGAACTATGATTGGCTCGCTTTATTTCAATCATATCATCCATAAACAAACTTCTTAGCAAAGTTTATTACGAACCTTCCTCGAGACAGGTGTTAAAAATTTCACTTTTTTTTCTTCTTATAACTGAAATTATCGTTGCTATATGTTAATACATTACAAGTTAATTCTGCGTAAACTTGTAAGATGGTCTCTATACTATTTAATAATCATGCGTAATCTGATTTTCATATGTACTATTAGTTTCCCACGAATAAATAAAATAAAATAAACATTTAATAACACGGACACGGTGCTGGGTATTTCGTTCGATACATAAATTGTATGCATACATCAATTATAAATATTTAATGTGTAATCAATGTACAATGTGCATGTTTTTATCAACTGAGACAGATTAAAAGTATTCGCAGACATCTTCCCTTTGAGGCAGCCCGTTTACTCATTAATGCATTTGTTGTATCACGTGTGGACTACTGCAATGGTATCTACGCTGGCCTACCGATGTTTCAGCTCGATAGACTACAATCTGTTCTAAACGCTGCAGCACGGATCATATATGGAACGTCAAAATTCTCGCACATAACATCCCTTCTGCGAGAATTGCACTGGCTTCGTTTTCCTGAAAGAGTAGAGTTCAAACTGTGTTGGTTGATGTACAAGGCAACTCATAACATGGCGCCTCTGTATCTTCAGGAGCTCTGTATTCCAGACAACATAAATGGGAGACGTCAAACTCTTAGGTCAGCGTCTACTTCAGATTATTTAAGAAAAGACTTAAAACGCACTTGTTTACAAAATCTTTCCCAGAACCTTTTTAATATTGTTGTTTTTAACGTTGTTTTTTTTTTTACTATTTTATGTTTTGAACTGTTTTTCTTTCTCTTTTCTTTTTCATTTTGTGATTCTATGATTTTAGTATGTAAGAGTTTTTTGTGTGTAAAGCGCCCTTGAGGTGAAATTTTCACAAAAATGGCGCTATATAAATAATCCAATATTATAATTATTATTATTTCATAAATATATATTTCAAAAAATCATTTCGGTAAAATGCGTCATTGGTTTTTCAAACAGTATGTAATCACAATAATGTTATTTTGCTATATTAGTATCAGTTAATTAAATCAGTTTTCTAAATAAATAAATAAATAAATCTTTTCGTCGATCAATATGTGCCATATATTTTTACCGTTGACCCGCATTTTTGAAAATTCCTAATGATAAATTATTTTCCGAGTGGGTTTATCTGCAGCGCATCGATTTTCGACCTCAATCACCATCTGGACCGGCGCGGCGTAAACGTCCTGACCCGATGTGACGCGTGACGCGCCTTTAGATTTGACGGCGCCGCGTTGTTCAAATGTAATCCTGACCGAATTAATTCCACGCTCTAGCAGACATGCGGTGACTGTGTTAGCCGGCAGCGGCTGCGGGATGATGCGCCCGGTGCAGCGGTCTGCCATCTCCTATTATTGTAATAATAAATTATTGTAGCACCACAATTTGGTCTACTACGTGCCGTTTGTAGATTCTAGACAAATCGCGAGGTCGGGGATAATTTAATACCGAATAATAATTATTTACTCCTTCATCATCCTTTTTATAAATAGTGTCAACGTGTACGATTTGATGTACGATATATACGAATATTAAATGACCTTCTCAAATGAATAAAATAATTTTAGTAAGTAATTAGAAAGCTTTTTACGTTTAACTAAGAGTCGTTTTATAAAATTGCGGCACTTGTAGCTTAGTGGGCGTAGCATTGGCTTCTCACATCGAGGGTTTCGGATTCGATACCCGGTGAGGTCAGAATAAATCTATGTAATTTACCATCCTTGGGTGTTTTATGATCTTACGAATTTTTAACAATTGATAAAGCGTTTAAAGTAAGTGATTATTATAATTACACGCATAATTGTGTAAATTAAAGAACAGCGCTCGAATTTAATTCATGTCCGGTGACTTTGGTGATTGAATACAACTTTTACTAATTTCAAGTGTTTCATTTGTCTCCCATATACGTAATTTAAATTTTAGATTAGGTATACCTAGTCCACTCAGTCTGATTTTTACTGAAAGAAACAATGTCTCACAGACTGGGAGCCACTGATGTGTACTGATCCTGTCAGCGTTCAGTGACGTTTCAAAAGAACGCGAGGCGACAAAATATCTTGTATTATTATCGTAAGTAAAACAAACTGAAAAACTGCGCGACGGGTCTCCCCACTCCCCAGCTCTTCATCCCTGGTCCACAGAGATGCCTCGAGTGTTTAGACGGCTGTGCCGTGAATGCTAATATCTCGTTTTGCAAAACTGAAACGTCTGTATGATGGTTGATTTTTGATTACGTCGATGTTTTTTATAAACTTCGTTGCTAACTTTAATTTTATTGATTATTTAAAATAAGAACTTGTCAAGACATAACGTCTTTTGTTTTTCTTATGTAGATATCTTCTAATCATTAATCGCTTAGGATAACAAATAAATATTTTCAACATGACAACCGATTCATTTATTTTGTTTGCTTCGATCTACAATATCAGTGCAAACATATATATTATCCTTTTTTTTTAGTTATAAGATTGTTTAGAGACATGCTCTATTTTTTTTGTAAATGCATTCCTTTGAAAGCATTTATTGTAAATTATTAAATATTTTAATCAGCTTAATCTGTTAGAGTTCCTTATCTAACTAATTTAGAAACCTTGTACGGAGTAATCCAAATTGATTTATACCTAACACCTCTTTTAGCAAATGGGTTAGTTACGTAAGTCTGTTTATAATTGCGTAGTAACGTAAGCGATTATTTAAATTATTTTTCAAATTTCTGACAGCTTTTAATAACTTTATTTCGAAGCGAATGATTATTTAATATGTTACATAAATTATTAATTAAGATAAATTATAGAAGTCTCACAGAAACGAAGCCATTTATATGGAAAACGCGTATGTATGTAAGGCTTTATTGGGTGTTACTGAGCCACAGGGCTTATAAACTGTATGAGCTATGTAGCTTAACTGATCACATTTCACAATGAAATATGCAACGTCCACCGTTAGAACATCAACACATTATAACATTTTTTCAACTTGATTACATGTTCTTCATCTGTCGTCTTTCAAATATTCGAAGTTTCTATGCTATCACCATCTCTGGTGGAAATTTAGTAATTCTCTTGACATACATAGATGTCAACGTTGGTAATGATAGCTATCATTTTTTTTATTACATTTATTTAGTAAATGTACATACTTAAGAGTGTATTCAATATAATATAATTAATACAAATTTATATTACACGCTTACCCACTTTTAAATGAGAATTTATTCTCGTGTTTAAAAGTGGGGGTATTGTCATATATGTATATATCTATTATTAATGAAATCGTTAGTGTAAGACATAATATTAAATAAGTAAGATAAGACAAAGAAACCTATACATGTATTTTTTAAGTGATATGTAAGCAGTAATTTTTTTAATTATATATGATTTTCACTTCTTCTTTTTACTTATTACTGTGCCTTGTTAGGTTCCCCTGACTTTGGCAATCGTTTAAGATTATCAAGAATAAATGACCAGGGAGAGATATCAAATATCGAAGGACTATTTTTATATGCATCAAAATGTACATTTAAAGTTAGAACGACGTAATAAAAACCTTACTTGAACGTCTCCAAAAAAATGTCGACTTAAGCAGGTTCCAACAATTTCATTATTTTCACCAACATAAATTTCGATTTGAAACTGCTATATAATTATTAAAACTGATCGAAATATTGGTAAAGTAAACTAGCCATTTATTTTACAAAATAACAAACAATAAATTAAAGGCTCACGAAACATTACTTACTAATCACTTATTTTATATTAATACACAAAATGTGAAAACTTACGAGAGGGTTAATTGATTAAAGCAAACTAAAAAAATAAAAATATTTTTTGAAACAAAATGCATTCGGATATTATTTTTAATTTCTTTATATTAGTTTCGCCGCCGTATGTATATACGCGTGTATGGAAATGTCTTGATAGTCAAAATTAACAAATTTCCCGTCATACAATCGAACTGAAATTTTGGACGTCGACTCGACGTCAATGATAACGCATTTTGACAACTTTGTCGGTATGCACGATTATTGTGGTTGTTTTCGTTTTTCGCGAGAAAAACTCGTCGACCGGGAGCTCGATTCCACAAATTTCAAGTTCCGCAAGCGGACGCAGCCCGCCGATGTCTATGGGAAATACATTCAACGCTGGACGTCTCTCCTCCTCAGAATTGAGTCAAATTTCAGCTTTTTTCATTTTAATCCGAAAAACCTCTATGCAACGTTAATAATAAATAAATAAATAACTTTGCGAGTTTTCCTGTCCTGATCCTTGTCCGATCCTGAAAATGAAAAATTTTCCCGAAACCCCCTTTGACTTCCTGATTTTAATTTTATTTTACCTCCCTTGCTATCCCCCTCCCGCTGGGCCCTCCTCAAAAACCAAATTTTTACTCTTTCTCATTTGCAATTAAACATGGTGCTTAAGGAACATGGAAACGTCGAAGATTAAGACCCCCTAGAACCGCCGTCGGGGACATATTTGTCCCATTCTATTTATTATAATGATATTGGTATAAGCATGAAAATTATGATTAAAACTACTTTTATTTTATATAAATATTTTAATTATTATTATATATATATATATATAATTATTATATAGAATTGCTATATATGTATAGATTTTTCTTTTATATTGTTATTACAGTGATTTGTTAATTATAACTTCCTCAGAACAGGTTTCACCAAGTGGAGCGTTATAAGCTTATATAAAATGTGTTACATAAATTTATGATAACATAAATATAAATAAAAAATATAAAAAAATGTATTTATAACCCGTTTATTAATTAACTTAAATCAAATCCTTATTGTCTGAAAAACAAATACGTAACAAATTATGAATTAAATGTCTAATGTTATACTTTACTAGCTAGGTAGTCGAGGTGTAAGACAAGACCAAAAAAAATGAATAAAAAAACTTATTATATTAATGTTTTTTGGTTTAGTATCAAAATCATCGCTACTCGCATAGTAATTGTAACTGTAATAAATTACCAAATATTTATAAACTAGTTAACATTATATGTAGAGAAATTAACGCATAAATAATAATAATTACCTGTGCATTTATTGCAGACAGTCTTTTTGCACAGGTAGAACTTTTCATAGGACTTATTATTTGAGCATTTTGACTTGACCTGACACCTTGTTTTTATTAGTCGTTTCTAGAAGCATCCATCCTATACATAGAATAAGTTTGAATAAGTTTGAATGACATCAAATGAAAAATGCGTATAAAGAATTTATAATGACAACTTTGTTTTTATGGGTTAAATTATTCAAGATTGAAAATTGTACATGCCCATAAATTATTCCCCATCAAAAATAAAATTCTTATTGAAAAATGAATAGGAATGTTTCTAGAAAAAATGTGTTTTCTTCAATTTGAAAATATTTATATGAATCAGTTAAAAGTATTACCTTGTATTTCTGGTGGACTTCTCTGATGAACCCGTACCTGTAACAGAGAAACAGTTAGAAATTATTTTGTGTGCGTACAATGAACGGCAACTGGTTCCGGAAAGCGGAGTTTCAAAAAATAAAATTTTGCAGGAAAATCTTGTTTGCATGTAAATACAATTCGCAGAGACAAAAGACTCGAAATTGCATTTCGGAATTATTGCGAAGCAAAAATCTGTTATATGCAAAAAATCTATTATATGCATAACGCTGCCTGAATAGTTTGGATATTTTTTTCAAATATGTTTTATTATACTTTGTAATACACACACAATATGAGTTATTATATAAAAAGTGGGATATATGAAATAACTTGCGGAGATTGTGACAAAAAGTATATAGGCCAAACCACTAGAAACTTAAATACACACATAAAAGAACATCGCCGCTGCTTAAAAAATAACAATTTCTCCGAATTTGCCAATCATATAATTAACACCAATCATTTTTTCGATAGTCACAAATTAAAATTACTCCACTCGGTTCCTCATAGACGATGGATAATGAATAGTTTGGAAACCGTTGAAATCCTATAAAATTTAAATTCTGGAAACACATTAATAAATAATATCACATTTCAGTCCACTTCACCACTCCTAGAGCTATTCGGCGAAAAAATACCCTTCCCCGCCGCGCGCCCCCCTGACCCCCCTGACCTACCCAATTAGATTGATAAATTTTGTATTTAAGTTAGTTATTATCTATACCTGATGATGAGAGGGACTGCTCCTCTCGAAACTATAGTTGTAATTTAATAACTCATATTGTGTGTGTATTACAAAGTATAATAAAACATATTTGAAATTATAATGTTGCACCACGAAGTATCTGCCAAATCTTTCAATGGATATTTTTTTATTATTCGACCAACGTTGATACATTCTTTTGCAGAACACAGTTGTAAAAAATTTTAAAAATATTCATAGACGAACACAAAAATTATAAAATTTTAAGATTGATCAATTATTATTTTTTTAAATTACGGTCTGCCTATTAAGAGGTGCAAAAATTTGATATTGCAGTGTTGTAGATTATACCACATTTTTATTGATATTATTTGATATTAAGTGTTTGTGGTTGATACCATATTTTTATTGATATTATTTGATATTTTAAGTGTTTGTGGTTGATACCATATTTTTATTAATATTATTTGATATTAAGTGTTTGTGGTTGATACCACATTTTTATTGATATTATTTGATATTAAGTGTTTGTGGTTGATACCATATTTTTATTGATATTATTTGATATTAAGTGTTTGTGGTTGATACCACATTTTTATTGATATTATTTGATATTAAGTGTTTGTGGTTGATACCATATTTTTATTGATATTATTTGATATTAAGTGTTTGTGGTTGATACCACATTTTTATTGATATTATTTGATATTAAGTGTTCGTGGTTGATACCACATTTTTATTGATATTATTTGATATTAAGTGTTTGTGGTTGATACCATATTTTTAATGATATTTACATTTATTCATTTTTAAGTCATCATTCATCGATTTTAATCACTAGATAAATATTTTAAGATTTTCATCCCCTTTATGCCATATCATGTAGGTATATTTAAAAAAATATTTAATATTTCACTACTATGAATTTAGCGCTCAAATCTACGCGCAAGAAATTAAATATTTTCAATCGGCATTTTTTGTTCAAAATACGATGCAATAAGATAAAGACTCATCGTTCTAAAAATAGCCTACTAACACAGAAACAAGTAACTCAAATACGAGTAAACTAGACCAATGAGAAGTCGCATTAGCTTATTTGGGCATTTTAATATTTTAAAAATCAAAACTAAGAAAGTATACGCCCAATTTAATAAGTATCTATTTATTTTTATATACCAACAAATATTTAGTAATTTTAAATTAACAATTTTGAAACCATAAATTTTTAGACAATATCCGGAAATATTCAATAATTTTGTACACAACTTTGCCTAGAATCCATGGTGGGAAAATGCCAGGAGACAGAATATGTATTTTATTTATTATATATGTATTTTATTATTATTACTTTTTCGCCGCGCGACAGTACTGAACGCCTGACGTGCTTCGTCTCGCGTCTATAAAAATTAATTATTTGTACCATAATGGAGCAAAAACTTCTGGAAATTGTGGCTCAACAGAGCAAAACACTTGAGCTGGTGCTAGAAAGAGTGCAGAAGCTGGAAGATATCGTCACAAAGGGACTCGGGAGCATTTTAAACGCTGTGATGGAGTCAGGATCTACCGGCGGGCATTCTGGTGACAATATCTCCGAGACCGCCACGACGAACCGCGGAATGCAAGGAGCGATCCTCACACCGACCACTGCGCCTGTGTGTGTGTCTGCGCGTACAGAGTGCGCAGGCCCCTCGCCTCTTCTCCCGCCGCCGCCCGCAACACGCACTGTTGACATGCCGCCCGCGCCTGTCACAACAAATCAACCGAGCGCTAGCGGTGACAGCGAAGTAGTACCTCGAAAAATGACTACACGATCAGCAGCGCGAGAAGAAAAAAACAGGCAAAAGCCTGTTAACTACGCTGTGGCTGTCACCGGTCCATCTGGCGAGGCCTCAACCATCTCTCCTGCTGCATCTTCTGCCGCTGGCGCTTCGCAGGCCATCGGAAAGGCGGAAACGACAGTACCAGTGCCCTCCAATAACGCAAATTGGACAACTGTTCAAAACAAGAGGCGTGCCGTCGTTCGGGGAACCTTGGGAAAGCGAAAAGAAGAAGAACTGAAATATTATCATTTCTATCCGTTCCATAAAGACACTTCGAGCGACGACATGTCATCTTATTTATCCTCATTGGTGAGTACAGCCTCATTTAAGGTAACAAAAATCAAATCACGGGGTGAATACTCGTCATTTAAAATCGGTATCCCTAAAAAGACTGCTAATAAGATTTTGCAAAGCGAAAATTGGCCGCGCAACTTATTTATAAAAGAGTGGGAGGCGAAACCGCGAGATGCACCGCGCCTTCCTTCAGTAAAATGACTAGTTCGTGATAATGCAGCAAACGAAAAATTGATATTTTATTATCAGAATGTTCGGGGAATAAAAATGTGTGAATTTTTACAACAATGTTTCGGCTAGTGATCTTGACATCATAGCACTAACCGAGACCTGGTTGAATGCTAGCGTTTTCGACTCCGAACTTTTCGATGGTAATTTTAAAATAGTAAGACGAGATCGCGGTGGCCACAGGCAGGGTGGGGGATGTTTGTTGGGAGTGAGAAATAGAGAAAACTTGCAAGTCGAGCGTTTTTCTATTTTGGAAACGTCCAATGAAGATCTCTGGGTAAAACTGACATACGAACTCGATATTACGTTCGTTTGTGTATTATATTTTCCGCCTGCGAGTGAGACTGATATGTATCGACTGTTCTTCGATAAGATGTTATCCAGTTTAGAACTACTTCAGGATAAAAACCTCATTATATTGGGAGACTTTAACCTGCAGTCAGCTCGTGACAATTCGAGCGTAGAAGCTGACTTAATTTTTTTATGCTCTATGTTAGGTCTCTCGCAGTATAATAATATTTTGAACTCCAGAAATAGAACTCTGGATTTAATATTTTGTAGAAGAGCAGTTGATATTTCTCGGTCATTATCACCTCTTACGAAAGAAGGTAATTACCATCCCGCACTTGAATTTTGTTACAATCCGATTTCATATCGCCCCCGTCGAACTAGAGTTCCCGGAGAGAGTACGGTTCGTCGGAGGGGCTGGAACTTTGATAAAGGTGACTTCGACAGACTGTACTCTCTTATGGACGTTACCGACTGGGGCGAGATGTATACCATATCGGATGTGAATGAGGCGGTACAATATTTTTATTATACTGTCGAGGGTGTACTAGATTCCTGCTTCCCACGAAAATCTCAAGCTACCGGCGGAAGGCGATATCCGGAATGGTTTTCTAGGGATATTGTTAGGGATATACGAACTAAACATTTCTATCATAAAAACTGGAAAACTTTTGGCCGTCACAGTGATTATGAAATGTTTGGACATTACAGATCTATCGTAAGACGTAGCATTCGATTGGCACACCGAGAGTTCATTTCCAGGATGGAAAACAATATTCTACAAGACCCTAATACGTTCTGGTCCTATATAAAATCCCAAAAAGCGGATGGTGGGAATATTGATTCCATGACTTGGGGCGAAAAAATGGTACGGGATGCAGATATTGCCGAGGCGTTTGCACGTCATTTTTAAACAGTCTATAGTAATGAATCTCCGCTTCTCGATATTAATATTGCTAAAACATGTTCTCCGATCGGTGCACAGTCTATTGATGTTCAATATATCAATGAAAAGGATGTGGCCGATACTTTTAAAAATCTAAGTAATACCCATTCTCTTGGGCCAGATCTCATTCCAACATTCTTCTTAAAAGGCTGTGTGGAACTGATAAAAAAACCACTATGTTTTTTGTTTAATCTTTCTGTAAATACAGGGGTCTTCCCGGAAACATGGAAGACGTCAAAAAGTACTCCCATACACAAGAGTGGTTCTAAGTTATCCGTAGAAAATTATAGACCTGTAGCTGTTCTCTCTGCACCAGCTAAGGTATTTGAAATCATAATAAGTAAAACCGTCGCTTCCCGAGTAGAGCCGTTTATAATTGATGAACAACATGGATTCAGGAAAGGCCGCTCGGTTGAGACCAATCTGATGATTTTCACAAATTATGTCACGGAAGCTCTGGACGCGGGACATCAGGTAGACTGTTCATATAATGACTTCGCCAAAGCCTTTGATACAGTCAACCATGATGCTTATTGAAAAGGTTGTATGAGATTGGTTTCTCGGATGGTATGTTAAAATTTATGGCGAGCTAACTCCAAAATAGGAACCAATACGTCTCTTACGGTCTATTCGCGTCAGAGTGCTTCTATACCTTCTCGGGTGTCCCGCAAGGATCTAACCTGGGTCCATTGTTGTTCTCGATTTTTATCAATAATATAAAAAATGTCATTTTAAACTCGCGCTTTCTGTTATTTGCGGATGACTTAAAGCTTTTCTTAAAGGTATCAACTTTGGACGATTTTCATCTTCTCCAAACAGATATATTAAATATATGTGAATGGGGTAGACGAAATAAACTTTTGTTTAATGTTTCCAAGTGTTCGGTTACATCATTCACTAGGGCCCAAAAAACTCTATTTTTTCGCTACAAAATGAACGACCAAAATCTGACAAGAACATCGAATGTTAAAGATCTAGGTGTTAGATTTGTAAGCAACCTGACATTTCACGATCACATAGAGACGATCAGTGGTAATGCTCTGAGAATGTTAGGATTTGTTCTGCGTACTGCCAGAGTTTTCGAGAATACCCGCGTACTGAGAACTCTTTACAACTCCTTGGTGCGGAGTAGACTCGAGAGTGGCTCGATGATCTGGGGGCCACATGAGAGCAAGTACTCTCTTATGGTGGAGAAAGTCCAAAAGAAGTTTCTAAGATATCTCTACATGAGAGAGTATGGGCATTATCCTTGGCTTTACCCAACCGAGTTTCTCCAGGGTAAGCTTGGCTACAATAGTTTAGAGACTAGAAGGAATGTGTATTTGATTACACATTTTTATCGATTGTTGCGCGGTATGATCGACAATACTGAAATTATGCAGAGCATCGGTTTGTATGTTCCTGATAATTACCTTAGACATCATCAGCATAGATTGTTTCACATTCCAATATACAGGACCAACCTGCCGATGGTTATGCCTGTTGGAAAAGCTACAGCTATGCTGAACAAGATCGCTTTGGATATTAATATATTCCATGTGTCTGAAGGGATTTTCCGAAGCAGGATTCTCCTACACCTCTGACCAGATTGTACAGGTCACTTTTAATTGGTTAATAATAATTTGTTATTTTAATACACAATGTGTATATTAGGTTGTCCCGATAAAATACTTTTTGACTTACCTTAACACAAGACCTCTCAAAACTTGCGTAATTGAGCGAAGATTACCAAAATATTTTTTATAATAAAATAAAATTATATCTTTAGGGTTCTACCGATCTACAATTTTTGAAAAATTGTCATTTTTTTGGTGATATTTCGCTATTCTCAATTTTGGTTCCTGAACTAAATACAAAAAAATATTTACTTTTTATTCTATTTAGGTGTAAATCATACGTGACATTTCGATTTTCATACAACAACACGTTACCAGTGACTTCGAATTTGTTAGGTTTCAACCTGCAAAAACCCTCAAGTTTGATCTTGTTTTGAGGACTTTCTTGACTTGACTCGCGAGTGTTTTCTTCGTAGCCAAAATAATTTTTATACCATAAAAGTACCATTGCGATTGTTATAATGTTAAAAGCGAATTTTGTGATTTTTAAATAAGAATTTTGAGGCGTAGTCAGACTACTTATGCTATGTTCGGACCATACAAAGAACTTGACAATCAGTAGCTACCAACTATAAGAGACGTCATTTAATTTATTTTGTTTGTCAACATCGAAATTGAAGTAAAATTGAAGAAAATTGAAGAAAAAAAAAGAAATTGAAGAAAAATGAAAAATGAAAAAAAAAAGATCCATCAAAATCAGATATATTAGGTCCTTACATATGAAATTGGCGTTTTGCCGTACTGGCAAATTTGATCTCAAATATCTTCTCTTTGGTTAGGAATTCCAAATCCAAATTTATACAGCTATTTACTCATGTATTTGTGTTTTGAAAATTATAATTCATTTGTTTTTTCCTCAATTGTTTTTTTCTTTGCGTCACTCAGTTTACAAAATGAAAAACTTGAAATATCGCGTTATTTACGAGTACGAGTTCCACCGTGGCACCAGTGCTGCAGAAACGGCTCGAAGGATTAATGATGTGTATGGCGATGGTGCCGCAAAAGAAAACACAGTGCGTTTTTGGTTCCAACGTTTTCGTTCTGGAAATTTCGACCTGCAGAACAAGCCCCGTGGACGGCCGGAGACCAAAGTTGATAATGAAGAATTGAAGGCTATTGTGGAAGCGGATCCATCGCAAACCACATCCGAGTTAGCTGCAGGCTGCGGTGTTAGTGATAAAACTGTTTTAATCCACTTGAAGCAAATTGGTAAGGTGAAAAAGCTTGAAAGGTGGGTACCTCACGAATTGAGTGAAGCAAATCAACAAACGCGCGTTGACTGCTGCGTTGCATTACTCAACCGGCACAATAATGAAGGGATTTTAAATCGAATCATTACCTGTGATGAAAAGTGGATCCTGTACGATAATCGGAAGCGCTCATCGCAATGGCTGAACCCTGCCGAACCAGCCAAACCATGCCCCAAGCGAAAATTGACTCCAAAAAAGTTACTTGTGAGCGTTTGGTGGACTAGTGCTGGTGTCGTTCACTACAGCTTTCTTAAATCTGGCCAGACGATTACGGCAGATGTCTATTGTCAGCAACTGCAAACCATGATGGAAAAGCTAGCTGCTAAACAACCGAGGCTGGTTAATCGCTCTAGGCCACTGCTGCTTCATGATAACGCTAGACCACACACTGCACAACAGACGGCTACCAAATTAGAGGAGCTTCAATTGGAATGTCTAAGACATCCACCGTACTCTCCGGACCTTGCCCCAACAGATTACCATTTTTTTCGAAATTTGGATAACTTCTTGCAAAGGAAAAAATTCAACTCCGATGGGGCAGTCCAAACCGCCTTCAAAGATTTTATTGATTCCCATCCGAATGGTTTTTTTAGTAAAGGGATCGATGAACTACCTATGAGATGGCAAAAGTGCATAGATAGCAATGGTACATACTTTGATTAAATAAATATATTTAATTAAAAACAAATCGGCTTTATGTTCCTCCCATACTAAACGCCAATTTCATATGTAAGGACCTAATATATAAATAAAACACTTGTGTTCTATAAGACCACTTTTGAGTTAAAGTATACATATACTACTAGTTTTGAGAACTGCAAATGTTCTCATCTACAGGTGACAATATAAACTATTTTATAATCTCACCTGTTGATGAAAACATCTCTAGTTCTTTGAAACTAGTAGTGTATACTTAAACTCAACCGTGGTCTTATACGAGTGTTTTATTTATAATATATAAATCAACTTCTGAAATACTGTAATTGCAGTTACGAGCTGTTCAATTATTCTTTCTTGAGCCATTTACGCATCGTGTATTCTATCAATATATTACTCGACTAAAATTCTAGAAATATGTTTCACAAATACGAAAATACAGGGCCATCAATTCTTTCACCTTTTATTATGACAGAATTTTATTGTGGCGGATAAAAAATGGATGTCGATTCATTTTTTTTCCAAATTGTCGATCTACTAATGTTTTGGCGTCGGGCGCACCGATCCTCAACTCCCTGACCTTGGTTCGCGGCGACTGATTAATAGCCTCGCCGTCCGTCTTTCCTAGTCTTGGACGGCGCGAGTATTTTTTATCCCATGCTTTATTTCACTGTCGCGGTTTTTTCGAGTGCTCGTTTTTGCCGGTCTTGTTTTTTTGCCCGTGTCCTGTGTAGTATGTAGGTTGCTGAACCCCGGCCGGCCGTGAATCAGAGGGGTTACGTAATTGTGCAACTCTCGATAAAGCCATTATCCAAATTTATTTATCGCACCTTTGACTTGATTTCGGTAAAGTGTCATTTTAGCCAATAGGTATAGCAATTAAGTGGTTTAAAACATAGTGTGTAATTTTTTCTTAAATTTCTTATAATGTCAAGCCACAAAGTGTTTTCTTGCTTTGAAAAGCCAATAGGTATCGTTGAATTTTTAATTAGAAATTATCGAGGGGAAAATATATCAACAAATTTACCTTAAATGATGATAAAAAGAATTAACTATGTGTCGCACAGTCTCTTTTGTCCTGACATACATCCCTGAGAGAGTAAAATTTAGGTAGATATCGGGAGATATTTTTACAAAGAGGTGATCAATTATTTGATGATACATAATATATATCAAACTATTATTTTATTTGGATTTTTTGAAAAAAAAGGCCGCGTCATGTCTATTTTCGTGGAGTTCCTCCGCCGTGACTGAAATGCAACAACTTTGCCCGATGCCAACCATTTGTTGAAAACAAACGTTTTAAGTTATATTATAGATGTCTCATACAGATGAAATTATATTTTTACGGGAAAGTAGGTATTGAAGTCTTTGGATGTTCATAGGGCTTACGACCTATTGTACGGCTGGCTTAAGTGATCACTTTACACAATGTAACATTCACCATTTCCATCCATGATAGAATAGCACATCTTTAAAAGTTGTATTTATATTTAAATTTTACATCCCGTTTCATATGTAATTGTAATTATCCTTGGCGCGACTGGCATCCAAAGCTTTTTCATTCCCCTTAATTAACCACAGATGTCACTAATGATATATCTATTTTTGATTGAAATTTTTTAAAAGCAATATCCTTTATATGTGTAATGAGATTCTTCCGAATTATTGTAACAATCGTTTTTCAATGACAATTTTTTTTAATATTATGTTTTCGAATCGGATATGCTATAATATAGATATTTCATTTCTTAATGATTGCATGTTTTCTTTTCTGCCTCAAACAAACGTGTACCACGGATTCATCTCATTCATGGAGGAGTTCCACGGAAATTTTTGAGGCTTCTAACAGGACTATTTACTTAGCTATGCAAGGTCTTCCGCGGACGTCCTATTTTTCTGGTTCATAAACACCTCAATTACTATCGTTTCCCTATTCGTACATTTAACGTACCAAAGCGTCCTCTTTTAATTCTGTTCACTAAGTCGCTATAAGTTCAGATTTTTTTTTAATCTAGTGCTAGTCTGGTTGTCGGTATGGTACGTTAGCGATCATTTTTTTTGTACGCGGGACAAATAGAAGAACAATGGTATTCCCGAACCTTTAATTTAATTTTTTTAGCCGAGATGTCCTTCGTGCCAATGGAAGTGAAGCTTGGAATTGGCAAAAAAAGGAATGAAAGAAGGCTGAATGCGGCGGAAATGCAAGTCACTAAGACGCTCGTGTGGAAAATCTTTGGTCGATAAGAAAGGAATCAACAAATTAGAAGCGAGTGTAATGCTGGCTGTAGTGTAGTAGATAGAATAAAGAAAGGAGTGCTGAGATGGCTTGGTCATGTAGAACACATGAGTGAGGGAAGGATGGTTATGAAAATATATGAGGCGAGTGTTGAAGGCTACAGGAATAGAGTGCGTCCGCGAAAGACCTGGCACGATCAAATACTACAAGTATTGGAGGATGGCCCTATTAAAAGCCTCGACAACCACAGAATATGTATGAGAAGATTTATGAATGTAGCCGAAGCAAAAGTGGTGTGTCACGATAGAAGAATATGGCATTCTATCCTCTCTTACTACCCCTGCAGGAAAACGGCATGATGGTTATTTAGTTAGTTATGTCCTTCGTCTTCCAGGGCCTCGTCTGCTAGTAATTTTTCCTTGAGTATTGAAATGCAGGATCTGGTATATCTTTCTGAATTTCTGAAGACGTGGCCAAAATATTATAAATTCATTGTTTACTGTTTAAATGGATTTGCTATATGTATATTTAAATATCCCCATTTTCGTTGCATTCAGTCAACTTTGTTTCTACTTCTTCCAGGTCCAGGTTTACTTCCACATTTCAATGTTGGTACCGAAACTCCATCGTGTACGAAGTCTTGTCTCGGCTGAGATAATGATAAAACAAATTGTCTTTCTTGATTTGCAATATTTTCAAAACGCTAAATTTTGTTTGTAATTAAAATTTATCGTGAAATTTCCGAATTTTTCGTAAAACCAGTCACGAGGTACCTACGTAAAGTTTTTCTTCCAACATTTATAGTATTGCAAATTGTAAAATAAAAACACCATTTTATTAATTATCATCTCTGTGTTCAGAGAAAATGCGTTTCCTCTAAAGTTTCACAAATATTACCCTGTGCTCACTTGTGACACTCGCATTTTGTTTTTTGGGAATGAAAAAAATAGTGTGAAGGCACGCGTACAATAAATAAATAGCGTCTTTATTCAATCTTGCATGGAACGTAATAAATGTTTGATTTATAAGCCGTATTGAATTACCGCGCCGAGTCGCCTCTGTGCCCGTGCGCTTGGTGTTGGGAGCATTATACAATCATGATTAAGCTTTTGCCGCACTGATACATTTTTTTTCAACTTCTTTCGAGTCGTGATTCGAACCAACACAGATTGGATACCTGTTCATTTCGAAAACAACTTTTTGTTTTCGAAATGAACAGGTACCTAATCGGGAATTATGTATCTTGCCTTTTGAGTGTATTTTGCTTTCTGCGGCAATGCTAATCTACCGCGCATTATTTGCACTTTTTGCTTAGGTCGATATCTTTTGTGATATATGTATTTAATTATTACCTTTCACGGTAATGTCACTCTTTCGATGCGGTTAAGCTTTTATTATTTTTACTACAATATTTACGTAAATTAAGGTCTGTAATATAATCTTATTTTTCTTCTACAGTAGCCGGCAAACATCTTGAAATTTTACGGCGTAGTGGGGGGAAGTTTGCGCATGTACCATTCCACCAAAGAGACCCAAATTTTGTCTTCTGCGCATTCCCCCACTACGCCAAAAAATTTCAAGAAGTTTGCCGGCAACTCTACAGCCTGTGCGTTCATTGCTAGGCATATGCCTTTCTCTTTGCCTTCCACGATTCCCAGAATTTTTAATTTCGTCCCTCTTTACCTTACTGTCAAGCCATGGACGCCGCTACAGGTCTTTCTCCATTCCACCGTTCATCTGTCAGTCTGGCCACATGTTCGTCATAATCCCACTTCAAATTGGCGACAGCTCTCACGATGTCGGTAACCTTGGTTTTTCTTTTCACGCACTCGTTTGTCGGAGGCAGCGGCAGCCGTTGAATCTACGTGGAGAAAACTGATTTCTGTAGGGCTAGATATCAAATTTTTCAAGCTGTGATTACGTATCATATCCAACCGGTCGTAACACCGCGACGAGGAAACCAACGGGAAACTATCTCATTTCTGCTCCCCGGGATAAACCATGATAATGGCTGATGAACACAACGGCCACGAGTGCGGGCGCTCCTTGAATGGGGCAGGGGTGCTACGAATCTCCCGATCAGATGCTATCAAAATAGACCACGGTCCAACTATTTCGAGCTGCTGCCAACAAGATATGATCGTTAACGTTGAACAACCGGACAAGCACTACTAAAAGAAGATTCGTTTGTTTTCAAGGAGATGCTCAGTACTGCTTTTCTTTACATGGCTCTTGCGTAGTTGTCAGTTTTGACACACATCTAAAAGTCCTCCATACGTGTGTGTCTGACATTTGTCTGTACGGGCAGAACACATTGCTCGTAGACAGTCGCGTCGCGGCCGCGGCGTAGCGGGAAATCTCTTTGGCATTAAAACAATGCCAATCTAGATGGCGAAAGTTTGCTCGTAGAACGGCCCTGGGTCCCACTTCACTGGTCGCAGATACGTGTTCCAATAAAGGGCTAATATCGGAGCTTTTGCTCCATCCTGGGTATGCGGAGGGTTCCCGTTCGTCGGTCGTAGACACGAGTTCTGAAGTTCTGTAATATTTTATCTTTCTTGAGTATTTTGCTGATTTTTCCGAATGCCGCTCAACTCATCCTTCTCGTTTGATTTTCGCTTAACGTTCAACAACATTTATGGGCACAGAAACCTGCGTGTCTGTTCTACTTGCACATAACCTAATCAATAAAATAGTATACTTTATAAACAATGAACATCTTTTCATTATACGTTATCAGTCGACTTACGAACTAAACTTATCGTACATCTTTGTAAACCATTCAGCTTTCTGTTTGTGAATATCAAACTTCAAACGCCTCGTGTTTACATTTATCCACTTCGAATAAAAAATGTAACACAATTAAAATATCTCGCATCTTTTTTATTAATTCAGTCTCTTACGATGCATAATCAATTACTACTTGGCTTAAAACAAGTTTTTTTCGTCGGCCACAACCAGATTGTCTTTGCCGATCATCGCAACTCCTTGTACGGGCAAGGTTATAATAGCCGGTTTGTTATTGGCGTTTATTGGCAGATTAAGGACCGATAAAAATCTCGATGCAGCGAAGCAAATTCAATAGTCTGGCTTTTCGTTTTGTTAGCCTTTTTGCGGCGTAACGATGACTGCCCGATTGTTTATTAAATTTGTGTCTTTTTATATGACTTCTAAATAAATAAAGAGAGAGATAGTGATTAAGACAAACCGTTGTAGAAAAACCTGTCTTCCTCTGAGTTCCCTCTATCCCCTCGTGAGTCTTACATTACCTTGAGGCATCAAAAAATACATTAAAATAAATAAAAATTGACGTAAGTATTGCACATACGAAATTCTTTTTATTATAATTGTTTATTGTATACATTGGTTAATATTTTGCATTAACAAATTATAATACTTATCTGTGACGCGCGCAGCTCTTGGAAATTCCCACGTTGTTAGGGTTTGACTGAAATGAAAAGGCTAATTATTTTATTGTTATAAGATGTTACGTCTATAATGTAGCGTATCGGGAAAAAAATTGTGCAAATGGGAGCAGTTTAAATATAATTTTTCTTTTTTTCCTAATAAAATTGAAATTAAAATTTCATAGTAAGCAGGCGCATCTTATCAAAAAAAATTGTACATATAATTTTTGAGATATAATTTCCAAAAGTCTGTGAAACGGAGTTAGGGAAAAAATTCAAAATAGTATATAACTAGCTGCAACCCGTTACAAATGACGGAACATTGGTTCGCGTCTTGGCTAACCCCTAGTATATATTTAAAGCATCTCTTTGGCGCTACACGGAGAGGCGGCCGTAGCAACACGCCGGTTCGGGTTTGATGTCCCGGGGTTCAAACCCCCATCTTCGGCCATTTAATTTCGTTTTTTTAGCCGTGAATTCGAACAAAATTTCGAACGTTACACGAAGTTACAAGGACAGACAGACGGACTAACGTATGAACGGATAGACAACGAAATTACTATTGATTCGTTTATATATTGAAGTACAACGACAGTTTTTTTTTAACTCGGCCAATTTTTCGAATTTTTAAATGATTTGTGACTAAAATTATTCTGAGAACTTCAAGGTATAAAATGAAGGGGAAAAAAATGTCTAGGTTGGTGTAACCTCTTAAAGAAAATTAAAAAATTCGTTTTTAATGCAGATGAATTCAACTTGTTTCTTGCTGCCAGTATGATGGAGGGATTTTTTGTTTTCACAAAACAATTGTAATAAGTATTCAATCACGATCTAACTAGTCCTAAGTTTTCTCACACGTTTCTCACCTATGTGTAATAAAATAAGTATCAATATGCTGTACGATTATAATCCACAATTTTGTAGCTGAGTTCTTCGTTTAATGCAATCAGCCAACAGTCGCGGGGGCACACGAGATTCCCTTGTAGATCAAGCAAATTAATACGTCATTTGGCAGTGTTTTATTTGTCACGAACGGCAAAAGCATTTTAGAAATGCGCATCGCCTTCATTCCGGAGAGTAAAGGTAACACATTAAGATCCGCACGAGATACGCCGAGTGCCGCTGGAAGCGAGCGTGGTGTTTATTGAACTGGATTCCCTATTTGTACGGCGAGATGTGCGAGCGAGATCGGCACGTACCCCCGTGCGGTAAAGAGACCTCGTCCGACATCGACTCGCATACTTACTAATATATAAAAAGAAACATCATTCCGGCACTACGGAGAATCACAATGGGGTATTGCGCGTCACTCTTCAACGTGCGCGTCTTGGCTTTTTTCTAGCTGCTCGCCGTAAAGTCCTTCGTAACATACAACTCCCGGACACTTGGACAAGAAGCTCTCATGTGAGCGACGACAAGATTAACCCTCAACTAGGCCGCATTCGCGTATGTTCTTCCTGGGCAAAAATGGACTGACGGTTTATATGAAGCACAAAATGTTTGAGAACAGATTTTACTTTCATCATAATCTCTGCCTAGGACACACGAATACGGTGTCTTCAATTACTGTGGACAGTAATAGTATAACCTCCCATATCGATCATTCTCATTCGTACAACGCAAACACACATATCGCACACATATGCAAAACAAACATAAAATGACAATGTCCTGTAGCACCAGGAATCTAACACACATATCCAGTATAGCCTGCAAAATGCGTAAAGTGCTTGCTTCGATCATTTTCATCACAGTTCAGCGATAGTCTTAAAAAATTATTTTGCTTTTTTTAAAACAGCAAAAAATACCACAAATTTTATTTTAAATAAAAAAATATGTGCACGTAAAAAGCTGTAGTTTTTTATATATCGCTTTTTTAAATTTATACCAAACTAAACTTTATAGATCAGTGCGCCGAGAGCTTTTGTATGATTCATGCAAAAATATATATTTCTCTTACATTTTCACTACCATATAAAAGAAGAAGACAGATAATAAGAGAATGAGATGATCATATCAAAACTCTAAGCGGTTGACCTATATACAACATCACTACCATAGTTATAGAAAAAATATTTGGCTGCTACCGGGACACGAACCCGGATCCCCTGACTATTCGGGAAGATGCGTTATCTTTACGCCATACCAGCCTTGTACCTTTCCGTCAATATATGACCTTATCTGTAAGACTCGTTTTTATTAATTGAGTAACATATATTATCCATTTTAAGCAATCTACTTTTTGTAATGTGGTAGTCACAAATTACTTTATGTATCTGCCGCTAGAGGACACCAGAATTAAAGCAATTAATTCATTTTAATTTTTGGACACATTTGGGAACTAAGTCATTAACCGTCATGCCGTTTCTCTGCAGGGGTAGGCAGAGAGGATAGAACGCCATAATTTAATAAGATACAACACGTGTATTATATTAAAGAACACATTCTTATTGTGAAATTGCAATTTCAGAACAAAGTTCTGTGAATTTTAGAAAACCAAATTTATTAATCGATTAGAAAGACATACAGAAAAATCAAATCAACGAAAAAATTTCCCGGTAGTTTTTCTGTAAGTATGTCTTTCTAATAATTTAATTAATTAATTTAAGGTTAATTTTTTTTTTGTAACTCAAGATAGTTTAGTGTAATTTAAAATAACCACACTGCCCTAGAGTAACTTCGGCGCCAATATTAATGCTCGGCTCGATTAAGGGTTAGCGCGAGATGTTAATGATTTTTTTGTTGTCGGTGTCCCGTGTTCTCTCGGCTGCGCAGGGCGGGTCCGTCAGGTGTGCGAGGCGGTGGTGTCAAGTCGTTACGGAGCGCCGCTCCGCCCAAGGCCCGCCGCGCCAAGGCCAGCGGCGGCCGGCCTAGGGAATGACTAACTGTCCGCGGTCTACACGCTTCCCTCCTCCCGGCCGCTCTGTACATGGTTGCACTTTATTGATTGTTCTGCGAGAAGAGCCGCGCAGACAGCTCAGCAGAAATGCGCCTGATTTATGACGCGACACGCAGTCCACGGGCGTTCCGACTATGTTCGGCGTTAAATAAGGTACGCGTATGAGTTATGCGTCCGCCACTCTGCCACATTAGGCCTCTATTCTAGTGATGGGTCCGCTCTGTACTAAGTGCATACTACATGTAGTACTACATTATACTGAAATGCACACTTCACCCTTTGTAAAGGTACTGCACATTATAAACACTTCAAATTTCACACTTCAAACTCCACACTTCAAATTGCGCATCACAAGTTTATACTTCAAAGTACGTACTGTACTTTGAATTATAAACTGTTATGTTTGTTAGTCAAATTATGTTATGCTTCAAACTACACACACTTCAATGTTATGAAAATTTTTGGCCGATTTTTATGCAAGTTGATGTAGCTAAAATGTCTTTGAAATCTCACCCCCCCTCCCTCCCTCCGTCAGATTTTATTTATTTGAGAAGTTGATGTAGCTGAATGAGAAAAAGTTTGGAAACTGAACTCCCCCCTATGGTTTTGAAATTTTTTGGATAGAATGTTGAAATCTCTGAAAACTGAAACTTCCCCCACTCCCCCGTGGTTTAGAAAATTTTGGGACCGAATGATGAAATCCTGGAAACTGAAACAATCCCTCCTTCCCCATGGATTTGAAAATTTTGTAGTAGTACACTTTTCAAG
Source organism: Agrypnia vestita (assembly GCA_016648135.1). Taxonomy (NCBI): domain Eukaryota; kingdom Metazoa; phylum Arthropoda; class Insecta; order Trichoptera; family Phryganeidae; genus Agrypnia; species Agrypnia vestita. Next base: position 61,688 of record JADDOH010023988.1, read on the forward strand.
AAGCTCTTCTTGTAGGTCATTGTAGCAGATACAATTTTGTAATACTACAATTACTTCACTTCATGTATCTTATTGAAGTAGATGAAGTGTATAATGTTTCGATACCTACTACAAATGTAGCACACACTTTGTAGACTTCAAAGTAGTGAACGTGTGCGTTTTGTAGTCTTCATTTTGAAATGTAGTTTTTTCCTTCGCTACTCTATACCAATTCGTGTAGATGATACTTTTCCATTATGCTGTTTAAAACCGTGACATTTTATGTAACGTATCTCCGTGTTTCATTTTTTGACGTTTTGTGAAGAGTTGCAATTTAAAGTTTTTCTGTAAAATCCGTCACATCCTAGATTAATGAGCTGGATTTTTTTTTTATGAACACTTTTTTTTATTTAATCCACAGGTCCAAATGTGTAAAATTGAATTCTTTACTAATAATAATTTTTAACATAAAAACAATTGATTAATGAATCGAGTTTGTTAACTTTTTGAAATTATTATTAGCTGTACAAACATAATTTTTTTAATGTTAAGTTACCAAAGTCTTCGTATTATTCGACTCTTTATTGGTGTAAATTCGGCGTAACTCCAAAAACATACAAATATTCGAGGAACAATGCAAAATCATCAGAGCTATTTTATTTTCATGTGTTAAATATAGACACATTCAAAAACATTATAAATTCTCGTACACCTAGAATAAATTGTTTGATCGAAGTTATAAGGAAAATGTTTTGATTTCTTAGACGATTTTGTGTAGTTATAGCAAATTGACACCAAGCAGTCGTATTTTTTTTTTAATAAATCAACATCTAAAGTACAAAGATATTGTACCGGAGTTCAATCATAAGTACATTAAATTTTGCTATCTTTTAGCTAATAGCACCACTTTCGGCCATTTAAATTCAAAACAATATTTTTAAATGTTATTATTGTGGGCACTTACTTCGGCCATATGTGTATTATGCATAATTCTACACAAAACATCAAATTCTTGAGAGTCATTCTACACAAAGCCGATTATAATACATGTTATTCCTACTCACTCTCCTACGTACTATTTTGTCGTAATTTGCCAACTGCTTTTCTTATATTTATTCACTAATTTATTGTAAATATATATGTGTATACAGAATAATGGTGTAGGTACTTAAAAAATATGATGAAAGGGAAAATATTTTTCTATATTGATGGCCCCGTTCTGAAAGACGAAGCGTGGGTTGAAGAAAGCAGGATAATACAGGGTAAAAAGTTATGACGAAAATTACGAGGGTTTTACGTGGGCCGAAGAAAATGAAGAAATAAATTAGTATTTATATACATTCGAATAAATATTGTTAAAATAAAAAATATTAAAATATTGACATTTCAAAACATTTAACCTTAATAAAATACATGAGATAAATTAATAAAATAAATTCTAACAATTTGATGTTAGTTTCTACTTTTTAATTTCCGCATCCCTAGGCCTGCAGTTCCCGAGTTGACGTTGAGGTTGAGATCTTTATTAGCGGCCCGGAATTTACGATTGACGGGGTCCATCCGTTCCTCCCACAAAGCACGGTGTCACTGCCTTTAATAACCATGTCCAGCGCACATGTTTAGCAAGTCTTCTCTTTTGAAACAATGCTGGTTTCGTTCATAAATTGGTTAGTTGATAGGCCATTTTACCTTTGGAAAAGGTAATGTTATTATACAATATCACTTTGAATTCCTCAGATTGCCGTTTGTTTGTTTGTCTTGGACTATAAAGTGTTAAATTTTGTGATGTTTACTTATTAAATTTCTTACATCTTCGTGCACATCACGTCAGTATCACTGATGATAAAGTGGTTAGCGTTTTCTACATTACAAATCTTTGTAATTGTTTAATCTATAAGCTGTGTTCGGTTTATAATCCTTAAATATCTAAATGTATATAAATAATTTGTTATTGCTGCATACTGCATTTCGTAATTACATGCATTCTATACGATAGGTTAAAAAATAAATAAATTTTATATTATTTACGATACGATAGGTTAAAAAATAAATAAATTTTATACGATAGGTATAAAATTTATTTATTTTTTCCTAATTCCTTACGCATTTCTACGACACGGCGAGCACATGCGGCTAGATCGCTTAATCTGCTGGTGCAAAAGCGCTATATGCTTTGAAGCCTGTATGCACTACTTTTCTACGAACGTCTTTAAGTATACGTGAATCCGAAAGATAAAATGTCTAAAAAACCCAAAAAAATGTTGAAATAACCGTATAACAAATTGAATATTAATTGATTAATATATAATCAACTGGCAGTTAAGCAATCGGCTGTCCCCGATTGCTTGCTGCTAAGCCCTGCGGGCAGCTGTAGAGGCCGCTGCGCGGCCTATAGTGGCCGCTACGCGGCCATTGGTATTTATTTATTTGGCAATCGTCCATTGCCTACTGCTAGGCCCTGCGTGCAGTTATGGTGGCGTTTTGCGATCAATTCAAGTGATTTTCTTAAGTGGAAAGAGGTCTATATATCACTTAAATGTAATTCGTTTTAAGTGTTTGAACGACTGAAAAATTAGAAACGTTGTTTTATTTATATAAATAAATAGCTAGAATACGGCCGATAGTCATACATTTAACAATCGGTGGTATATATGCGTGAATAAACAGACATTTTGGACTTCAAAAGATGCAAAAACTTAACCTAGAAACAGTAAAGTTAACCTACCCATAAGGTAGCGTGTGTGTTTTAACCTCACAATTTAGATAAAGATGTAACCTCAAAATGAATATTCACGATATTAAGATTAATCTAGGTGCATAATATAATGATGTATCTAAACACTGTTTCACCTGTCAAACGGCCGATATGTCAAAATTCAATTTCGATATGACTTGCCAGGAGTTAAAATAGAATTGATTGAAGAAAATGTGGTATTTCGTTATTTCTAATCAATAAATATCGTATTAAATAACGCATATAATATTTCTACATATTAAATTATATCTAAATGTACTTTTAAAGTGATCTGTAAAACTATGTAATGTACTCTAAAATGTTTTTTTAAATGGCAATAGAAATCATCCACTAACAACAACATAATCATTTTTAGTGTAATTAATATATAATTATGACGACATTGATATCAAACGTATTTGTAACCGATTTTCTAGCCACAGTGGACATTTTAAAATTGAAATGCTTTTAATAAAATGGTTCTAAAACCTATCTAAAGTTGTCACTACAATCAATTTCAAACTAATCATTTTCTATTCCCGTCAATTGCATAAAGACGGTTTTACATTTGAACTCCTCGTGCGCAATCGTGTACTATTAACATAAAATATTTAAATGCGAATGCACGCAGGCATTTATTTCCGTACCGTTTAGCAAGATTTAAACAATTTGGATGAAGTTTTTTCTTTTGTCGTCTGACAGATATCCGCGACATCCCGAATCTATCACTGGTTGCTTTATTGCACCGAGAAATAATTGTACATACGTTAGGTTTATCTCGCGCGTAATTAATTGCATTCAGCCGGACATCAGACTGTCAACATAGTACAACAGACGTTCGCTACAAGACCGATGATAATTTTCACATCTCGCCAGCGAAATGGTAGCCAGCCAACCGTCGAGATAAAATCCTTCAACTTGTAAGTTGTAAACCGTAAAGCTTTCAATCCAGATATTCCCCGGCCGAGTCAGCATTGGCAGCTTCCATTATAATTAACCGCTCCGACTTATCAATTAACAATATCTCCTGTTACTGCGGGTCCTGCACTGCCGACTATAAACAATGCGATAGGGGCGCCCCGCGTAAACATGTCCGATATCTCTTCCAGCCTCTCCGAGACCGGAGGCCAGTGCTCGAGCGCTTGCTCTACACAGTAGTGATGGGTACATTGAAGTGCACACTTCGCACGTTTTGAAGTGTAGTGCACACTACAAACTAAAAACACCAAAGTTATTGAAAGTATAAACTCAAATAGTACACTTCATTTCAAAGCGAACACTACAAAGTACATACACTTCAAAGTCATCGAAAGTATGAGAAACATACTTTAAATAGTGCATTTTTTACGTGAAATTTTTGGGAAGTTGATGTAGGTATATGAAGAAATCTCTGGAAACTGTAACAATCCCCCCCCCCCCCCATGGTTTGAAAATTTTTTGGAATCGAATGAAGAAATCTGGCTGGCGACCTTTTTTTCATTACTTCACTTCATTTCGTAGTACTACAATTACTTCACTTCAAGTAGTTTTTACTACAATTGTAGTGTACACTTTGTAGTCTTCGAACTGGTGAACGTGTGTGTGTTGTAGTCTTCATTTTGAAATGTAGTTTTTCCCTTCGCTACAGTGAGCATCACTCGCGCACTAAATGAGAATCGCTCTTTATCTTGGAAAGGATGCACTTACACATCGTCATATTACATTATCGCGGTAAGGACAGACCACCTATTTGAACAGAAGAAATCAAACTGAATCCCAAATTCTCGTGCACTTTCTAACTTACTTACCATCACACCGTTTCGCTGTCTTTTTCCGTGTCACTGTCCTTTTCCGTGTCACTGTCCCAATTTCATTCTTCATTCTATCATAAATAAAGTGAAGAATGAAGAAATTAGGAAAGAAAGCAAAGCTGATTTTGGCCTAGCTAATAGAATTGAACAAGGATCGCTCAGATGGTTTGGGCATGTTGAACGAATCAATGAGGAAATAATGGTAAGAAAAAAGATATACGACGCACGTGTTGACGGCGCCAGAAAGAGAGGGCGACCGTGGATAACATGACCAGATAAACCGGATACTGTAAGATGGTTCCGTTCGATCCCTCAACTTGCATGGTGTATGAATGTGGACGAGCCGAGAGTTGTCAGGACAGAAGAGTGTGGCGCTCTACCCGCTCCGCTCTTCTGGTAGAGTAAACGTTTTATAACTTTGCCCTCCAGCTATTTTATATTACGGTCACCGTATTTTTCAATAAGCGTGCCGACCCGCGCCGTCAACCAACCACGACAAGGATAGCTACGAATATACTGAAACCATGTGTATTATGCACAATCGTTTCCTGCAACTCCTGCACGGGCATTTTTTCCAAAACGAAAAGACCGGAATGCTTTATTCACGACCTCTTACCGCCTCAATCGGCCAGTATTGTTTTGTAATTTCCGAACGTCTCACTCGCCCGAGCCCCATTAACTGCCACCGCTCGCCGCCAGAGTCGTGAGTCGTGCTCTCTCGTACGTCGCTTCATTTTATTGAATCTTTCCCGCCTTTGTAACCTTATGTATTATAAACCCACGGTTCTAAGGCCTCTCCGATCGACAAGCGACACTCAAAACTATCCTTCACATCCCTAACTCCGACAATAGCCGTGAGGAATACGATTCTCTCTTTTGGATGAAATCGTGTCTCAACAAATTTAAAAGCTGCGCTTGGAATTTTCTAGAACTAGACGCTCTCAACAGTTTTACTTCACGGAGAGCAGCACGCCTCAGATATGTGTATTATAAATCCATCGTGGGTAATTATATTGTCCAAGAATACACAATATTTAAGTACTATTTTAATATTTTCTCATGTTTTTCATAATAGTTTTACAAGTATAATAATATCATCCTGCCGTGTACATCAGACTTCTTTGATGAACACGAAATGTTTTTACACGAAAACGCACGATAAATCGATTAAAAATTTCTTATATTTTCAAAACTCGTCAATTTCATAATTTTTTACTCGAAACAGGTCTCGAAAACTTCGTTTATTACTAAGGTATTCTTTGATTCCGAGAAATACGGCGGTATTCAGAAAATAGCAATATTTGTTATCCCATATAAAATTGTTATGCCAACACTCAATAGGCCACAACAATAAAAAAAATAGACGTCACCCAGGTATTTGTTTCTTTCGGTTTCTACTTGAGAGAGAGTGGGAAAGAAATAAATACGTGACAGTTATCCGCCAAACGTCATAATATAAATACGAGTCCAACGCGACATTGACAATTTTGCCATACTTTTACATCAGGACGATGTTAGAGGAGAAATTTATAATTGCATTTATAGGAAAAAAAAAAATCTCTCTAAGCTTTAAATTCAGCATTAGTACTTATTTCGTGTAATTTTAGTTGAAACATGAGAATTGTGAGGTTTCGTGTGCGATAGGTAATTCGGTAATTCGTTTGAAGCTCTGGACCTGATCGCCTGGATAAGAAGGTACCGAAGAAATCAATTCCTTCTAAAGGCATTGCAGACATCGGACACCGTAATTAAAGATATTTACTTTGAGAAAGATACATAAAAATATACAAATCTCCTTATTTGAGTACTACGAACACTGAAGTACCTACAGGTACCCACGTCTCGTTTATTTATTTTTTTATACTCATCCATTAAATGTTGGGATAACAATCTTAAGATCCCAATATTGCTATTTTCGCAATACGGCCGATAGTGTGTATATAAAATCTTTCAAATAATACGAAATTCAATTTTGTATTAAACGTATAATATACCGTGAGGTGATGAAAATCTTGTAATGACGTTCTTTCTCGCGTCTTCATACGTCCCATAATGTATAAATGAGCGTAAAATGTACATTTCACACTACGAAAAAAAAGTTTTTGTTTTTTAATTACTCAACCGTAAAAAGTTGTATTCATGCTATCCCTTAATTGTCATAAAACGTTTTACTTCATACTTTAATATCATGCTGGGAATAAATGTTGGTCATCTGTAATGCTCATAATTTATTTTCAACATAATTTATTTTTTATACTATTCCAGAACATTGAATATGGCTAGTGGATCTAGCTTATATTTTGTAGCAAATTTAACAAATGACGCTTTAAGAGATTAAAAATATAATGATTATTTTAAAGAAATCATCGTAATAATAAAAATAGATTTTTTTTCTTAACATGCATGTTATAAGTAGTTAGATAATAAATTATCCATAATGGTAAATGATAAATTATCCAAATCGTTCCACACTATTTATTTACTCATAAATAGAATGCAGACAAATAATACTTAAATCCCCAGTACCTATAATAAATTTAACAATCGTAAGTGAGGTGATTTGCGAAAGAATAAGTAATTTTGAAACGTTTCATATTATAATCATTCGGTTAAATGCAAATCTGCACGATTTTCGCATTACGTCTGCTTACGCCTGTGTTTGTTTTGAACACGAATCCCGGGTTTGAGTACATAACAAGAAAACACATTTATTGCATCGCCCGTAGTTGTTGTTCCCCGGCGCTGGCACTGTCGGGAGAAAATAATGACTTTCTGCACAAAACTTTTATCACGGGCTCGGAGCGGTAATACGGGATATTTTTCTTTGTTGCGAGCATTAATACGGGATACATTTCATCTCAAGTCGCTCGCTGTACGGCGAGTCCAATGTTTTTAGACGGGTCTTCGTTAAATTAAATCCTACTCGAAGTAAAAATTGTCCTTTTTTTCCGTTCTCATTTCTGCGTGGATGTGTCTCGCTTTTTTCTCGGTCTCATTTGCAAAACGAGAGCGGTGTCGCAATATTTATTTAACGATTATTTATTTTTACAAAGCACTTATTTTACTTCATCTTCTTCCGTGATTTGCGTTCTTCTTCTACATATTTATTTATCCCTTTTATGTACATGGAAACTAATTATTCAAACGAGTCATCATAAATTATTTATTTGAAACCAATCTCCAAATTAAAAAAAAATATACGTGTTCTTTAAAATTTTACTCATAACATTCAAACAATTAGTCTTGTGTCTTTTTACTCCCTTTATATTAACTCGTGGCGTCTGCTTGCTTGCCGTCAACAAAAACTTTGGATCGATTTTTGACTCTTTTCCCGTGATCTAATCGAGCTGAAACTTGGCAAGTAGACTCGTGGCGACGATCAAGAAGATCTATCAAATTTTCGTTAAAAAAAATTAATAATTATAGCATAAATTCGGATTTTTAGACATTTTATTGGTTTTTTCAAATTGGAATCATTAGAAAAATTTGATTACGGCGTCCCGATAACGTCGCGGAATATTTTCTAAATTTGAATTACTCCGTCGGTATGCATAATAATGACAAATGTTTTTAGAATTTAATCTTCAAAGCATGAAGTGTCTTATCAAAGCTCAAAACATCTGACATTTTAGAAATATATTAAATTACTTTTTATTTATTAAAATGTTTTAATAAATAAATTTTTTTTATTAAATAATAAATATTAAATTAAATAATAAATAATAAATATTAAATAATAAATAAAAATAAATAAAAGTTTAGTGTTATGTTGTATGTTTTAATTCGTCTTTAATTGTTGTTATATTTTACAAAGAAAGGGAGTATAATAAAAACTATGGGTTACTTTTATTCTTATTGAGCAACTTAAAAATACGGAACAAACAAAGTCTTATATTTTGATATCTGGAACATGAAATACAATGGAAAAGAAAGCACCCTATCCGATGATTGAAATGTCGTTGCGTGTTGAAAATGGTCGCGTTGACTTAGACATTTCGAAGACGAAGAAAAGCGTATCGTTCGAGAGTTTTTGATGTTTCCGACAAAACAAATTTAATTAACAAAATTAGTTTATGTTTGTGTGTATTATGCAAATAATAAGTTTTAAGATTAAAAATATGCAAATAGTGAGTTTAAAGAATAAAAATTAAAACAAAATTAGTTTATGTTGGTGTGTATAATGCAAATAATAAGTTAGTAAGTATTTTCATAATCTATGAATTGTTATATATTTATTCCTTTTCTTCGTCGACCTATGTGTATTATATTTTCTCCGACCGTTAATTTATTTGTGAGTTGCTTGAAATGTTTTCGTTTTCACATTTCCCGTTCGTTAAACCATTCATAAGACCCGAGTCATCTCCATAGAATTATATTTCGATTTGAATGTCAATCAAGATCTCTCTGAGATAAATGTCTAGCCGTACCTCTCCTATGTTCGATTTCCGACAGATGTCTTTATTACATTCACAGTTATTTCAACATCACGATGTATTTTTGTGGTCGTACATTAATTACGACCGGGAGAGGTGCATTGATGTCAAGAGGCAAATACGTGAAAGTATTTTGTGTTGGATGTATTATTGCACCGGTGAATACATTCTCAGTCTCGAGGCTTTCATGCGGAAATTATTAGACGCTTTAGAAGAAATATTAGAAAACATGTGCATATTGGTCGCCTTAAGATAATAAAAGTAAAACAAAAATGTTTTTTTTCAATCAGTCACTATCAAATCTTGGTATAATATACATAACTTAAATTTTATTTCGATTAATTTATTATATTTTGCATTCAGGAAACTGTGTACGAATATAAATAAAATAAAAATTAATGACGAGTTTTACAGACGTGCATACGCTTTCTTTGTATATATTCGTAATCGATTTTTTAATATCACCCATCAGTATCCAAATTTAAATGCCAAACTTTACGGCTAAGAGCTCAACAAAACCTAATAATTTTAATTGTAATAATAAATAATTACCCAATCATGTCATCAAATGATTGTTAGATAACAGTGTACAAGTATAATGTATACTCATCCACTTTACCTAAATAAGGAAAGTTTCAGAGCTCTAGATAGTCATTGGTGAAAAATAAATTACAAGATTTCACCACAAACGACGAACAAAGAGAGTTAAATAAAAAATGTAAAAAGGTACTCGATTACCCCTTGGTGCATTCTCTCTTACATTATAATACTATTGGATGGGGAGGGGCTTATAAATCCACCCTAAAGCCATTTACAATTCAAAGAATCGTTCTTAAAAAATCTTATGACTTTCCAAGTATAGATATACTTCATGAATTTAAAGCATCCCCTGTTACAGAAACAAAGGGACGAAAAAAAATATCAATTTTAAGAATTACGTAAATATGGTTCAATACATGTCACAAATCAAAAAGAAACAAACTTTACTGGATACGAACAATTAAAAAAAAATCTCTGAATCTTGACAAAAATGGATTGTATTAATTTTCATATTTCAAATATTTTCTGCATAACGTACACTAATATAATGTAGATAAGTTTACCGTTTATAACAGCATTTAAAAAATATGTTGATAAGACAATTGATACAAGATGAGTAATGAATACTCCTTCCACAAGCATGAGCGGTTAGCTCATTTTTATTTTATGGCGAGTAAAGCAAAGATAAAATTTACGTAATATTTAATACAATATAAAATATGTATTAAAAATAATAATTACGTATGTACCTTAAATTAATAAGTAAATTAATACATAAGTACCTACTTTGAAATTCTTTTTAAAGAGAATTTAAATTTATCTAGATGAGTCTTAGTCCATGTAATATAATAATCGTGTTGAGTTCGCAGGTCAGATTAATGAATATTGAGTAATCAATCCGTATCTCTTCTATATAATATATATGTATATTGCTGTATGTACTTAATGTATTTCTTTGCACTTCCTACTATACTTTCACCCACCGTTATCTATCTAAGTATTTAATTTTTTACGAAGCCATCTCAACTCAAGATATGTATTGTAGACTTTTAGAAATGTTTGCTAATAAAAGAAACATTTCAGTAGTTGAAAATCAAAACCTACCTTGCTCCGCGAACTTTTGTTTGATAAATCAAAAAAATAGTTTCACATCTTTTTATAACTTTAATAAGCTGATTTTTAACAACCAATAACTTCAGATTGGTACATGTAGTTAATATATATATGACAACTATTATTTAAAATATAGGAATAAGCTTAAAGAATATATTGAGATTTACATCTAAGTAAAATGGTGGGCAACTCATATAAGTACATATTTTTTATTTTATTGTATATATTTTCTATACCAGAATCGATAAGATACTAAGCTTTCCTTTATCGTAATGAAATTGACTTGTAAAATAAAAATTTATTAAGTTATCATTTTTTTATTATCAATAACAATTTTTAATTTAATAAATAAGTTAAAAATTTAATAATATGCTGAATTGATTAGAAAAGGGAATAACTGTCGAAAAATTTATGTCAATGTACTAGGCTACCGTGGCGAAACTGGAAAACGCGCCGCTCCTGTATAGAGTGGAGGTCCGTGGTTCGAATCCCGGTAGCAGCTAAAATATTTTTTTTGGGTTTTTCTCGACGTAGTTTAAAAATTGCACCTATAATGACATGTGCTTACTCTATAAAAATGAGGATTAATCACAATTATATAATTCTTTTTATCTACCTAATTGATTTGACGTTCACAAAACACGTTTGACAAAGGAAATGTTTGTCATCCGTGCAGAAATCACGTTGCAAATCGATCGTCGTTTTCGGTCCGATCTCGCTCGGCCGCGGTTCGATGCCCGCGCAATCGTTACATCTAGAGCCAATATATGAGAATATCGTTCAACCCGACTGTAGTTTAATTCTCTTTGTTCCCTACACGGACACAACACGTATGCACGCTCACAGACACATGCGCGACGCATCGAGTCTAGGATTCTTCCAGATTTATTTACTACGCCGCGTGAATTAAATATGAGCGACTCTTGCCTTTTCGCAACGCGAATGGAAATGCCACCAGCCGATCTCTATCGCGCAAATAAATAATGACAGGTGATTCGGCGTAATTGACTCCACGCAAAATGTTGCTTTATTCTGTGGAATATTTTATCGCTTTCCGAACGGTGTCGATCACGCGTGGGCGCAATAGATACAGACAAATAAATTAAGTGTTCTATTTATTTTTGGCCACACTCCTAGTAGACTGTTGCGAAATTGATTTACGTAGGTACGCCGCCAATACTGAATCGCCAGACATTTGGAAAATGTATATTAGGTAAATTTTCCAAAATTTTGGCCGCGCAAATACGGCGTACCTATTGAATAATAATCTGTAGGTTTTAAACGACACTTGGGTTACTTTGAATATTATATAAAATTGTCCTAATTACCATTGCCCCTCCTTTACCAAGATATGCTCTCTGCTAAATCGAAGGCACTCGGCAAGCTGGTAGTCCCAAGGAGACCTGTGGAATCAGCTGCCCCCAGTGTTGCGATCCATGGAAAATCAAGAATCTTTCAAGAAGAGGCTTAAAACTCACATCTGCAAAGCGCCCTTGAAGCGTCTTTCACGCAAAAACCGCGCTATAAAAATTATCCCAAACAATACATTTATGAAAAACTATTTGTAGATACTTAAATATATGCTACGCAAAATAAGAACTTTCTAGGGTACGGAATTCAGTTGCTGAACGCTACGAAACTTACTTCGATAATTTAATAAAATTAGTTATATTTTTTCTTATATCTCGTCTAAACAAAAAATTGTAATCACATCTTTACAAATTATAATTAAAAATTCACATTTTATAAATAAAATAATAATACAGTTATTATCACGATGATTTTCTTTAAAAAGAATGTAAATGTTTCGGGAGCGATGTTATCACCACGTTTTACCGCATCCCCTTTTGATACTCTCCTATCATAATTAACAAATCTATCTTTCTATACTTGAAAATACTTTTGAGACATTTCTTGTCTGAGGAAGGGAGCTTCGCCCCCGAAACCTGTAGATTTTTTAAAATTAATCTTGGTAAAATAAAGTGTTTCATTATTATTTTTAGAAATATAAATTATTTGTCATCCACGTTTTGTTTAGAACATCCTGTACAGCAGAATACTAGATCTTAACCACTACTACTTTGACGCTGTCAATATTGCAATGTTTACAATAAACGTCGGATGACAAAGAACTAATTTACTTAGCTTGGATTCCAATTGGATAATAATCATCATCGTAAGATAGATGCTTCGTTGGAAATCGTTTATAAAGGCTAGTGATGGGACAATGCGTAATTTCTGAGTAAAGTACTTCGAATAAACGCTAACAATAGCAATCTAAATTCTTATATTGTTGTATAGAAACTCCGTCTCGAGTGACTCCAAAAGCCAGCAGTGTCAACGCTGAGTCTTCCCTTCAAACAATGTTTGTTGCCTTTTATGGAAGATTCAACACAGTGTGGCATAATTCGGCCCTTTCACCACTCTCCAGACAAAATTGTGTACATAATTTGTACCATTAAATACAAGGTGTAACAGAGCTAGTCCACGATACTTTATATGTGAATTCCTGCCTTGAAAATGAGTTTAAAATGTTCAAGCAACCGTGAACCAATATCAATAGTTATGGAGATATACGATGTCAATTTTTGTATTTTTTTTTCAATATTTCTGAGTTATTTTATGCAAAACGTTGAACTACAGTAACTTATTTAAAGATTTTTATCTTCTTTTTTTTTACGTTTTCATAGTTTTGCAAGATTTTTATCATTTTATTTGACTTGTGTTGAAACGAATGAATTTTTCATAATCGAAATATAAGTTACTGTAATGATAGTTCAACGATAACGCCAGAAATATTGAATAGTATTCAAACTTTGATATTGCATATCTCTATAAGATTATGTTGTGGTTGCTTGAACATATTCGACTCATAGTCATGGCAGCAATCCACCTGTAAAGTATTATGGATTATCCCTGTTACACCCTGTATACATTTTGTGTTTTGACGGTTTATTTATACATAACAATATTCTTCAATATGTATCGCAATCCATCTCTTATATTGTAATCTTACTTATTTAGCATCACGCCGTTTCCCCGCGGGGGCAGGCAGGGAGACAACTGACAACTCTCGCCTCATCCACATTCATACATTTTCGCATACAAGCTCCATGATTATTGAGACACCTAACAGGAGCATCCTCGAGCATCTGATTAATGGTCAACCCAGGTCTTCCGCGATCGTCACCCCTTTCTGGTGCCGTCAACACTTGCGTCATATATTTTTCTTACCATTCTTTCCTCAACCAACTGGGCGACCCTTTTTTCATTCTATCAACAGAACTACGCTATATCGGCTTTACATTCTTTCCCAATATTGTAATCTAATATTTTATTGCTCAATTCTGTTACAAATTCCACATCTACATACATTAACTTATTTACGAGCTCTGAATGTGTTTTGCTCTCGCGTTTTGCAATTCATCGTATATAAAAGTGTAATTATCGTGGCTTATCATAATATCAGCGCCGAACAGTTGCAATAATAATTTTATAAAGCTGTAAAAAATCCGAAAGTCAACAGCAATTTGCGCTATTCCGGCCGTTCTCTAAGTGTATAATTTTACTTACCCGCGTATTTATAACTTATGATAGACACGATAAAAATGACCTAACCCAAGCGGGCACCGCCTCGCGTCGCTACTATTTAATTTTCGAATGATTATCTTTTATACGTCGTCTTTCTGTTTATAATTCACGCATTGACTAGCGAGTTGAAAGGTTCTATGGACACAATAAAAGTTTTACTAAGGGCATCGCTTCACGACTTTCACGATAAGCCTCAGGGATGCAGGGAGGCTACCCGTGCAATGCCGGGTAGTTAGTATTAAGCTATCCAGCAACAATTATTATAAAATGTATATTTAGGATGTTAACACAAATGTTAGGAATATTGTGTACTCTAAACGAAACGCGAAACGCTTTCCAGTGGATTGCCATGTCATACCAGAGGTTTCGAGTTCGATTTCCGTTGAGGTCAATATACATCTATGTGATTTTATCAAACCTGGCTTTCCCTTGGTGTCTTTCGCTATAATAATTTGGTCTCTTGTTGTTTTGTAGATTTAAAAATTAAAATAAATTACTTTAGAAATAACTTGAAATTCATAGATAATATAACCAGTGGCGTAGCGACACATTATAGGACCTCCAGGCAAACACATACCGGGCTCCTTCCTCCCCCCTCCCATGAATCTACCTAATTCAGCAATTTAAATAAAAATAACTCTAAACTTATTTTTAAAAATTATACTATTGGGTGCATACGTTACACAATTATAAATTCATCATCTTCTTCCCCTTGTCCTAGTAGGGTCGGGGCCAAAGACTCGATAAAGTGCCTCCATAATCCCCTGTGTTGTGTTGCTGCCATACAAGTTAACCAGTCCAGACCCATTCTATTTTCATACACATTTTTTTTTTTTGTCTTACCCAGTTTCACTGTGGCGACCCTTACTCT
The DNA here is from genome assembly GCA_016648135.1 of Agrypnia vestita. Lineage (NCBI taxonomy): Eukaryota > Metazoa > Arthropoda > Insecta > Trichoptera > Phryganeidae > Agrypnia > Agrypnia vestita. Next base: position 76,739 of record JADDOH010023988.1, read on the forward strand.
ACTGTAATGTGGCCATCTTCCTGCCAAGAGCTCTTGGTATTCGTTCTTCTGGCATTCTTAGCACACGTCCAAGTCACTTAATTTGTTATTTTTTATATGTAGGAGTAGGGGGCTCCTTGCCGAGAGTGTGCCTTATGTCGGCACTTCTCGGCAGCATGGATCCCTGCTCTCACTCTCCGTTAGGATCTAAATTTGATGGCCATATGGTGGGCCTGTGCGCAGATTCGACGATTATAATTTTAAATTAGTTAATATAATATACTACTGCTCTTTTAAAATTGGTTTATCTGGATGGACGTTCAAAGATGGTACCAACCTCCTTGAAGGTACCATAAAATTATTTTAATTTTATGATACACCTATTCTTTCCTTCGCATTTTTTTTAAACCAATGCTGTAATTGTTGCGATTACTGAACTTGTTTACAGATTCCGGCCCTCATTGAGGTCCAGGTTCCGGGCAACAGCCCAGGCAGTAGGTACGCCACTGAACAAAATACATATACATTATATATTTTTTTAAATGATCTAAAATGCGTGAAGACAACGCAGAAGATTTTCAATATTTCGATTAAATTTAAACACGCGATGGTGCTAAATACGCTACTCAAGTTAATTAATTTGCTTTAAATATTTTGCGCATCAGATTATCATCTTCCGAAGTGGTCAGAACCCGGTGACCCCTAAACTCCCAGCACCGGTTATGATTTAGTGTCGACACTTATACGTTACACTGTCCACAGTCTAGTCTAGTCTAGACGCTGCAGACAATCTGTCTGTGTAAATAATGTATTTAAATTGGCCTCTCAGTGTAGGCCGCCTTGCCTACCTCCGACCCGATCCTGACGTCATCATTTGTAATTATCTAATTGCGCATGGGAGCACGAGATGAGCACTTTATAAAAAGGGTCCTTGCCGCTCCCGGTATTCCCGCGGTGGCTGGAAAATTTCTACGTTTTTCTACTATTGTTGTTACTGGGCTGGTTTTTAACGGCTGCGGGATGTGACTTCAAATTGAAACAAGGTCAGACCACTTAATAAGAGCGTATATAATATCTACCTTTGTTATAATGTCGTATTGTGTGTTTTTTGCGTTCTGGTGTTCTATTATATGATTTAGCCAATCGCGTGTAGTAATGAATGTACTATTTAGTCGACATCAAGAACGTCAGATTGATTCTCTTAAATAAATTCTTATTTATGTGAAATACCCACCCGCTTTTAATTTTTCTGTGATCCCTATTTGTGCTTTATATAAACTTTAGATATTTGTTGAAGAAAATTGTATTAAATCGTCAAATTTTGGTATCAATTTCAAACATATCATAATATAAGAAGTCGCCGTTTCACTCACCAAATCATACAAAATAATATTAGAAAAAATGTATTACTACTATATCGTTACTGGATATTCTTAGTAAGGCGTCGGCTGTAGTGTTATAGTATTTGATTTGTTTTTATATGCAACCATGGCCAGTAGTCATGGAGCTATCATCATCAGCAGTTATGCATCAGGAGCTATGCAATATTAGATTTGCATTTTTAAAAAATATTTTTTACAAAACGTTGGACTGTCGTTATAATAAGTTATACGGAATACGAAAAATTCATTCGCTTCAATACGAGTTAAATAAAATAATAAAAACTCTGCAGAAATTCGAATTGGAATTTTTCCCAATTGGAGTTGGAAGATTTTTATCACTTTATTTGACTTGTGTTAAAGGGAATGAATTATTCATGCACCACTAGTTCACCTGTTGTATGCATTCATTGTTTATCAATATATCACACTTAGGCTAGGCACATACACTATTATTATCGCGTCTAAACTATTGAGTCGACCGTTCTCCTCGACTAAACTATTGAGTCGACCATTCTCCTCGACTAAACTATTGAGTCGACCATTCTCCTCGACTAAACTATTGAGTCGATCGTTCCCCTCGACTAAACTGTTTTGTTTTTAGAGGTCACAAACACAATTTACCTTCCGTTATTGAGATTCCCAACTTTGGTGTGCGTGGGCCCAGGCTTATGCACTTAGTCCAAAATTATTAACTGAAAAGCATTTGCTTGAATTTTCATTTATATATGGAACACAAAGCAAAAAAAAGGAGAATGCGATATTGTGTACTCCCGATAATAACCGACAGATTATTTGTTAAATGAAAAATTACATACTTTACATTACAATCTGAAGGAATATCTAGAAAAGATTTTTAATTTTTATAGAATGAGTAAAATGAAATAATTTCACTGATTGGTTCATATATACAGTATCGTGACAACATGAAAGCTCTATATCACCAAAAGAACGACTAAATGTTACTTTAAGGTAAGTAAAACACAATTTCAATCAGTTTTAATCACTTTTTTATGAATTAAACACATTGCAAATAATTACAAATCAATTCTAATACTTTCGAAGGCGAAGGACTGAAATTCGACACTTTAGTAGCTTTACATAGAATTCGGAGTAGATGAAGAAGGCGGGCGATGATTGTAGCCGTTTTGGTGGTGCGCAGAAGATCCTGTAGGTTGTAGAAAATTGTTTGTAGTATTTTCTCGAAAGGAGACCCTTCTATTAGCTTTTACTCTTTGTAATATTTGAAGAATTTCGATTTTTGCTTGTAATTTCTCATCCTCTGTGAGGGATTTCAATGTAGGAACTAATGAAAGAGCAAAGTTTTTATCCGCGTTTAAATCTTCCTGTGTGATACTTGACCTAGGTCGTTGGAAGTCTACATTTGTGGTTTTTGTTTGTTTTTTGTTTGATTGCTTTGCTGACCTCACTCTCGGTGATACGATTTCCTCGTTTGATTCCACGTGATCGTCTTCCTCTTCGAGTTCGCTCGGAAGTATAATATTACTTTCAGTGGGTCGCCGAGCGAAAGGGGACTTGAGAAACAGCAAGTTCTCAAAGTAAAGATACTTTCTACGTTTGTTTGCCGCTTGTCCTGATTTATTTTTCTGTGCCTTCAATTCTCTGGAAAAGCATGTCCTCAAATTAATCCATTTCTTCTGCACCTCTGCACCTTTAATAAAAATCATATTTTATGCTATAGAGGTAACTCGTAGTTAATAACGAAAATTTCGGAGGGAACACTACACTTTGAGTGAATTGTCAACGGTTAAGGAGGTAAGCGACATCAAAATTTGGAATTTGATTTTTAAATATTTCTGATTATGCTTTGTAAAACTTTAGACTATCATTAAAGTCATTTATATCGATCTTAAAAATTCGTGCGTGGCGGGGAGGGACGAGGACACCAGGGGTCCCCAAATTTTGAAGGGAAAAAGCAAAAATGTTTGCTTATATATTTTTATAATTTTAAAATAAATACCCGTACCTTTAAAAACAAAGATTTTAATTATTAGTTTTTTTTAGTCTCTGGTAATAATTAATACGTAATAAAAAAATAACTTACCAATTTTTCTTCTATTTTCTCCATTCAATTCCGCCCAGCCATTTACCACTTCCAAGCACACCTCCTCCCATAGTTTTCTTTTATGATTAATGTCAGAATACTCTTTTAGACATTTTAAGTATAGCGCTGGCCTCTTTTCTACACTCTCAATAAAAAACTCTATATCGTTGTTAATAACTCCGGCCATTTTAAGAGCGTCCAAAGCCACCTCTTTCAGCTCGGAATGTTAGAACACAACTGAACAGTCGCGGATCGATCTTTTGGTCGGGTATATGCGCGCACAAATACGTAGCAATCTACATACAGCTGTCGGCAGATAGTTGTTCAACTGTTTTGTCAGGAGACGTTCGAAACGTGTTTTGATTTTTTATCGAGCAACTATCGAATAGTCAGTTTACATACAGCTGTCGTTGGGGACGTACAACTGTATTGTCAAGAGACGGTCGATAACGTGTTTTGATTTTTTTATCGAGCAACTATCAAATAGTCGGGTGTATGCGTATGTGTGCCAATACGTAACAATTTACATACAGCTGTCGGCCGATGGGTGTTCAACTGTTTTGTCAAGAGACGGTCGATAACGTGTTTTGATTTTTTTATCGAGCAACTATCGTGTCGAAATATGTGTACTGCCACACGATCCAATAGTCTTGACAGACAACTAAATAATCGAGAGATTTAAAATTGTATGTTTGCACTTAGCCTAAGAATAGAAATTCACTATCCATGTGTCCATCGGATATCCTGGTCACCATGTACTGCAGTTCAGCTTCGCTATTAGCCACTAGCTACTAGCGCTGCATCATCCGCATATAGTTGCCGTGGTGACATTACGCATCTCTGTTTAACCCCTTTCTAATTCAAACCATGGCGTGAATGCCTCTTTAATTCCACGCAAGCTCTACTCCCTCCGTATAGGGATGCATTGCCTGTGTGAGCTTACTCTTCACCCCGTATTCAGACATAACTTTCATCTTATCACTCTGACAAAGGCACAAAAAAGTTTTTGATTCTTCGCCAAAAACTTTTCCGTCATCTTTTCAGTAAATCTGATGCATGTATACTCTACTACTCACGAATGCTCCCTGTACATACGAATATAATAAAGAGACGTGTCGTTCATTTGCCCGTCATATTTATTGTAAGATATTTTTTTCAATCCATTATGTTCAGCGCGGTAGCTATTGAATGACTTGACAATGACAATGACAATTTGCTATAATATATTCCATTTCGTATACTACCTTTAAGCTGAGCCTCTTCGAAAAAATCTCCAAATCTCACGCTCTCCAACATTCCACGTGCCTGGCAGATAGATCTTCCTAAATTAGATATTCTATAAAATATGGAAATCATGAGCATATATAATATAATATATTATGAGTATCTATATAAAAAATTTATCTCACCCATGCATAGAAATACTCTGTGCTAAAATTGATGTTTGATAAGATACACGAAATTTAAATTATATTTAATGTATGAAAATACGTGTTTATTTGTATAAAATATTTGTATTTTTGTGATTCTCGCCGTTTCAAATAACATTAGATTTTACGTAATATTTTCATTCTTAGCGTTTGTGTAGTTGAGGAGTATGTTTTGTTAATATTTTTATGTTTGTATGAAAAGGAGTGGCTGCAGGAAATAAAGGGATGGTTCTTTGAACGTTTGAAAATTTGTCATCCCCGGCAAGGCTAACGATAGTATTAAAATCCTGGTACCAGCATTGACGTGTGGGAGTGAAGCCTGCAGCTGGCGGAAGTGAAACGAAACAAGCGTAGTAAACGGTATTAAAATAGGGTCTCTTGGGTGGTTTAGTTACGGAAGAAGGAGAGAATGATAAGATGCTATATGATGCGAATGCTGATCAAAATACAAGATGTCCGCGGAAGACTTGGCATGACCGAGACATAAATGTGGTCATATTAGAGCTGCCAATAAATGACAAGCATGCATGAGAAAGTGTATAAAATGTGGATGAACGGCGTGATGGTAAAATAAATATCTGCATTTTGTTTTACGATGTGATGAAGGCATTATAACAAATAGGATAATAATTCAGTTTGTCAAAATTTTTCACAGTACTACTGGATTTTGTCCCAGGATATTATATAGGATATTGCTTTAAAAATTCCAATCAAAAATAGATGTCTCATTAGTGACATTTGTGTTTAATTAAGGGGAATGAAAAAGCTTTGGATGTCGGTCGCGCTAATGATAATTACAACATGCATATGAAACGGGTTGTAAAACTTAATACATATAAGTATATACAACTTCCAAAAATGTAGTATTCTATCATGGGTGGAAATGTGAACGTTACATCGTGTAAAAAGTGATCACTTAAGCCAGCCGTACTATAGGTCCTAAGCCCTATGAACACCCAAAGACCTGAATTCAAAGTCATTACTTAGGTGCTTTAATGGTTAAGGTACGCCTTAAAAGTGGTATTTTGTGTTGAAAATAACGCTTTTAAGGCGTACCTTAACCTTTAAATCATCTTAGCATCGGGTCTGATCGGCAATATTTGAGATCGTGATTTTTTTATTGTTATTTGTGTGGTGTATTCCAAGTAAGGACCAATTAGAGTGGAACTGCTCGTCCTTGAACAGTGCTCCATTTCACTTTTCACACTCGTCCCCATATATAAACCGTGAGAAGCCAATAAAAAAGTTTCCACTTGGCATGTAAGTCGGCTGTCGCTGGTGGTGACCGCAGGACGCGCGGAATATCGCGCGGGAAGATATCGCTTGACTTATTAAAGCGATAATTCAACGGCTCGGCGGTCGGGACGATTTGCGGTCGATGCGTCCGTCACCATTGTGCAATTTTGATTCTCATAAAGGAACGGGCGCAGAGTTGTACAAACAATCGTAAATCGCGTCTCCGTTGCGACACAATTCCGCTCTCGGCGGCCCGGCTCGCCGCGCGGAGATGTTTTCGTCAAAGAGTAAACAACAAACACACGAATCGAGTTTAGGGAGAACGGCGGTAACCTATCAACTTTATTCCGACTGTGTTTATGGTTGCGGTTGGCAGATACAGATATGCCCAAATAATTTATATTCATTAATTATAAAAATTAAAATCATAGTTTTATGATGTATGAATATAAGCCATGATCAATGCTGGTAGTAAATATCATACAGATTGTAGATAATACCGTAACTACGTACGTAGGTAATTTTTATAGTTGTTCTAGTATTTCGTATATACTTAATAAACTTTTATTTGGCACTTTAACGTTTTGTTTATTGTATTATACATAATATTAACTCAATGTATAATAAATAAATGAAAATTAATATATGTATGTAATATACAGTGTAAGGGTCCTCAATACTTTACAGGTAGATTCCTGCCTAAATTTTGAGTCAAAAATGTTCAAGCAATGATTTCCTAACATCAATTCAAATGTAGATAAGGGACTTGAAAGTTTGCATTTTTTTCTCAATATTTGACTACTTTTTTATAAAACTTAAAACTATCGACCACTGCAATTCTATAATTCGGGAATTTGGTTCGTCCTCACACAACTGGTGTCATCTGTATACTGGGTACCTATATGTTGTTTTGTGTCAGAATTCAGATGAGGAGGAAGTAGCAGAATTCAGATCACTGGATATATTTTTGAATATTGTCAGTCATATACATTACAATTTTTCACATGAAAAGCTATATGTGGTTTGAACAGCGTTTAAAACAACTTTTATTTCTATGTTTACTTTTAAACCTAATTTTTATCTGTTTTCTCTCCCCACGCCATCTTTATCAGTGCTGATTTGGTTTCCACCTTCATTTCTACCTTTTGAAAACGTGGTATAGTGGGACGCCGTCCGTCCGCGTTTCTCCATTTTCCATTATTGATTAGATTGACATTTACAATGCTGATTTTATTTCCGACAAATATTATAAATGGCCCTTGTATTGATCGCAATGCATTCAATATTTCGTCCAATCCAGTGTGTCTTTTCACGTATCGCGGCATATTCTCCCTTATTCTTTTTATAATAAGGTTCTTATGTTACTACGATTTAAAATAAACAGGATACGAGTGTAAAGTTTGTATGAGAAATTTCAAGACATCTGCCAAACGTCAAAGTTATTTAATAGCGATCTTAAGAGTAGACAGGGTTATTTTGTATGTGGGGTTTAAAAGCAAAGGCAGCAATATGTAAAAAAAAAAATACAGTCATGGAGGATTAATAATTTATAATGTACTGAATTTGAGATGTTATAGGAAACATTGCCTATACATTTATAGGAATTATGATTTTGGAAAGGATAGACATAAAATCTAGAATTCAGTAGTTTTTAAATTAGTACCTAATCGTCGATGACTGCATTCAAAACATTTGTTTTTATATTGTTCCCTTTGCTTTTATACCCCACATCTAGTGAATCCGATATTCCTAGTGAAAAAAATCATATGACTGTTTAATACAAACTTTATTTTTGTTTTCTTCTTCAAAAAAATGACTTTAATTGATGCGGAGGCGAACACTATCATATTGTATCAGAACAGAAAAGCGATGCGCGCTACAGTTGTCTCAATATGGAAAACTTAAAAATTTTAGATACATTATTATTCGCATCTGTCTGAGACGCATCCTCCGATTACAAGCATACACGAAGTCATGAATGTCCTGCAGCAGCCGAGCACAATCAGATCTGTCAGTATTTACAGAACTTAAGGCCTTATTTTTTAAAATCTTTCTTTACTTTTCGCTTTTACTTTTCCCAGTTATTCGGAGGCTCCTCGCAATTGCGACCTACCCGCTTCCACAAATCCGCCACTGATTTTAGCACACAGTGTGCAATAACCACGATTACTTTACTACTTGTTTATTTATCACTTTGCTAGCGAAGGATTGTACGAGATGGGGGCACAAATGAGAAGGTGGTTTTAAAACCGATGAAGACGTTTAAACCACGTAATGAAATCACTCCATGTCGAGACACGTTTAATCACACGCCGTCAGCTTACTTAAAAGCTTCGAGGAATTTTATTTACACAAATTAGTCGCCACACAAATTGCTGTTTGAGCGCAACCATCTGTTTAGGTTGTCATTGTGGCGGCCGCGGCGTGACGCAAGCACGCCCGATTAGGAAACTTCTTTACCGACGGTTGAATATGGACGATGATTCGAGATGATTGCGGGGACCGATTTTGTCCGCTCGGAGTTTCTCTCGCGAACAACAAAACGTTAAATAATTGACATTCCGATTTCCACTTATACATTCGTTCTGACTCATGTTTGGATCTGCGCACACGGGCTCGGCCCTATTCGAGAATTGTTGCGATCTACGAGGAACGAATCTGTTATTTATCTCTCTTTCCATTTCCACTATTTTATAACTAAACTGAAACGTTTGAGATGTGAAAGGATCGACTTGGATCGTCGATGGAGGGATTCGATCGAGGATAAAGAAATTAGAAAGTTATAGCTATTGTTTGACTCTGTTAGATTTAACATTTCGATTAAGAGCTTCGTACTTTTGATAATTTACATTTTCTTTTTGATAGACTAAGAAAGTTGGCATTTTTGAAAAATTAAAAGCGAGAGTTTTCCATCATACTCGTATTTATTCAATGTGTATAAACATACTAATATTTTTTGGATATAAAACCATCCGTGAATCTCTTAATAAGGTATCTCTTTTTTTTTAAATATAGATGCCATCACAGAATACGTGTCGCATCAATATTCTTACTATTCTCAAACTAAGCCAAAAGCTTATGCTATGAAAATAGGACTAACTCACTAGTGTCCTGGAATGGGGCTCGAACCACCAGATCACTAGGCGAGCGTCATGACCACTACTCTAACAATAATATATAAACTCACTAGAATGTTATATGTTTATCCGTTGATAATGGCATAATCTGCCGAAACGATCGTTCTGGTTTCGACAATATAAATATTTAACATCTTGTGTTTTTTTTAATTTTACAAAATTTTCTGACTTAGACAAATTTCATGGGGGAACTGTAAAAAACATATTCTAAAAATATCATCATTTCAGCTTAGTGTTTCTCTGTGTACTACATAATGCTAATAACATAGGATCGGATCATGTAATCTTTTTAAACGATGCTTGTATGTACCTAGTGGATATATTTAGCATGCAAAAATAATGTTGTATACGAGGTGTAATTGGGCTCATAAATATATTTTTTTTACCGATTCAAATGTAGGAGGCATCTTGATTGGAGTGTAAACCTATTTGTTCGCTTTTAATCGGATGAGGGTCGGCCGAACAGATTCCCATGGCAGCTAATGGTGTGCTACCGGCACGCCTCCCATGTGTAGAGTGCTAATCGGCCCCTCCGGCCAGTGCGCCTATCTCGTCATGCCATCTTGTACCGAATGGCTAATTATCGATTCGTGTACCTGGACAATATCGGCGGATTTCCCCCGGCCCGTTCTTCGTAAACAACAGCCTATTTAGATGTGTGTTTCTCGAGTGTCCGTTCCTTGGGTTATTTTATAAATGTTTTTTTCTTCGGGCGTTGATGTTATCAGTATGTATTCCACGACGCCCATTCCTTTAGTATGTATAATAACAGTAGTATCGAATTTTTTCAGTGATGATTGAAACATATAAAGTTTAGATAATATGCTATCGGGGAAATCTCTCTCCGGTATTATTTCATCGATGTATAAATAATTATTATGCGCGATCATAAAAACAAAAGAAAAATGTTTTTTGACGTTGTTTTATTGTCATCGATACTTTTTTGTTAACACATCGTAATGGTCATTTTTTGTAATACAGGTAGCCCTTGATTTTACGATAAAATTTGCGATCCGCATAACACGTGTGAAGATTAACACTCTTAATAGATAATCGTTTTTATAAATATTTGCAGGATTTATTTTGTTATTAATTCAATCTTACTTTAATAAGTATTAATTATCTTAGTATAAAACACTAGTATCTTCCCCGACATAAATAAGTACTACATATCTACATGTAAGAACCTTATTTAAAGGACTTATTAAACTTACGGTAAAAACACCCCGTGCGTCGCCCGAATTAGTCCGTTATATCAGAGTTTTACTGTGCTCATATTAAATATCTGTTATACATTCTAAAAACTTACTTTGTTATTATTCTACATATATCATTTACTTATAACTTATAACACACATTTTAAAATCCAGTTTCAGGCAAAACGTAATAAAAATTCTGTAACAAAATACGTAAATTTTATCGTTGGTTTATATGGTTTATAAATTATAATGAGAATTATTCGATAAACTGAAATCGTATAAATTATTCAAAGTACACAATAGGAAAAGTAAACAAGAAATCTTAAGACAGCCAAACTTCGTAACAATTTCGTAATTGAACAATGCTGAGAGTGTAAAGAAATTTAATGAGCAACAAAACATTTTAACCGAATTGTTAATAGAATCCGAGTTGAAAGATGAGATCTAAATAAATTTAATGAATGCCGAGACATTCTTGCAGGATTGTTGTGGATTAAATATTTATTTAAATAAAATATTATGATGTAATGATTATTTTGTTTACGTCTAGTAAAATGTTTTTATTATTATTAAATATTAAAATATTTAATAAATATATATTTGTTTTGGCCATGAAGTATGACAACGTTTTCTAATTATGGAATTGCCTACAGTGAAGGGATTTTATAATATATTTCTCGAAACGAAGAGTTCTGTCTGGAGCTAAGGTGGGATTTATAAAATATTTCATCTGTTGAGATGCTGAATAGGAGGGAGAATAATGTAGAAATAAATGTACGACTGGAGACAAAACACTGCCTTACAGATTTGGTCACCAAACAGAGCAAAGCCATTAAGAAGTTTAAAATAATTCTAAACGACTTTACGGGAGTGCTTTTAAAAGAATGAAATTAAACTTAAAGGTGAAGAGAAGGAGCGTAACTTTATTCTACTTTACTAGTTTTAGCCTCTTGTTGTCTCCACGCTTAATTAACCAGAGAACTTTCGCACTTTTTTTCTCTATCTACCCCGTTAAATTCCAAATATTTTTCGATTATTTTTTCGCGTTCGGGGTAAAATGGGTCAGACGGGATATATTGGATTTTCACAAACAGATGCAACTTGTGTAAGAAAATATCATAAATTGCCAAAAAAATGACGAAAGAAAAGGTATGGGACGTGCAAGGAGCCTTTGTGGGTGGAAGAGGATGCATGGATCAGATATTCTCTCTACGAGTGTTGACGGAAAAGTTTTTAGCGAAAAACCAAAAACTTTTCTGTGCATTTGTAGATCTGCAAAAAGCTTATGATAGGGTTATTAGAGGAAGGTTATGGAAGGTACTCTCTGATTACAAGGTGAACAGTAAACTTATAGACGCAGTTGCATCCCTTTACGAGGGGAGTACTGCGTGTGTAAGAATCAATGGATCTTTCACACCGTGGTTTGATATAACAAAAGGTGTCAAACAGGGTTGTGTAATGTCTCCATGGCTGTTCAACTTGTATATGGATAATTGTGTGAAAGAACTGGAATGTATGAATATAGGAGCGAAAATGAGTGATTTGATTGTATGCTGTTTACTGTACGCGGATGATGCGGTATTAATGGCAAATAGCGAACAAGACCTACAAAGTCTAGTTAGCAGGATGTATGATGTATGCAAGGAAAGTGACCTTATTATGAATGTAAAGAAGTCAAAAGTAATGGTATTCGAGAAGGAGGAAAGTAAGACAACGTGTGAAATACTAGTAGGCAATGAATGTTTGGAACAAGTAGATGAGTTTGTGTACTTGGGAAGTATGTTCGATAGAAGAGGGAATGTTGAGAAAGATATAGAGAGGAGAGTGACTGCCGGGAATAGGGTGAACGGTGCTTTGAATGCAATAATTTCTAATAGAAATATGTCTACCGAGGCAAAACTGGCGGTACATAATGGAGTTCTGGTACCGACACTAATGTATGGAAGTGAAGCCTGGAGCTGGCAGAAGAGGAACGAAAGTAGATTGAATGCAGTGGAGATGAGGTCCCTTAGACGTATGTGTGGTAAATCCATGTATGATAGAGTAAAGAATGAAGATATTAGGAATGAATGTAAAGCTGATCGTAGCATAATACAGAGAATAAAAATAGGGTCGCTCAGGTGGTTTGGGCATGTTGAGCGAATGAATGAGGAAAGAATGGTAAGAAAGATATATGATGCAAGTGTTGACGGCGCCAGAAAAAGAGGGCGACCACGGAAGACGTGGCATGACCAGATTAACCAGATACTGGAAGATGGTCCTGTTAGAAGTCTGAACAACCGTCGAGCTTGCATGCGAAGATGTATGAATGTAGACGAAGCGAAAGTTGTATGTCAGGACAGAAGAGTATGGCGCTCTATCCTCTCTGCCTACCCCCTCGGGGAAACGGCGTGATGGTAAGTAAGTAAGTAAGTAAGTAAGCCAAAAAAATTCGCATAACAAACCACAAAATATCATTGGAAGATGTGGACAACGCGAGTAACTCGGTTTGCGGTTACCAATATTATGCCATCGGCAATTGGGGTTTTGTATTACGAACGGCTGCAGTATTTGGGCAATTAATTTAACCAACAATAATGACAATTTTTGTACTTAACTTACAGGCAAAATGAAATAACAATTATATTGTCAAGGGTCGTGGCTTTGGGAGACAAATATCACTTGACACAAATTAATCTCTAGCACTAACCTCCAGTTCACACTACTTCGCAATTTATCTATGAACTCTTTATTATCGCTGGGTTACACTTTCCAGAAATTTGTGTTCACTATTGCACAAAAGTAGGCACTCCACTTAATTATCTGTCGCTTGGTTTACAACGCCCGATGGCGATACTGTTTTCGCCGCGGTTTGCCAATATCACATCGGTAGAAACATCAAAACAATATTGACGCGCCGCGGCCTGGGCCCGCTATACGCAACACGTTGGTTTTTCGAATCCTCGAGAACATTATTTTAATTTCTATTATTTGCGAGAAGGTTCCCGTTGCTTCCAGGCATCTCCCGAATGTTGTAGATAATCCTAGAGTGCTGTAGGGTGTTCTAGAGTTTTGTTCCAAAGTGACATATATAGTAAGGGATTCGGACAGTGCGCAATCTCCCTCACCATTTTTCATGATCAGTCTCGTCTTAGCTACTTTGCTAAACTCTTGTCTATGCCAATTTAAGTAGGTAAATTAATGCATTTTTTATCTAAGTACATATTGATAATCTTTAGCGTGTCTCATACGTCTCCCAACCCAATTATAATTAATGTTGCCCTTTCGTTATGGTATTCCTTCAAAAAATATATTACGTTTACGTGCCACACTTGAGATTCATATAAATTCAAGACGCATTCTCGCGTTAAATACGACCATTAATTTCATCTTTGAAACGTACAACTAATATTGTGAAAATCCTCCCGTCTCGCATGTCAACGACCTGGGAAATGTTTTCCTGGGAAACTTTTATCGGCATTTTTCTAGCCGGCTTGTGAAGCGAGCCCTTCTCCTTTATGAATTCCGCGTATTTTCCGATTGATCCGGAGTCTGCTGTGTACAATTTATCTCTTTAAAATTGTATTTTCTCGGCGCAGGTAGATTGATAAATACACGTCGGTATATTTTCTTAGTAAAATGTCCGGGAGATATATCTTGATGTCTACTGACGATGCCGAAAAAATGTGTATACACTTCAAAGATGTAAAAACTCTGTCAATTCAGATTATTTTTATAAGCTGTCTATAAAGCCATATTTCAAAAGCTTCAAAAAATAAATCATTTACTTAGTATTCTTAAAATAGTGCATATATAAACAAACCTCCTCGTATGTCCTAATATAAACCATCAAGTTGTTTCACGAACATTATAGATGTATTTATTTTTCTTTCCCCCACCAATTTATTCATTATAGGTATATCTTCTTCAAACTTGTCCTACAACTAGTAGGCAAACTTGTTCTACAACTAGTAGTAGTTAGTAGTGACAAACTATAACAAATAACAGGTATACAATTAGCTACTCAAGCACGGGCTACCCCTAGTTGAGTAGTAGCAATCCACAAAATAGAATTAAAATATGTGTATTTAGACAAATAATATTGTAAATAAAATTATATACACTATTATGATCCACATATTTATTTATAAAATAAATTGTATAACATGGATTTTATAAATAAATATATATTCTTCAAATTTTAATCTATAGAATTTCTTCTAATTTTCTTATGTTCTCTGGCATTTCATTAAAGATCTTCATTACACTGTACATAATAGATTTTTGAGATTTGAGCTTCTTACTTCTATATTCTTAATTCTGCCTACACGTTTCTAGTGAAATAACATGCTATAAATATTTTACCCGTTCAAAAAGCAAACCTTTTTTGAAATGTTATTAATTATATTTTTTTATTTGTTACAGGTGAGTCGAATTATATTACAGACGGATTGTGTAGGATATGATTCAGGTATTGTACTAACAGTAATTGCATCGCCGCACCACGGATTGACAGGTGCCTCGCGGTGAGTCTCGAACACATATTTGGAAGTTAATTTCTCTTGCCGATCGCCGCGCATTTCCGCATTTCATCTTCCGGGACGAAAACCATTAACATTGTGATATTATATTTATGCAGATATCAAGAGATGATGAATCAAAGTGCTTACCATCCGAGGTCCAGACTTTTCTGATTTCCTTTACCGCTTATTGAAGTCGGCTAATGTGTCATGTGGAGGCCGCCCGAATTTTCCCTGGTAAACATCACACACGGTACCATGGTATAGGTTTCGGACTTGTGATCGTAACCTTAAAAAGGACACTTCGGAAAAGTCCAGAGATTGAGCATCTAACTAACCATCACGCCGTTCCCCGTGGGATCAGAGAGGACAGAATGCCGCACTCGACGCGCACCACTTTTGCCTCGTTCATACTTCTTCTTACGCACGCTCTTTGGCTGTTGAAGCTTTTAACAGTCATCCTCCGATATGGTTTATCCGATCATGCCAGGTCTTCAGACGCCCTCTGTTTCTGTTGTCTAACACTCGATTCTTACATTTTCTTTGCCATTCTTTCCACGCTCATCCGTTCCACATGTCCAAAAACTATCTCATCGGTCTTTTCTTTTTTTCTCTACTGCACTATACTCCCCTCATAATAATAAGTAATGGCAAAAATGAAAAAAAAGAGTGAAATATGAGGTAATGTTCTATAAGAAATTGTAAACCATTTCACATAAAGCAAAAAGTGTTATAAAATGTATTTTAGTGCGAAAAACATCATATTGCTTTTAAAATTTTCACACTACTTTAATTAACTTCAGTATAATTTAATTAATTCATGATGTTTTGTAAAATAGTTTAAGTTATCAAAAAATTCGGCTTAAACTAAGTAACCGTCACGCCGTTTCCCCGCAGAGGTAGGCAGAGAAGATATAACGCCATATTTTTCTATCTTGGCACGCCACTTTTGCTTCGGTCACACTCATATATCTTCTCATGCATGCTCTACGGTTGTTAAGGCTTTTAACAGGGCCATCCTCCAATACTTGTTGTTGTATCTGATCACGCCAGGTCTTTCGCTGACGATGTATTCCTGTTGCCTTCAACACTCGTATATTTGAATATATTTTCTTAACCATCCTTAATGTTTTAAAATACATTATCATTAATCGAAACATTTATTAAAATTGATGGATTTTTTTACTATGCAAGTTCGTAAATAAACAAAGGACTCGTATCCAAAATGTGATTTTGTCAAAAAGCTGCCTTCGTGCTTATGGGGTCGGCATCACATTGCTTCTGATTTGTTCATTCTTCACAATCGTACAAAGATTTTAACACACGCGCCCGAGCGATCACATTTTCGCAGCGTTTGGCTTGCTCGTTCTTTTTTTGTCAATTCCAGGCTTCACTGGATGACAACTGCGAAAGTGTGCACACATTTGTTCGGCCACCTCTGTATTTTTATTTGCCGGCGCGATGATGTACGCTCCGAAGCGCGTGCCCGATGATGACGCGCCGTATATTCCCGGTGGAAATTACAAAATGTTTTTAACACAAAGGAGCTGATTAATCGGACGCGCCTCGCCTGCCGAGGATGTCGGCGGAAAATGATTTCATTCGTGACGCGAGGCGCGAGATTGACGATTACAAATATGTCCGCATTATCTCGTTTTGACAGGTCCATTATTTAGGGACATTGATTCTGCGATCTTCGCCATCGGTGCCTCTCTGCACGAGAGGAGAGACCTCTCCTAACCCGGGCCGGACGAGGGCGTCCATTTCGCCTTTCGCCCCATTTGACAAATCACCTATACGGCACCGAAGCGTTGATTCTGTATAATAATAATAATTAATAATTTATGTTTGTTTTTTAATGAAAGCACATTTTATTTTACTGTTGTAATTTTAGAACATAGCAATTGAGCATGAAAATGTTCGTAACCCGGAAGTAGGAAAATATTTTTTCAAACACTTTTTCTGTATACCTTTCCAATTGATTAACCTAATTTGGTTTAAATAATTGATATTTCAGAGGTCAATTTTCATTTATTTAGATATTAGGTCCTTACATATGAAATTGGCGTTTAGTATGGGAGGAACATAAAGCCGATTTTTTTTATTATAATATATTTATTTAATCAAAGTATGTACCATTGCTATCTATGCACTTTTGCCATCTAGTTTGGTAGTTCATCGATCCCTTTACTAAAAAAACCATTCGGACGGGAATCAATAAAATCTTTGACGGCGGTTTGGACTGCCCCATCGGAGTTGAATTTTTTCCTTTGCAAGAAGTTATCCAAATTTCGAAAAAAATGGTAATTTGTTGGAGCAAGGTCCGGAGAGTACGGTGGATGTCTTAGACATTCCAATTGAAGCTCCTCTAATTTGGTAGCCGTCTGTTGTGCAGTGTGTGGTCTAGCGTTATCATGAAGCAGCAGTGGCCTAGAGCGATTAACCAGCCTCGGTTGTTTAGCAGCTAGCTTTTCCATCACGGTTTGCAGTTGCTGATAATAGACATCTGCCGTAATCGTCTGGCCAGATTTAAAAAAGCTGTAGTGAACGACACCAGCACTAGTCCACCAAACGCTCACAAGTAACTTTTTTGGAGTCAATTTTCGCTTGGGGCATGGTTTGGCTGGTTCGGCAGGGTTCAGCAATTGCGATGAGCGCTTCCGATTATCGTACAGGATCCACTTTTCATCACAGGTAATGATTCGATTTAAAATCCCTTCATTATTGTGCCGGTTGAGTAATGCAACGCAGCAGTCAACGCGCGTTTATTGATTTGCTTCACTCAATTCATGAGGTACCCACCTTTCAAGCTTTTTCACCTTAACAATTTGCTTCAAGTGGATTAAAACAGTTTTATCACTAACACCGCAGCCTGCAGCTAACTCGGATGTGGTTTGCGATGGATCCGCTTCCACAATAGCCTTCAATTCTTCATTATCAACTTTGGTCTCCGGCCGTCCACGGGGCTTGTTCTGCAGGTCGAAATTTCCAGAACGAAAACGTTGGAACCAAAAACGCACTGTGTTTTCTTTTGCGGCACCGTCGCCATACACATCATTAATCATTCGAGCCGTTTCTGCAGCACTGGTGCCACGGTGGAACTCGTACTCGTAAATAACGCGATATTTCAAGTTTTTCATTTTGTAAACTGAGTGACGCAAAGAAAAAAACAAATGAATTATAATTTTCAAAACACAAATACATGAGTAAATAGCTGTATAAATTTGGATTTGGAATTCCTAACCAAAGAGAAGATATATGAGATCAAATTTGCCAGTACGGCAAAACGCCAATTTAATATGTAAGGACCTAATATTAATACATAATAAATAATAATAATAAATAATTTGGATAGTAATAAAGTTCTTTCGTTAAGCTATTTGTTTTATTTTATTCAAGTTGTTTATTTTAACTGCATAAAAACGAGTTTTACAAAAGCCTTGTGACAAAAAAAAATATATCGTGTGACCTTGAGTTTCTTCAAGTTTTTAAAAATCAAGAAAAATTAATCATTTCATCAAGCTCCTCCTTGTCCAAGGAGCTTGTTGAGGCAATTTGGAAGAAGACAGGGTTAAAAAAACGCACCTTTTTAGCTAAGTGTTGAGGAGAACGAAGTGTAAAAACTTGCTCAGACACATGTGTGGACATACCACTGCCGAGTATAATACTATTTTTTCCGATTCGCCCCGTATGCCGATCATTGTATTTTTGATCTCTAAGGCCGGCGCCACACTACGCGGATCTTCCGCCGCGTCTTTTTCGACGCGTAAAATCGGTAAAGCAGAGTGATCGACCGCGTAGTGTGATTGATAAACGCATATTGTATGGAAAGAAATATAGCAGCGTTCCGCGACGGAAGATCTGAATCTTATTTCATGTTACATGATGTTCTTTTGTTTTGCGTTGTTTATTGCATATTATTCTACGAAATGTTCTACACTTTTTAACGAAGTTTTATGACATATTTTTATTAAGCCTCCGAAAAAGTTCTTTTTTTTAACCGGCAAACAAATCAAATAGTAATCAAGCGGTACAAACGAATCACTTGTTCGACTAGCTCCTTACTGCTCCTTCACTCCTTAAAAATGGAACTTAAATATGGAATATATTACCTCCTTAAAACTTAAAAATGGTGCGTTAATATTGAAAATATTTCTCACTTTGAAAATACTGCGTAAATACGGAGTATACTTTTCTCTTTAAAAATGTTACATAATTTTATTTTAATTTTTTATTCATATTACTTTCCACCTTCCAAATAATGCGGAATTATGGAATACTCTCGTCCTTAAATATTTTGCGTAAATATTGAATATATGTACTTTCCACCTTCAAAATAGTTCCTTCATAATTATGAATATGGAATATATCCCTCTTTAAATAGTTGCATAATTATTTTTTTTTTCATATACTTTCCACCTACAAAATATATTGTAAATATGGAATATACTTTTCCCTTTGTAAATGTTGCTTAAATATGGAATATTTGATACTTCTTAAAAATGGTGAATTTGTACGAAAGAACAAAAAATGGAGACATGAATTTGTGACTGCCGCAGCGTAAAATATAGGTGAAAATATACGAATGTGACATTTATTCTTACCTTCGTAATTAAGTTTTTTTTGTTGTTTTTAATTTCCCTCAGTTTCCAGAATACTGGCGGGTTCGTAAGTCAACTCGCTCGTGTGTCGTGTGTAAATCACTCCGTTCCATAATTAACACAAGCGTCACACCTACTTCATCCCGCCGTAAACAGGGCGGGCTCGCGCGGTCACCTGTGCGCCGCGCCGTTCGGTTGGGTGAGATAATCATTTATTGCCTCTTCCGAGAGGTCGATCCAAAAGTTCAACAAAACAAATAGGAAATAGTCTCAGATAGCGTAAAGCGCAGCAATCATGTCTACCGCTGTTATGTAACATTATATATAACGTTTGCATGTTACTAATATAACAACTTTGGTATCCCGATTATAAGGGGAATCCTCCTGCGCTCAGGCCGACAAGATTTTTATAATGGAGCACATCGTTATAGTGGAAATATCGACTTTAATTATATATTTGGACTCTTAGGATGAAGAAATTAGTAATGTGCGCAAAACAACCTGATTTCAAAAAAAAAAAAAAAAACAATCGTATTTATTTAAGTAATATTCGTCAGTGTACAATGTTATATAATAGGGCATCAAGACATGATTGTTATGACAACGCAAACCGATGAGATTTGACCTCAATATTTATCGTACAAGGGCACGCAAACGTAAAAACAATAATTTGTGCGACCGTGTCACGAGACCTTTCAAAGTTGAAATTATCAATTTCTTTGTATTTACCTACGCTAATCTATTTGCACTTACATTCTACATTTGAAAGTATTTTAATACTTCACCTGTCGATGAGAGATTCTGTTACTTAAAATTATAATTAAACTCACATAGGGGTAGACCTCCTTCCATTTGAGAAAGACAGTCAATTTAGCATGTGTAAAGCCGTGCGTACGATGCACATTATTTCGTTGTGTTGGTGTAATCACCACAAATGTATTTCACTCAATTTTCAATGGTCATCGTGAATAATATGTACAATTTAAACGCCAAATCCATCAATAATTTAAGAATGTTACTGTTAGATCAGAAATGGCTTTCGTAATTACAAAAAAAACAGAAAGAGAAGGCGACCACGGAAGACGTGGCATGACCAGATTAACCAGATACTGAAAGATGGTCCTGTTAAAGCCTCAACAACCGTCGAGCTTGCATGAGAAGATGTATGAATGTAGATGAGGCGAAAGTTGTATGTCAGGACAGAAGAGTATGGCGCTCTATCCTCTGCCTACCCCCACGGGAAACGGCATGATGGTAAGTTAGTTAGTTAGTTAATTACAGTTATTACGTAAAAAATCATATTTTATATAACTCAACTAGACTAGGTACGCAAACCTTAAATATATATTTTTTAAATATTTTTAGTTGATTTTGTGGTTGAACAGTCATTAAATTTAGAATACTAACAAACTTTGCGTAAATCGCAGTGATAAAAATTATTGATTAAAAATAATAAACTACACCGACGAATTTTTTTTTAATACCTCATCCAGGTGGCATTTTTTTTATTATTATAGAATTATTTTTTTCGTAATATTATTTACGTTTTTAAAGATAAGGCGAGTGTACCAATGTTGAGAATTATTTTCATGTTGATTAGTAATAAATTTTTGAAACCCTTTTATTTTGAACAAATACGGAACATTCGGACTTTTTTGTGTAAAATCCCATTAAACTATGAAACTATACATACTACAAAACCCTTTTTATATGGGCTAAAAGTAAATTGTCTTAAAACGATACAAATACTGTCATACGGTCGCTTCCTTAAAGGCCAATTTCTTTAGTCTTTTTTGGCTTTGTTTGAAAGTAGTGAAAACATGTACTTACATAGTAATATTTTTCTTCAATTGCGAGGCACAAATAATTATTGTTTCTTCTTTTTATTTTAAGTCGACTTATTTATAATATTTGGGACGTATTATTTTTATTTGTAATTTTTCTAAAAATGATTTGTCAGTTTTCGATCGAAATCTATTTTCCAGCTCTAAAAACATGTTTTTAAATAATGTTTTTGACAATTCTCTGGTTAATTAATTGTCAATTGGGGGATTGTTTTTGGGCGACCCTCTTTTAATTTTATTAAATGGTCGGTCTCCGTATCGTACGCATTAATCTAATGGCATTCCTTAAAATACCGATTAATTAATTGGACAGTGTATGAGATAATATTTGTTTTTAATATACTGTTTACCCGTGCATGTGTGTTTGTCCACAACAAACCGGTTGATCAAATATTTGATACGTATGTACCTATGTTTAATTTGGCCGTATACTGTTTTCTTTTTTAAATAATGTTATTCAATGCTTCTCGTTTGACTAAAACATAGGTTGTTCATGCATTTACACTATTTCATAGATTATTTTTACACGAATATTAATTTTTTTATAAATGCTAGCCGTACATCCGTGAAAAATGACAGGAAATAATAATAACTTGCCTCGCGTGACCGCGCTTCATATGCCACTCGCTGATTGCGTGTCACACTCTAATTATCTAAAGTATTTATTACAGCAATTTACGGATTTTACTACGGACGGACGGACGGACGAACAGACAACTAAATTATTATGTTTCTTGTTAAAAGTATATACAGTAACTTAATCTATTTGATTAAATAATTACGTTGTTGTATTGTAATTTAAATGGCAGGCGCATGCAGTGAGTACGTTGAAGCATGACATTTACGTAAACAAATAATCTGGAAGAAAAATCGAAATAAAATACTTTATGATATATTAAAATCTGAGTAATATGCATAATCATTGTGATAGTACAATGTATCTTTTAATTAATTCGATTTGCCGTCCCTGGTAAATGGTGCAATAAATGCTATTGTGGCCAATATGAACTGTCAGATGAAGCAAGAATAGTGGTTCATCATGGAGTTTTGGGGCCAACTTTTCGTATAGAAGTGAATCCTGGAATTGGTAAAAAAAATAATGAAAGCTGTGGAAATTCGGTCGCTTAGGCGCATGTTTGAAATTCTTTTTTTGATTGAGTTTGTTAAGTTATTGAAATTGATTGAGAAAAACTCTTGAAAAAAGAGTGAGGAATGAAAATATTAGGTTGAATATAATGCAGTAGATAGAATAAAGGAATGATCGCTGAATTTGTTTGATTATGTAGAACATATGAGCGAGATGAGAATGGTAAAGAATTTTTTTTATTTATTTATTTTTGTATTTATTTATTTGTTCATGCCCATTAAAGGCTTTTACAATTACATGTTCATAATGTGTGCCAATAACTGCTACCAATTTTATTTTGTATGCTTGTTCGCCACTTGTAATGTACACGTTCAATTGCTATGCAGGGCACGTGCAAATTCGTGATGTAAATCTAATGTTGCTAGAGAACACCGAAGACGCTTGTAATTGGGATATTGGGTAGAGTTTGAAATAAGTAATGTTTTGTTTTTATGTATGTCGTATTCTATTAAGTGTCATTAAAAATAAAGTTTTTGATTTACCGTGCAATTTTCTGTGTAAATAAAAATGTTCATTTTCGATTTTTTTCTCAATATTTCAATAAACAAAGTTAAGTGTCATTAAAAATAAAGTTTTTGATTTACCGTGCAATTTTCTGTGTAAATAAAAAATTTCATTTTTAATTATTTTCTCAGTAATTCGATAAAAAGGGTTATGTTTAATATTTACTATTTCCTCTGCATTCAATCTTCTTTGTTGCTTTATTTGCACTTTCATGTTTTGTTGGGTAACACGCTTGTGTGGCGCAGGTCGCCTGTCGTTTCCTTGAATGGTGATATAGCCTCCCGCGCCACGGCTGACCGCCAAACCCGTCCCTACGGTAACCGAATAATTGATTGCCCAAAATGTGTTTTTGCGAACACGACTTCCGATAAACCAAGTTTACTGTGCCACCGGATACACCACCACGTCCCGAAATAGCCGCCACGGCATCAACAATATGCGTGACGCGTTATACCGTCTGTGTGCATTTTCATTATATTATATAGTAATCCGCCATTACACGGGTGAGACAAATTTCTGACACGAGAGATCAAAGCCTATAGTCGAGATTGTACCAACTAACGATGCGGTTGTAGAATTTTTAAAGATAGGTCCGATGGAGCTCTCGTTCGCACTTATGCGCCTTACGAAGTGCTAGTGATGGGTAGACATGTTTATTTTTTAGTTTATTTTTTCACAAATTTTCCGTTTTATAATTTATTTATGTCTCTCCATATTTTTTAACATCGTTGTAACTATCTTAAAAAGAAGAATTAGTGCGCTTTAAAACACCAACACCAAACCTGTCGACATCAATGACAGACGCAAATTTATGCTGAGCTTCACTCGGTGTAGACGGTTCGCCAATCAACGTTGACCAATCAGAGCTCTCGAAACAAACTCCTCACAAAGTGACTCATTAACTGTGTATACGTAGGTAAAAAATTATCTACTCTCGAAACAAACTCTCCACAAAGTGACTCATCAACTGTGCATACGTAGGTAAAAAATTATCAACAGCGTTTGCAGCGTTGCGCATCCCTACTGATTTATGATTTGTGGTCGCATTCTTCAGTTTGTATGGGCATTATGACTGACGATTTGTGCGATCTACCTCAGGCCCTATGATATTCGCTTAAATATGGCACAGAAGAGATCGTACACTATTTTTCCACCACTCTACCACAAAAAAATCTAATATTTCAATCAGAGAAGAAATGTACTCCAACTCACTTTCGTCGTCGACTGTTATGGTCAGCTCTCCTCGTCCTCAGGTTGTAGGTTCTTCTGTCCTAGTCACCCAATCGGTGTTTCTGCATTTAGGCTATCTTTTTGCACCTCCGGAGAATTTTTGATCTTCCTCTGGATGTATTTCGGGGAAGATCCACGGAGATCGCCTGGTTAACAATGTAATCGGATGCTGTGTGTCCAACGTGGCCACACCATTTCAATTGCCTTTCCCTCATCTTGCTATTGATATCTATAACGTCCGTGCCTCCGTGAATGCGTGAACTTTTTATTCTCTCTTAGGAACACTCCACATGACCATTTCAGCATGTGCATTTCCACCGTTTCCAGCTGCCTATTGCAGGTGCTGTACATGGTCCAGCATTCGGAGCCATGGAGCAGGGCGGGTCTGACATTTGTCTGGTATACTTTCCCTTTTAATTGTAATGCATCACTTAGGACTCCCGTCATGGAGCTAAACCATCCCACACTAATTATGTGTTATATCTGCTGCGCATCCTACATCGATATGGATGAGTGACCCAAAATATTTAAATGTACTGGTTAATGGCGTGATTAAATAAATGTATAGTGTATGAATAGGGTAGGGGGTTGACTTTGTTTTAAAGTTTGTGTTAGCTCTTTCTGTTGCCTTTTATTTTTTCTTTAATGTTGTATAATTAACTTATTCGCCTCTCTGTAAACCTATCATTAAAATATCCCGCATCCCTCATCTATTATTATCATTACACCGTACACCCAAGGGATAGTATATAACGCCATTCTTATGCTGGAACACACCTTCCCAATCATCATCGACGTCTTACGATTCCGGACTTTACCTTCGTCCAAAATGTATACCATCCGTTCACGTCTTGTTTTACGTGATTATCCAGCTTGGTCAACCGCACTGGCCTTGTCTTATCATTGCATTAAACGGGGTGACTCGTAGCGAAAACTTCGAGAAATGTTCTTCATTCAGTTGTAAATAGAAAACATTATTTATAGTTTGGGTGAAATGTCTACATTTAAGTAGATAAGTGATATCAAATTTTGCATTTTTTAAAAATATTTCTCACTTATCTTTTGTATAAAATCGAAGTATATTAAAAATTCATTCACTTCGATACAAGTCAAATAAAATGATTAAAACCATGTAGAAATTTGAATCAGATTTATTTTGTTTCACCCTAAGTGTAAATAATATTTTCTATTCAAAATTGAATGAAGGAATGTATGTCTAACCTTCTGATCCACTTAACCGATCCAAAAAAATATAGTAAGGCCCTGTACATTTGAATTCCGGACAACCCACATACTATATTTGCATTTATAGTTTTCTTCCACATTAAATATTTTAATTAAATTTTCTTTTCGGAAACATGCGCTTCTACGTAAATTGTTTTAGTACGGCCTTGAAATGAACACATTAATAAATGACCGTAATACATTACCGACCCACAACTCAGATGAATTTATGTAATTTGGACCGCATTTAGAGATTTTATTGACGTTGTTGGTTTTATTTATCCCAGCAATATTTAATATTGGGTGTTTTAAATCTCTGTTCTTGTTGCGGTCTGGTCAAAAAGCCTTTCCGCCCATTTAAAAAAGTGCGATCCATCTCTATTAGTACTCGGTGTCTCGTAATTTACGGCACATGTCAAAAGAGGGCGTTTTCAAACTTTTAATCGAAAATGTTTTGTAGCTTTTTTGTTTTGTTTTGAACGTCATGTTAACTATATCCCTATCTGATGCGGTGCAAGGAAATTAGGCTGCTGATTTTAGTCGCTATAATCCAAATTTTATTTTTATAAAATTATTTTATGAGCATTTATTGTTAACAGATAATCACTAAAATTATCTTATTTAAGTTACTAGCCCATATTGAATCTGAAAGGTTATTGTGGTAACTTTTGAATTGCATGCTAAACATGATCACGAGCACAAGTTGTCCAATAAAATCTTGGCAAACTGCTGTTTTTGTTTCGACGAAAGTAAACACGCCACTCTTGTAATGTAATTTTATTCTATAAACTCTGGATTAACCAATATATTCTGATTTTATTGTTTTTTTGAATATATAATTGTAACACATTTTGTAAAGTGCACCGCACTTTTCGATGTTTTATCAGTTGATATTATCAATGCAATAAAAATCAAACACGATTTTTTTGGCTCTATGTTTATTTTCTCCTAATAAATGGACGATCGTTTCGACTGTTTAGGTCTAGGCCATTATCAGAGTGATGAAAGTTAATCAGCCGAAACGATCGTCCACTTTTCGGGTTTGTGTTTTCTGGGGTATTATGCCGTGTTATTACGACCTTTCCAGCCGACAACTCATCAGCCCTGATGATGGACCCTGCAATGGGATCCGAAACGTCGGCCGGAAAGGTAATAACACGGTATAATACCCTAGAAAACACAAACCTGAAGATTGGCCGTGAAGACCTAAGAGCATTCTTGATCGTCCACTTATTTGGAAAAATTAAATAAATAACCAAAAAAAGTTTTTTTTTAATTGTATTGAAATATTACACCTACTGAAATATTATTTTTAGTGTACATTTTATTTACGTTATTTTTAAAAATCGTTTTAATTATTTCAACATTTTTTCGCTGGTGTTTAAGACCCGTCCTAGGACGGATGCGAAAGACGTAATTTAAATAATTACCTAGAGTACAGCCGCATTGCGGTGTTCTAATTTTCAAATTAGATTCATGATTTGGACTTTATTAGAAAAATGCACCTTCTACACAATAAAATTACGTAGACCTATTTGTGCAAGTCGTATAAAAATACGATCTAATTTTTTATTTTTATATTATCAAATTTACAAATTCGAGCCTGTCACAAATTTCCGTCTTGTACTTACCATCCGCTGTTTCCGCGGACGTAAGCAGAGAAGATGTAGCGCCACACCCTTCTATCCTGACACAACTCTTGCCTCATCCACATTCATACATCGTCGCATGCAAGCTCCATGATTGTTGAGATTCCTAACTGGATCAACCTCCAGTATCTGATTAACCTTTTCGTGCCACGTCTTTGGTCGACAATTTTTTAATGGTTATAAATTATATAAAAAAAACATCGAAACTATGTTTTCGTCGCAGATTTACTATTGTTTCTCCACTTACACTGCTCGAATTAAATACGATTCACTTAATTCTACCTAATTACCTAATTATTTCATCCAACGACAGTCCATCAAGGTATCGAGTTCACCCCAAAACACTCAACCCTTACCAACTCTATATCAATATACTGGTGGCACCTGCCGTCGATTACAAAATTTACCCCCCATTCCTAACATTGCTTTTTATTTAAATTTGCTTTTTCGCCGAAAGAACAACCTCATTTTTTATTACTAAGTACGTACAAATATTAGGTCCTTACATATGAAATTGGCGTTTTGCCGTACTGGCAAATTTGATCTCAAATATCTTCTTTTTGGTTAGGAATTCCAAATCCAAATTTATACAGCTATTTACTCATGTATTTGTGTTTTGAAAATTATAATTCATTTGTTTTTTCCTCAATTGTTTTTTTCTTTGCGTCACTCAGTTTACAAAATGAAAAACTTGAAATATCGCGTTATTTACGAGTACGAGTTCCACCGTGGCACCAGTGCTGCAGAAACGGCTCGAAGGATTAATGATGTGTATGGCGACAGTGCCGCAAAAGAAAACACAGTGCGTTTTTTGTTCCAACGTTTTCGTTCTGGAAATTTCGACCTGCAGAACAAGCCCCGTGGACGGCCGGAGACCAAAGTTGATAATGAAGAATTGAAGGCTATTGTGGAAGCGGATCCATCGCAAACCACATCCGAGTTAGTTGCAGGCTGCGGTGTTAGTGATAAAACTGTTTTAGTCCACTTGAAGCAAATTGGTAAGGTGAAAAAGCTTGAAAGGTGGGTACCTCACGAATTGAGTGAAGCAAATCAACAAACGCGCGTTGACTGCTGCGTTGCATTACTCAACCGGCACAATAATGAAGGGATTTTAAATCGAATCATTACCTGTGATGAAAAGTGGATCCTGTACGATAATCGGAAGCGCTCATTGCAATGGCTGAACCCTGCCGAACCAGCCAAACCATGCCCCAAGCGAAAATTGACTCCAAAAAAGTTACTTGTGAGCGTTTGGTGGACTAGTGCTGGTGTCGTTCATTACAGCTTTCTTAAATCTGGCTAGACGATTACGGCAGATGTCTATTATCAGCAACTGCAAACCATGATTGGATTGGAAAAGCTAGCTGCTAAACAACCGAGGCTGGTTAATCGCTCTAGGCCACTGCTGCTTCATGATAACGCTAGACCACACACTGCACAACAGACGGCTACCAAATTAGAGGAGCTTCAATTGGAATGTCTAAGACATCCACCGTACTCTCCGGACCTTGCCCCAACAGATTACCATTTTTTTCGAAATTTGGATAACTTCTTGCAAAGGAAAAAATTCAACTCCGATGGGGCAGTCCAAACCGCCTTCAAAGATTTTATTGATTCCCGTCCGAATGGTTTTTTTTAGTAAAGGGATCGATGAACTACCTATG
Source organism: Agrypnia vestita (assembly GCA_016648135.1). Classification (NCBI taxonomy): domain Eukaryota; kingdom Metazoa; phylum Arthropoda; class Insecta; order Trichoptera; family Phryganeidae; genus Agrypnia; species Agrypnia vestita. The sequence goes on from JADDOH010023988.1 coordinate 105,526, forward strand.
AGATGGCAAAAGTGCATAGATAGCAATGGTACATACTTTGATTAAATAAATATATTATAATAAAAAAAAATCGGCTTTATGTTCCTCCCATACTAAACGCCAATTTCATATGTAAGGACCTAATATATTTATGAATGAAAATAATGTATAAAGAATGCCGATTTTTGATAAATTCGACAAATTGATGAGGTTTTTTTCACAGACCTAACAGCTTTGGTCTTTTTCGCACGATCTTTTATGTATTCTGCCGGAAAACATCTGCCATATGTTTACAATATAATTTTATTACTATATTTTACATACATTCCGTGCTTGCTTTAGTATGTACTGTATGCTTTAAAAACAGTGATAATATTGCCTAGATTTTTTTTAATCCTTTATCGAACAAAAATGATGTTGCTACACATACATTTAAATGACGATGATATTTTTAATGTACTCATTATTTTTATACTAACTCTGTCCAATGTATCCGAATTAGGTGTAGGTATACTTTTAAAGTTCGCATTGTAAATCGTTTCATATTACGCACTGCTTACAAATAGATGCTTCTGCTCTTGGAAATAAATTAATCACCACCGGCAGTGCGGGTTTTCCTCGTGCACCACGTCCATTCATCTGAAATAAAAAAACTGTATTTACAATAAGTACCCCGTGGTGCGGCGATATCATTTCATTATCCAAATAAGCTTAAGTGGTTTTTTACTTAATGCATTTTACAAAAATCATCGTGAACTGAATGCATTATATAAACCAGTCTTAAAGCATTGGATTTTTTATATATCACCATTCTTAGGCCCTTAGTACCTTTCATTTGGACATGCTAAGAGCTTACAGGGGGTGTTTTTTGACGGCGGATAAGAAGGTTTGATTGTGTTATTTTGCGTTCGCGTCAATGTATGTTTCAAATAATTATGGTATTTTAACCGGTGACTTACTAACCGTTATTTGAGATTGTATTGATTGATAACTGATTTTTCGCTAATCGACCATCGTTACTATAACAGTTTTATGTATCTCAGTCACCAATCATCGATACTATCGAGCGGTAGTGGGGGTAGTAAAAATACAACTCACCTATGAAACAAATTGTGTAAGTTAAACATATATACAACTTCCAAAAAATTTATTGATGTGGTAGTCTATCATGGGTGGAAATGGTGAACGTTACACTGTGTAAAGTGATCACTTAAGCTAGCCCTACTCTATTAACACCCAAAAAGACTTCCATATAAAAATATAGCTTCGTCTCTATAAGACATATATAATGTATCTCTATTACGAGTCCCCCTGGGGATAAAATCCAGTATTGTGTTCTTGAAAAATTTGGACATAGGTACTCAAAATATTCTGAAAAGTAATACTATTCTATATGTCGTTTTATATATATCGACTGGCTGTCATTAACTGCGGTTGCTATTATTCAAATTTTATTTATACGCCTTTCGATTGCTACCCAGATATGAAAAACTATTAAGAGCTTCTGTGCCCACCCCTCTGCAAAGCGAAAGCAGACATCGTGTACGCGCAGTCTACACACGTAGGTACAATATTTATTACATGTCACAATTCGGTGACTGATCGGCGTGTTCGTGGACAATGGTGAACTTTACACCGGGAGAGCGGGTCAACCCTTGTATTGTTGTACACACGAACGGTGTCTTTCTACACCCCGTAATGTATGAATCTGATAATTGCATCACGTGATGAAAGTGACATGTCCCCGGTTTATTTTTATTTATTTTGGTGATGCAATGTTTAACATGACAAAAAGCGCCTCAGATACGTGAATCATACATACCACCCGTGCATAATAGAATATGTTTTTCGCCTCATACGCAGATTATTGCATTTTGTTTTGGTATTTAAATTATAACAATGTCGTCGTCTGTGCATCGTAATTTCGTGTAACGTCCTTAACTTATTTATATTATCTTTTTTTTCTTTTTCTTGTAAATAAATAAATACTTATTCTTTAGGAACCGACATGTAAAAGTACCGTCATTTTTTACGGGTTACAGCTAGGCTTCAAATATCGTCTGTATTTTATTTCAAGTTCATGTGGTGTTCTTTTGTTTCGTACAAGTATAGGGTGTAACAGAACTTTACAGGTGAATTCCTGTCTTGATTATGTGTTGAAAATGTTCAAGAAACCATGACCTAATATCAATAGTTATGGAGTTAAGCAATATCAAAGTTAACTTTTTTTTTCAATATTTTGACTTATTTTTTACAAAACGTTGAAGTAACTTATATTGATTACGAAAAATTCATTCGTTTCAATAAAAGTTAAATAAAATAATAAAAACACCGACAAAATTCTAATTGGAAGTGGTTGCTTGAATATTTTCGACTCGTAATCAAGGCAGAAATATAGTTTGCGAGGTTATTAATGTTTTCCAAATAACTCCATCCGCAAATCGAGATTTTTTCTCCTATTTCCCGGCATGCCTCCGAAAAACATTTTGCAAGTTGAAATAGTTTCGTTTTGAATATCAATACGGATGGAACAGTGTACAGACAGTATTTGGTTTGTCCAATGGTTAAGACTTTCGCCCTGTGATCAAATGGACGCGGGTTCGAGCCTCATTTCAGACCAGCAAGTTAGTCCTATTTTCCATAGGCGTTTTAGCTTTGTTTGAAAATAGTGAGAATATTTATTACATGTATTCCGTGTACGCATCTCTATTTTCTTTTTTAATAAAAAAAACAACCTATAAAACTTGCAAATAAACAGTGGTTTGGATATTGGTGTACACCTCAGGCTTACACCCAGAAAAATTGTTCAATGTTGAACAAAGGCTGTTTTCTTAAACAGATCACATTTCTAATCGTTACTGTTGCAGAATTTACATTTTCCCACCATTTAATTTTTATTATTATAGACACTTGGTTTGTCTGGTCATGCCAGGTCTTCAAAATAGTGTAGCGTTCTATCCTCTCTACTAAGGAAACGAAGTGATGGTTATTTAGACACTAGGCTGCATTATGTTTTGTCCGTGACTGATGCGAGACGCCGTAAACTAGCGATTCACTACAACTGAATACGAACTGACAGGTCTGTTTACACGATCATTTCAACTGGTAAATAACCGATACAATCTGCTCGATACTTTATCTGGGACCCGACCCGTGAAGTCAGTTCCCCGTCTCAGTTTCAGTTTGGTTTTCTCACTTGCACCTTATTTTATCTGACAGCTGACTGAACCGAACACCTAAAACGGGTTCGTGAAACATCTGAAATAAAAGAACCAAATATATGCTTTTTGCTTGTTTATTTTAATTCTATTCGACTTTTATTAAAGTGGATGAATTTTTCATAATCTATATAAGTCACTGTAATGATAGTTAGACTTTTTGCAAAAAATGAGTCAGAAATATTGAAAAAAAATGCTAACTCTGCATTGCATATATATAATATTGCATATCTTCATAACTATTGATATTAAGTCATAGTTGCTTGAACATTTTCGACTCATTATCAGGGCAGGAGTCCACCTGTAAATTTTTTAATACTGGCTATGAGATATGCTTTCCGAGCCATTAGCAATTTTTTTTAACAATGAATAGATAGGAAAATTCTCTCAGACTAGGAACGGCTTTTAATTATTTTATCAAGTGGAAAAGTATTTTTTAGATTAATCTAAAGTAACTTCATATAAAAATGTCTATTAAATTAAAGTATTTTAAAATCAACATTTGTTGATTAAAAAATTAAACAAACGCAAACAATTATTTAAATAAATATTAATATTAATCATGCCCAACCTAAAATGATTAATTACTAAAAGGAAATTTCAACCTGTTTTTTTTTTTCAAGTAATGCTGACCTGGATATGTACTTTTTGGCTCGGGCTCAATTTAAAAGCTACATTTTCATAACATAATTAACAGCTACTTGAACCAAATTAGCAATATGCAATTTCTCCGAGGATTGTCGCTTCGTTGACTTCGGAACCTACGCACTGTATATTTAACAGTTATTTTATATCTTGTATAATTGATTTGTCTATAAAATAACTTTAAATGTTATCATCTACAGTGTTTCTAATATGTTTACCATAAAAATATGTATTTTGTAACATTTTAATATGTACGAGTATATATTGTAACATAATTGTCATAAAATGTTTTTACATTATACATTAATGTCACATTGACTCTACCAGGGTCATTAAAATCTTGTTGTTGAGGTATATTTTAAATAATTAAATTAAATATAAAGCTTATGTGAAGGACGACCTTGCATTGCTTGAGAAAGCTTTTACAGTATTTTATTTTAGACAAGAAACTAAATTCTCATAAATTCTTCGGTTGATCTTTATATGCACTCTTTTATGATCCATAAATAAGAAAAATAAGAGGGTTCATAATAGAAAATGATTGCTCGCCGGAATATGTTCGCTGATATTATTAATAGGAGCAAATGTTTTTAACTGATCATTTGAATCTCGGGTAAGATAAATAGCCCCAAAAAGCCGCGATTTACCGACACCTGATCTCAATCCAGCCTTATAAATTCTCAATGAAAATCGTGAAACTCTAAAAAATAAATCAAGATTTTTGAATGCTCGTAATAAAATTATATATTAGTGATGTGTGGAAATTTGTATTACGTTTCACACTTACCTAAATAAAACTTTAAAATGACACCGACATTATTTCTTCTTCAGAATATACCTATGTGTGTACCAGCCTATAATCTAGCTGAAAAGTTCCCGAGGAGAGTGATCCAGATGTGCTTCCGGAAAACAGAGAGCCAGTAAAATCTTCTATCGAATTTTATCTCTCCCAGACATCTGTTTGTGCGATTTATAGGCGCTTCGGTAATGTCATACCTTGGATTATGTTTGATAAATAAATCATTCGTAGTATCGATGTGGACTATCGATACTAATATTGTCACGGCTCGCCTATTCAAACACACGGAAATACTTAATAAATCATACTTAATACATATATATTTTTTTTAATTTGCATAAATTTTCCAGTTTATCATTATATTAATCCTTATACTTATTAACTACCAAGTATACAGTAAGATAACCATGATTCTTTAAATTGTATTATAACATCTGACTTTTACGTCAAACTGGGATAAATAGCCTCAAAGTTTTTTTTTATTATTTATTCGGCAGAGTTTGCTTCATCACCCACGAAGTGAAATTACTGCAAAAATAATTGAGAGTTAATGCTATGCTTATTTATATATATTAATATAAAGTAAACTGATTCATGATTTCAGGCATGTTATCTTAAGGGAGAATACCTACCTAGACATTTTGAAAAAATCGATTTTAAAATTTTCTTAAAGCTTTTTTAAGAAAATCTTATTTTCTTAAAAATGTCTGGTGAAAATTTCAAGCAAAAATTCAAAAAATAACACAGTGGCATCTCGTTTTTGATTACGCGCCGCGAAACACGCATGTAGCTGCCAGTCGGGCTCTTTCATAATAGAAACGTAAGTCCTATTTCTATTATGTTTGTGAAGAGTGTTCAATGATATAGGAATTCTAAGCAAGGTGGAGGTCTTATATTATGAACCTGGATTCAATGATTTTATGTAAGTTGAAAAATTTCGCGATTTATTCATTGCTCAATTTTCAAACACGTTTTACGCGAAACCATGTTTTGAAAATCAGTGACCAAAATATCTCGGCAACCACTGAACCAATCAACTTGAAATTTCTAGGGGTTATTTTATACATAATTATCTAGTCTATGTCGTAGGATTTTTTTTAAATAACTTAGTTTTTTTATCGGTATAATAAACCCGAATTTCTCTCTAAAAAACGCTATTTCAAATTCAAAAGCCCGCCATTTTATCAAAAATCTATATTTTCAAAAACCCCTACGTCAAAGACTAAATTGTAGTGTCAATTTTGACAATCTTTTTGTTTTTTTTTATTCTGATGATTACAGATGAAATGGGAGTGTTCACTGTGGAGGACCTTTTTTTCGGCAGTCGACAGAACCCAAAAATTTTCCGCCAATGTTGAATATTTTTTTATAAAAAAAATTTAACATATTCTTAAAAACATGCCTTCTTTCATGTAGAAAGATATCAATACCATAATTTATATTGCTTTTCTTTAAAAAATTCACAAAAATTGCCTTCATTCGCACTTCATAGGTAGGTATTCTCCCTTAATTATATAGCAGAAAGTTTGTGTGAAGCAGCTAAAACTCGAAACGCGAACTCTGACATCGAGATTGCACAGCTTTTACGATTTGGAATTTACAGGTCTACGCAACTATATTAAGCTCTTAACATCTTTTACATTATCAGCCACGATGCTTCCAAATGATGCGGCTATTTAACAGCGAAATAATAAACTAAGACGCTTTATTTTTTAAAAAAAGAAAAAAGAACGTCGATCTACTGCTTTGGTTTCAGCTATTTTCTTTCTTGCAATGCATATTTAAAGTCAAAGATCTCAAGCATTTTATTTGAATTCAAATCGATACTTGTAATTCTAAAAAAATATAACTTTGTTTTCTTGTTATCTCTTTTATTATATATTAATTCTATGGGCAAAAGAAACAACGGAATGAGTAAATAAAATCGGGTTTTGAATTAAGTATGCAGAGTTTTTCTTTAAATACATACATATATAGCAAGAAAAAATTAGATGAGTCAGAAAATAAAATAAAATGCTATCATTTTTAAATTTTTGTAAAAGGATAAATGACATGATTAATTTTATTTAAAAAATTTGGCAAGAAACAGCATCAGTCAACTTGGTTCAACGTTCTTGTGCAAAAATCTAAACTACTGGTGCAAAAATTAGATAAAAATAAAAAAGGCATTAAGAGATATTTTCTAAACAAACGAAATTCCCAAATTTTGATTTGGCTCTCCTGAAAAGCTGCATTTTTGACTCATTCCATTGTTCCTACAGAATAAGTTTGCAAATTTTGATAAAAAAGTTAATTTTTTTACCAATTTATTTATTGAACGCTGTTACCTACCAAGAAATCATTCACAACGTAATTTAGTTTACTAAATATTCCAGAACATTCTAAATTTATCATCGACGTTGATGGACCTACCTTGAATTTCGCTGCAGACTGAACATTTTTTAGTGTCGGTGCATTTTTTTATACTGTTTACCGATTGGCTCATAGGCCAGTATGCACGATTAGGCGGCATGCCTATTGGCCGCTATAATTGGATTAGAGGTGGAATGTTTCTCCGACATAATAGCTCAGTCTCCCTCGTAGGTAGCTAGCTATCTCAGACATCTTTACGCTGATGATCGATACTTTCTAACTCTCGATAGACAACAATGCTAACGCTAAGGATGCCCTTTTATATTAACGAAACGCTCAAGATAACAAGAATTACTTTAAATATATATTTCTATATTAGTTGTGGTTTATAAATAGAAATAAAGTAGTATAATTAATGTGTCAAATGAGTGAAATATTTTATCTGTCAGTACTGGAATGTTTGGCGTTATACTAGCTAATTTTGTTATAAATGACACAGTTATTAATCTATTTAATTAAAGGAATAAGTATACCATCGCCTTGTATAAAAAATAAACAATGACTTTAAAATTTTATGAATCATTAATGTCTTCAGTATTTCATTCTGAATTACCGAACAATGAGAATGCGTTCTTTTATACACACTCTTATATACGTATTAATAAATTTTAGCCCTATATAAAACCTATGTATATGTACGCACATATGAGCTTAGCAGATCCTGATATCCCCCATATTCTTAGGATAACGAATTTGCTATAATGGTGATTGTTGTCCGAACACTCAAAAATATACCGAAGAAATATACTTTTTTAAGTACGCAAAAAAATTCTATGAAGTGTGTCGACATCTATCAAATGTCAATATTTTTATCATTGTATCGGAAATATTTATTTTAATTAAATATTTGGACACTTTGGATGAAGAAATCAGTAGATGTATGTGAAGCAAACTTATTTCTATCAACTTTTAAAATAATATTACTATTTCTTGTATTAAGTATGTATATAAGTAAGTAATTCATGGATTCAAAATTGACGAAGTGTACAATACTAAAAATTAGGGCGAAAAAAGGGTTCATAACTTGATCGTTATGAAACTGCAAACCAATGAGAGTAGATCCGATTACGAAACAATATAAATGATATTTCATACTTTTTCACACATATTCCGCAATTCAAACAGAATTATGTACACTTATATTTTTCACTAAACATTCGTGACATTCTCGATATTTTATTTTCTCAGTTCTTTGCTGTTATCTGCCGGCCACTATTTACGGGGTTATGATTGGTCTATGAAGTGATACTTTAAGATTACAAAAGCATACGAAAAAGCAATGAATCATCATCGGTAATAGAATGAGAACAAAAGATTACAGTCTAAACTGAGTATGTAAACAGTGGCGGGGAGATAACAACAAAGCGGCGGATAAGAGAAAAGATTCATTTTCTCCGGTTGGATTAAGTAATTATTATTTCAATCGCTTTAAGCTGGTGTCATTTATAGTATGGCAATACGTGGATCAGTCCGCTTCAACGATTGAATCCATCTTTAGCAATAGTCGGAAAAGTTAGGTTTGATAATTGTAGAATGATGCAATGCTATAATTTGCCCGTGTAATAATATCTGTTTGATTCCGAACCGCCGGTAGTTTTCCTAATAAGGATAATTTGTCGGCCGTTTCAGAGATTGCGCGGCTCGGGGTACGGCGCATTCGTTGAAGAGAAAGTCAAATGCACACTGCGCACCGCAGCAACACTGTGGGAAACTGATCGGCTTTTCTTATGCAATTCCAGATTAATTATTTCACATTTCTTGGAATAACACGACTTTCGTATTTTGCATACCACCGCGCGCGTATAATTCCCAAGATTAGTCGCTCTTTTAATTTTATGTAATATGTTGTCTGCGGGGGAGGGTGGGCGCCTTTGTTTTTCACAGGCCCTAAAGTGTAATGATGTATGCCACAATTTGTAAAGGCACTGACAATGTGATACATCCGAAAGTTAGTGTCTGTATTTTCGTCAGGGTCCTAAAGTGCAACTGAGAAAAAATTTGGAAAGGAAAGCATTTATTTCGAAAAATTATTTAATATAAGGATGGCGACCCTCGTAGTTCAGTAGGCATGACACTGCTTTCTCATACCTCAGGTTCCATTTCGATTCCTGTTGAAGTCTCAATATATATTTGTGTACTTTTCTCAAGCCTGGGTGTTTTTGTGACGTGTATTGGTATTCATAGCCTGTAACCTTAAAAGTTAAAATAGACACATTTTTTGAAATTAAGAAATTTTTAAAAACAAATTTATTTTTACAATTCTAAAATTTATTCTCCATAGATATGACTTTTTTCCAATTGTTTTAGCATTTTTTTGGTTCCTCATTTATGAAAACTCGTACGCTTTGTTGCAAAATACTTTATTAGGACCGTTTTTATTTCACTAACGCTATTAAATTTTTGTCCATCTATGTAATGCTACAAAGATCTATTATGATATCTAAGTGATAATCGGGTGATGCTAGATCTAGGGCTGTATGGAGAAAATCTATTACCTTTCACTTTTCATCCCGGTGCGTTAATTTAATCTCGCGCTATTTTTATTCGTACGCATACCATTTTACTTTCGTGTGGTAGCCATACACCGTGTTTCTAAAATCCTCCGATTTTCTAAATGAATGCTTGATCCCTAAACAATGAGAAGCAGGTCTTAACCTATTTTTTTTTTTTTGATATTGGATTGACTTCAATTTCTGCAGCAATCTTCATTGACATTTTTAGGTATTCCACTTCAAAGTTTAATTTCATTACCAAAATCGGTCGATTTAAATTTCTTTAACCCTTCTTTGCATTGACAAATATTCAATGTCACGTAAAGTATTTTTGGTTGCTGTGATTGCTGATTTTGTTTAGTGAAGTTTTGAATTTTTTGTGTAAAAATAGTTTTTTTTAAGAAAAAACCCTCCATTATAAATCCGCTCATGCGTGTTTGTTTTGGTGTGTTTGGAGTGAACGGAAAAAATAATTATGACCAAAAGTTAATCAAGATGGTAAGAGAAATAGAAGGTAAGGTTCCTAAATAGCAAATAACGGTTGGTAAAAGCAAGGAGACAGTGAGATGTCTAAGGAGTGGAGTGACTGTATTTTCATCAAGGTCCTGTATGCAATAGATCAAAATCTGCGACGAATGTCACATTTAACTTTTTGCGTTTAGACGTGAGCATCAAAAAACGCAATGTTCATTTTCTCTATTTATTAGAATTAAGCCAAAACGCTTCCGTTTTAAAAATAGCACTCACTAGGATGACAGTTGGTTGAAGCTTTGTTGGTGAGAAGAAAAAATGGTACGGGGTGCAGATATTGCCGAGGCGTTTGCAGGTCATTTTAAAACAGTCTATAGTAATGAACCTCCGCTTCTCGATATTAATATTGCTAAAACATGTTCTCCGATCGGTGCACAGTCTATTGATGTTCAATATATCAATGAAAAGGATGTGGCCGACACTATTAAAAATCTAAGTAATACCCATTCTCTTGGGCCAGATCTCATTCCAACATTCTTCTTAAAAGGCTGTGTGGAACTGATAAAAAAACCGCTATGTTTTTTGTTTAATCTTTCTGTAAATACAGGGGTCTTCCCGGAAACATGGAAGACGTCAAAAGTTACTCCCATACACAAGAGTGGTTCTAAGTTATCCGTAGAAAATTATAGACCTGTAGCTGTTCTCTCTGCACCAGCTAAGGTATTTGAAATTATAATAAGTAAAACCGTCGCTTCCCGAGTAGAGCCGTTTATAATTGATGAACAACATGGATTCAGGAAGGGCCGCTCGGTTGAGACCAATCTGATGATTTTCACAAATTATGTCACGGAAGCTCTGGACGCGGGACATCAGGTAGACTGTTCATATAATGACTTCGCCAAAGCCTTTGATACAGTCAACCATGATGTCTTATTGAAAAGGTTGTATGAGATTGGTTTCTCGGATGGTATGCTAAAATTTATGGCGAGCTACCTCCAAAATAGGAACCAATACATCTCCTACGGTCTATTCGCGTCAGAGTGCTTCTATACCTTCTCGGGTGTCCCGCAAGGATCTAACCTGGGTCCATTGTTGTTCTCGATTTTTATCAATAATATAAAAAATGTAATTTTAAACTCGCGCTTTCTGTTATTTGCGGATGACTTAAAGCTTTTCTTAAAGGTGTCAACTTTGGACGATTTTCATCTTCTCCAAACAGATATATCAAATATATGTGAATGGGGAAGACGAAATAAACTTTTGTTTAATGTTTCCAAGTGTTCGGTTACATCCTTCACTAGGGCCCAAAAAACTCTATTTTTTCGCTACAAAATGAACGACCAAAATCTGACAAGAACATCGAATGTTAAAGATCTAGGTGTTAAATTTGTAAGCAGCCTGACATTTCACGATCACATAGAGACGATCAGTGGTAATGCTCTGAGAATGTTAGGATTTGTTCTGCGTACTGCCAGGGTTTTCGAGAATACCCGCGTACTGAGAACTCTTTACAACTCCTTGGTGCGGAGTAGACTCGAGAGTGGCTCGATGATCTGGGGGCCACATGAGAGCAAGTACTCTCTTATGGTGGAGAAAGTCCAAAAGAAGTTTCTGAGATATCTCTACATGAGAGAGTACGGGCATTATCCTTGGCTTTACCCAACCGAGTTTCTCCAGGGTATGCTTGGCTACAATAGTTTAGAGACTAGAAGGAATGTGTATTTGATTACACACTTTTATCGATTGTTGCGCGGTATGATCGACAATACTGAAATTATGCAGAGCATTGGTTTGTATGTTCCTGATAATTACCTTAGACATCGTCAGCATAGATTGTTTCACATTCCAATATACAGGACCAACCTGCCGATGGTTATGCCTGTTGGAAAAGCTACAGCTATGCTGAACAAGATCGCTTTGGATATTGATATATTCCATGTGTCTGAGGGGGTTTTCCGAAGCAGGATTCTCCTACACCTTTGACCAGATTATACAGGTCACTTCTAATTGTTTAATAATTGTTTAATAATAAATTAGTATTTTAATACACAATATGTATATGTGTGTGTGTGTATGTATGTATATGTATATGTGTATGTATGTATATACATATGTGTTTATGTATATGTGTATATGGATGTGTATGTATATGTGTATATGTATATTTTTAGATGTAAGTTAATAATATGTATGCATTGAACAGAATGTTTGTAATGTACATATTATGTAATAAATAAAAATTGAAATTGAAAAATTGAAATTGAAATTGAAATTGTCGCATGCGGCCGCCCTGACCTTTCCACTAAATCGCGCAACATACGTACATACATTACAATGACGCAATTTTTTTTCTTATTTGGCGCACAATGAATTAGAGGCAATGGACAGACAAATTGTTACACAGATTTAATTTTTTTAATCATCTGGTGGTGCATACAATAATTTTAAGTTTTTGTAATAATATCGTATGCATTGTATTGCACGTATATCGGACACATAATAAAACTATTATTTTCAATCTACGATGGCAGGGCACCGATTAAATATGTGATAGATATCGTGCTCCTCCAAAATCTTTTTCATTTCAATAATATTTTGGCGGCGTCTGGTGTTTTCTCTGGTAAATTTTGAAATGAAATTAAAAATATCAAGATTTTTTTACTTTTTCACCTATTTTATTGGGGGACCCATATTTTCTTGATTTTTCCGCACAGTTGCAATTTAAATTAAAGCACTTGTCGTAGCGTTTAACCAATTCAATTAATTAAATTGAATTTTGTAAACTAATTAAAAATTACGCCGTTTCACCGCATGGGTAGGCAGAGAGGATAGAACTCCATATTTTTACATCGTGACACCACATTAAAAATCTAAATTTTGTATATTAATTAAATTGAAATGTAATATTGCTTTTCATATTTTCCAAAGTCCCATAATCATGTAAAACTAATTCGAGTGTAAATGCTCCTGATTGGTCCCCAGTGAAATTTAAGTCTACAAATAAATGCCGGATTAATTATGAAATATTTATGTTTGCTTCTATGAATTCGCAGCTTTACTGTGTTATTTCATCGAGTTAGCTGCGCACTAATTGTATATGATCACGGAGATATTTCAAAAGTTCAGCGCATTCCCGACCTATCGGAAAATTGACCGTTTATTTAACCGCGCTATAAATTTTATTTTCATAGTACGTTGTACTTGTATTGATTGAAACATTCAGTGCTACGTCTGGGTTTAATTTATTGCTAACAAAGCAGCCGAATTGTATCCTATCCGAAATTCTAAATTAAAGGGTATTTAAAAATTTACGGTAAATGAATACACCCAGATCTGTACAGAACGCTCTAAGCTTCGATCGAGCTGAATATAAATATAAAATCTAAGAACAGTTGTCGCCCCAATAGCACATTATTGTTGAAAATAATTTTGATAGTTGAATTGTAATTGGTGTCGTATTTTCGTTTTTGAAAATAAATTTCATTGCAAAATTGAAATCATTCAAGTCTAGTGATGAAATGAATAATTATTGGAAGCCAAGATCTTATTGGTTTGTCAATTATTCCGCTGTCAGTTGATGGGTATCGTCGTATTTAATTAATGCGTGGGTTTTTTTTTCATTGGGAAGTTAGTCGGCTATTTATTTATCGGTGATTTAACTGGGTTAAATTTAATTTTACTAAAGTTTTAATTTTATTACCTCTCATATATATTTATAAATGCTTTATTCTACTAAACGTCATTTTATTATTTTTGCGTAGTAAAACTTTCAGAACTTCAATATTTTGTTGAGTTCGGTATGAAGTCAATGCTGAATAGTAATATAACCAGAGTATAAAATATGTGTAGAGATTAATGAAATTAGTTCTTTAGGGGAGGAGAATGGGTCACAACGGGAATATGTCTTTCCTCGCGTTGGTCAAAGACGCATTTATACTGCAGTCAAAGTATTTATTCTTGCATGATTAAATTCCCAAGTAAACACGACGCATTTTTTACAATAGAAATTTTATTTTTCCAAACCTAGTCTCTTAAGTAAAAACGTATTCTTGATCTAAAGCGCGACTTATTTACTATATATTCTACTTTTTAATAGTATTTAATTTGACCAAGGTTAACTGTTTAAAAATTTGCTAGCTCGTAGTAAATTTTTTAAACAAGGCGAACGTATAGGCATGTAAATTGTGGACAAGCAATTTACGTTAGTTCACATCTATTTATTTTGGTGATATGAGGATACCACATACGACTAATTTTTATGTTGGCTAAGCCCAGATTTATAACTTGTATTAAATTACACCATGAATTCAGTTAACGTAGTATTAAAATTAAATAAATATAAGTGGAATGAAATCATTCCTCATAATTCGTATGACTCGTACCGTTTGCAATTTAATTATATTGTAGCGTATATATAACATTATGTTTGATTATTATTTCGCGTCCTCCGAACCGTTCGCTTGTGTTGACATTCTTGCGGTTTTAGTATTGTTTACGATCTAGCGCCTCCTTTTTTTTGTCAAATTGTGGTATTTCTTAGTTTCCATTGTCTGGCACAACGGCGACGCAAACGGATTGACCTCGACATTTGAATGTCGTTTGACGTGCAAATTGAGCTATTTATGTATCCTGTCTGAGAAAAATATATGTGTCACCCTAAAACCATATGCAAATGAAGCGATCGGTGTGTTGCGACAAGTGAAATATATATACATATACTTAGTAAACAAACAACGCGATTGATTCATACTTCTGTAATTTATTTTTGACGCCAGCAATAAGTTAGTATGCGAAATATTTCAATTAAATAATTGTGTTTACCGTTTGTCAGATTTATACTTCGATCGTCCTACATAAATTAAATAATGTCACGAACTTTCTGGTTTGTGTCTTTTGGGGTATTATGCCGTGTTTTTACGACCTTTCTGGCCGACGTTTCGGATCCCGTTGCAGGGTCCATCATCAGGGCCGTGAAAACCTAAGAACATTCTTAATGTCACGAAGTCAATATTTCGGTCATAATGCGTCATTTTGGTATGATCTAAAAACACCATATTCAGCTTTAGTGAGGCAGGGCGTTATCGCTGGTTACTTGACGTTTGGACTATTCGCGATAATACTTTGCATTAAGCTGAACCCGGAATGAGCAAGGTGGATATTCATTATTTTTCAAATTTGACACCAAAATTGATAGCATGTTTTCTGTTAACCTTTCTATGACATTTACATTTTTATATGTATTATATTTAGTCTTCATATATAATACACAATTCAATACAGTAAATTTAAAAGAGTTTCATAATATAGTAATATAATTTAATTCTACGCGGAAAGAAATGCTTTTGTTCAGATTCACTGTTTTAGAATTCTTTTATATTTTTAAAAATCTCATTTTGTTTTGCTCATATTAAATAACTTTGTTTTATTATCTGTACTTCGGACGAAACGGCATAACAAAGTACACTGTAAGTACAGATTAACAGAATGTGAAAAAAAGACGATTAATAACTCCAAGGGACTGGGTAGAAACGTAAAAAACTATCTAAATCTTTTAACGTGCTCAGTCTGGCGATACTTATGGTGTATATGTATAATATAATATAAAAATGTTATTTGCACAAACCACCTTCGGTGCTTCTTATGGATAAAAGATACTCGGCCGTATTCTGAAATAAGCAAGCAGTAATAATGAAATTGCTATTTCTGTATCTTGACAGTTAGTTTTATTTAGTTTTAAATTTGACAGGTTCAATTCAATTCAATCAGTTAGAAAGCTCATTATTCATAATTGTGAATTTTATAACTTTCCGATTGACTGAATTCATTCATTTCAAACCTGTCGAACTTAAAACACCAAAATTGCCGGCATTACAATGTTATACAATAACTGTCAAGATACAGAAATAGCAATATTTCTTATTTCATAATTGGTCTGAAGGATGCCCTTTCCACATTGCTAATGTTGCATGGCTACAACGTGAAGCAGATAAGGCGTCTTTATTATATGACTAACTTTCCTGACGATGATTTCATAACTGTAAAGTAATGTAAAGTGTAATTTTCCTGAAAAAGTGTTTTTTTTATCATTTTACTGTTATTTTCGTCTGACCTTATACAATTCATGTTATAACAAGTTTTTTCTACGCATTATAATAGCATAATAGTAGCGAATGTTAGTTATACTATTTTTCCTATTGAAACAGATGTTGAAGCGTAATTTTTTTTCGATTCCTTAGAGTTTACGATACTCTTGAGTACTTTACATGCGGCTAGACCGCCTAATCTACTTCTACAAGTGCATCAGTTCTATAACTTTGATACTTTTACAAACTTCTTATTATAATAAACATCGTATGTTTTATAATTTTACATGAATTCGAAAGGGTAAAAAAAATTTAAGAAAAAACCCACTGTGTTGAAGCGTAATATTTGAATTTTGCCTTTTATAGTGATCTTGTAAGCGGTAGGGCTTTGTCTGATAGAATCTGCATTACAAGGTCCATCATAGGGCTGGTCACAAATGACAATGGTCCTCGTAATGACTAAGAAATCAGACATCAGCCAAACACGTAGAAATACCACATGAATTTCGTAATTGGCGTAAAAAAACTTTGAATGACTCATAAATAATCTTCTTATCAACAGGTACTCTGAATGCTCTTAAGTAAGATTTTCTAATTAGAATTAATATCGGCAGCGGATTTTATTAAAATCTGTTAAAACTTCCAGTAAAGATCAAATTACAGGCCATTCGTTTCTCGTGAAATATTTAAATTTCATTTTCTTTTGATGTCAAGATGAAAGGGCTCGCAAAGAAAATAAATTATTAAAATTTCAATATTGAAAAGTTTCGGGCCGCCTACGCGCACAATAAAAATTCCCAGATTTTACAAGGTAATCGCGGAGTTTTTTGTATTGTGATCTTCGTTTCTGTTGAAAATCACATTTCGCCGGGTCACGCCCCGATAACTTCGTCCATATTTAAAGCCAGGGGAGTGAATCAGCTTCACTGACTAACAAATAAAGGATCCCTTCTTTTTGATATTCAAACCTTATCACACATTAAAAATAATTATATAATAATAACTTTTTTTTATTTTATCTTGAATTTCTTTAATTAAGAGTTTTGAGTTGACTTTTAATTTTCAATTCATGAATTAATATATTGTTTATGATTTTTACTTATGGCGCGTGTACACAGATCAGTAGGTACAAGGTTCATTGAGTTTTGTGCGCAGAGTACAATGTCGCAATGATACACACCGACCTTTACTAACAAATCTCTGAGACGAAATATTAAAGTCTCACACGTGATCTCGTTTGAGAGTACTTAAAAAAACGTACGTAGTAAAAAAGTGTCACCTAAGCAGTAATAGAAACAATTTAAACTGAATAAATTTAATAAAATTAAAAAAAAAATTATAATATATATAATATATACTATATATAATATACACCGTTTCTCGATTTTCTCACACACATTGCGTAGGAGCTAGATAGAGAATATTATAGTATCCTGTAAATGTGTGTCTTGCCAAATTTATTTCGCTTCTTCCACTTTTATATTAGGTCACTCCCGACATTTGCAGTTATCACACTCTTCTCGTAGTAGCTGTCTGATTACTCTTTCATTTGTTTTTCGGCTAAACTAATTACATCCCAACATTAAAACACCCACCAAGGGTCCTCTTATTTTTTCTTTCTCTTCTTCGTCTGCGTATCTTAATGTTTCAATTTTAACTGTATTAAATCTGATTTTTCTTTTCTCTACTTTCCCAAGCTTGACAGACTTCCGACTTAAAAGCGTCGATATTAAACTTTATTCGGTACTGTAATATTACAAAATTAAAATTTTTTATTATTATCATTTTCTTCACTTACGCAACATGACATGTTCACCGACTGAAAATTATCGATAATAATTGTGAAACATTGTAAAATTTATGCTAGACATCACTTTCTTTGGTACAATTTTATTATCATTTTATCGTCTTTTTATGTCCTCAATTTGAATAAATTTCTCGACGTATGTTTCCAATATCAATAAAATGTATAGTTTATTCGTATAATTTACCATGCATACCGTGTTATTGTAGAGTAGCAAATAACTACTAGTACTTGACCTTTCCACTCATTTGGAAGCCGCAAATTATAATTTCTTGAAAACTTTGAAAATAGACATGATACCACAAAATAATTCACGATTTATATGACTTGTCTCGACTCTCTATCTACCCGTTTTTGCTTCTATCATAATTTCCTTTGCCCCACCAGTAAAGCATCGACTATGGGTGTTCTGCTATCAATTAATGTACCTATCTGCAATTGGCTATCGACTGTGCTGGGCGCTTTGCGGCCGATAGTGGCCACTGCACGGCTATTAATAATATCTATCTGCTACTAGCTATCATTGATAATATAGGTAATGAACTGTCGCCGTGGATGCTATCAACTTTGACACATTTCAAACAAAACGTTCTAACCTAAAAATTAAACGTCAGAAAAAAATATTTTTTTTTTTTTTTTAAAAATAGAGATGTGAACACGGAATACGTGTCACATCAATATTCTTACTATTTTCAAACTAAGCTAAGCGCTTGTACTATGAAAATAGGACTAACTTGCTAGTCTGGAGTGAGGATGTATGAAAATGATGTATGAAGTGCCGTATGAAAAACAAAATTTCGCTTTAAATGTTAAATAATGTAGGCATGTATAATATTTCTACACATTAAATAATATCGAAATGTATTTTAAAATGATAATGTACACCTCGTTTCTTAAAAAAAAAACATACGATTTGTTTTTTTTAAGTTGGCATTGAAAAACAGGTCAATACTGCAGATCTAGCGCAATTATAGTATAGACGAGCAGTTGAGCAATTGCTTAACTGCTAGTCTATATTATTATACAATACAATAAATACTCAACAAACTTTGATTTTTTTATCTCCGTAACTGTCGACATTTCACCGAAAGTGTGATTAATATTTTCCATTCAAAATTGCACGAAGAACAATCCCAGAAGTTTTGCTACTAGCTATAAGACACCTGTATTTTAATAATTATACAATTGTTAATAATTTTTCTATGGGGTGATTTAGGTAAACAAACAAAAAGATTAAAAGCATTTGTCGTGTGATGTTACAGGTAATAATAAAATAATTTTGTCCTTTCGGGCCCGGGGCCCGCGCGTGCTGTGTGCGGTAGCCGTTGCCCACCCCTCCTGTACGTGTGCGACCATAAAATTTCTCGATATTTTCACCTCCAATTCTCGTGGTGCGTTTTATGGACCAAGAAATAAGCTTCGTCGCTGATTGAGAAAAACCTCACTTTGGCGAATTTTTTTGATGTATTTTATGGCGACATAACAATTACTTTATGCGAGAAACGTGGTCAGTCTGTATACGCTTGCATAATACGTACTGATATAGACTGAGTTTATAATTATAATACATAAAATACATTTCTATTTTTTTTATGTGTTATAATTATGTGTGTATTTTGTTTTCAATAAAGACATATCTCAATGTGAATGGTTTTGTTCGAGCGGCCGTGCCACTTCGCAACGGTTTATACGACCGGTGCGGAGCAGCACGGTCCTGCTTGTTAGTTGAATAAAATGTCAATCTGGAGACGATTGAGTAGGACCGATATGGAAGCTTTTGCTCTTAGAACAGTCCTGGGTAAGCGGTGGGTACCATTCACTGATGTAGACTGAGCTAATCCTAATGGTAGCGTTATTTAATTTGTTTTAACATTTTAAGATAGCTGATTTAATTTGTTTTAACATTTTAAGATTGCTGAATGTTGACAATTATGATTTAAAGCTGGAAATTCAGTGCAAATGCATATTTAAGAGTTTTTGCTCAAAAATGTGGGTTTTTATTATTAATTTATATCAGAATGTATATGCTAAATTACAATTATTTTTAAAACAATAGCTTAGATAGAACCTTTGATCTTAAATAAAAGTATTAAATTGACCATTATTTACAATATTTAAGAAAATATAATCATTAATCGACAGGCCACGTCCAAATAATTCTTTATGGCGTCTTATACAAAATCAATAGATCCTGAATATTTAAATGTACGTGGGATATGTTTAAAAATGATTTTTTTTTTTTATTAACATGAGTTCAACTTTTTGCAAAAAAAAGTCAGAAACATTGAAAGAAATGCAAATTTTGATATTGCATATCTCCATAACTATTGATAATTAGGTTATGGTTTTTCACTCATTATCAAGACAGTATTTATAATCCACCTATAATATTTTTGCTACTAGCTATGACACACCCTGTATGCAGGGACTGTATACTTTTGGACCGTTTTATTCTTTTATATATTCTGTCAACCAATGTTTTCTTTCTTTTTTCAGTAAATTTATTATTTATTTATGTTGTGTACTTTTAAAGGCTTTATAGCCGTGTGTATTAATAAAAAATCAAATGCATGACCATTTAAGATGTTCGCCAACAAATTATTTTATCCCTGGAGGACGTTTGTGCGGTCGCATTTGGACATGTAGCGCTAAATGACTATTATTTTCTTTTACAAAACGCTCTAGTTGAAATCACCATTCAATCTGTGCATCTTTCTTCTAAATCAATTAAAGTAAACGTATTAGTTTTCATCAAATATGATTCCTTGTAGAATTCCGAGAATTTTTTGTCTCACAACTATTTCATGTCGATGTTGTTTTATATTAAAGGCTCCTTGATCATGGCCAGTATTTCAGTAAAACTTATTTTTCAATGTTGAAAATTATTTGGAAATCTATTTTTGTTTGTGTTTGGGTTAGTGACTTGACTAAATCGAAACCCAGACTGAATCGGCTATCTTATCACACCCAGCCGTGGCCGGTAATATGAAACACACCGATATTTTCGTATTTATAATAAATGCTACATAATTGTCGTCTATCGTCATCGCTAAAAATGTTATCAGGTTTTCACGATCGATCAGAATATTTTGCTTAAGAGTTTTATTAGGATCTTCTGCCGTGTGTATACGACCTTTCTGGCCGACGTTTCGGATCTCACGCAGGATCCATCAGCCCTAATGATGTTGCCAGAAGATACTCGCCTTCACTGTTCGTGTTTCTTGCGTCATTATAGAGAAACATAATATAGAAATCGAAATAAGACTAGTGTAGACTTCTTTCCATTTAAGAAAGACAATTGGATTAGTATGTGTAAGCCGTGAGTACATCGCACATTGTTTCGTTGTGTTGGTGTTTACGGGTCTACTAGCTTTCAAAATGTTCTCAATAATAATAGCTGTATCCAGTTATATTATTCTACTAGGACTGCATTGCCTATCCCGGCACTAACGGCCTAATACTGGCAATAATAATTCCTCTAATTGGCGTTATTCGAATATAAATATTATATTTGCAGTTGCGTCGATCTGCACCACGACTCTGCACGCACAAATGGCGGTCCATGCAGCGCCGGTCGCGACTTTTTTTTTATAATGCGTAAACCGCATTCCGATACCCCTCCCCTTCTCTCGCTCCATCGCCGCCTGGATAACTCTCCAGCGCCCCACCGATTCCTTCCTCTTCCCGCCGGACTGTTCCACTTCTCTCCCGGAGGACAATTCCTGGATCGCCCGGCAGAGATTTGCGGATCAGGCGCGTTCTCTCGTTGGGAGTTATCGATGTTTGCTTTCCCGACTTTTATTTTCGGTCCAGATTTGACATTTTACTATGCTCCCGGGAGGGCTCGAGAATTGACTCCCTCGTGGGCAGGGGATAAGTGTTGACACGGTCACTGAAATGGTCAATGTCATCCGACGGTTGGGTAAGAGAGGTGAATATGGAGCTTTAATTTTTCAATTATAAAAATGCAACTTTTTGTTTTAAAAAGCACATGACTATTTTTATTCAACACGTGACTAGATTTATTGAAAAAAAAACATAATTGAAGATTTACAAAAAATATGAAAATTCCGTTTCATAAAATCGGAGGCCGATAACGACCACTATAAATGATCACTCTTCAAGAAAATATTCCATATTGAAAAATAAGCTAACGTGTTTTGCAAAAATCGCAAATATCTTCTTAATATCATAAATCGCAAATATCTTCTTAAAATCAAATAATCTTCTTCTAGTCAAGAGATTTTCGGGTAGTGATGGTATATTAATCGGTGACACACTCTCGTTATTTGAGTTTTGTATCTGATTGCAATCCAATCAATACAATCAGATACAAATCCCAAATAACTGTACCGAAAAAAACGGTTTCAACCATCACTACTTTCGGGCCTATTCTCATTGGGTTGCATTATCCTAACAATCATGTCTTGACTGCTATTATGTAACTTTGTACACTTCGTCAATTTTGACGTGATGACATTAAACATATCTCGACATTCTCATAGAAACTTTACGCGTACATAAATAAGTACCAATGTCCCTTTATTTCAACACTAGTTTTCAAACATACATAATTTATTTATTACTTTTTTCTATATACAATTGTTAAATTATAACAGATGTATTGATAACAGAAAACAACAAAAACACTGAATATTACTCACAAATTAAAATTTCTATCTCACCAAAAATATATAACGGACCTCTCAATTACATCAGATCCTGTAAACATGCTTTCAGGAGCTTTGTCTTTTCAGGTCTATTTTCTGCGGGTTTTCCGACACCCCATGTTTTATCGTTTAATTACATATTTACAGGCTGCAACGCATACTAATTTAATCCTCAACTGAAAACTAGTCTACGAATACGAGACGCTACTGGTGATAGGCAATTAGTTTCTTGTAAATATACATTGTACCACCTGTCGGTGAATACTTTCAATGATATTGGGACGGGCCATTTTTCCCGGCGTGGGCGTATACGCCGACGCTACCCTAATAGCGGCTATCTCGCTTGTTGATTATACAATGACAAATGTCAGCAGTAGGGCGATTATTTGCGCAACTATAATCTTCTCCATTATTTATCTCAGGCATTGTTAATTGGATAAATTGATTTGATCTCTGTACCTAGGTGCACACGGGCTTCCGGTTCCATCCAAGGTCGCGGTTTTTATTATTATGATAAAATATTATGATTAATTATTCGAATAGATACTAAAAATGGACTTGTTTGTAATTCCGGAGGCAATTTCCCACCAGTGTACAAAAGTTGCGTTTTACATTTTTAGGGTATTTTCTTTAATTCGTTCTACATATTACTTTTTATATTAAATAATTTAATGCAAAACGTTGATCCTGTAGAACAGTGTTTTTCAATATTTTCACTAAAGCGGTACCACCTGCCTCATTCCCTTTATCGCACCAAGAATCTACATAATAATACTCGTAATTAGATTAGACTTTACGCTCCCTGTAAACAAAGCGTGACTCGCAAACTTTTCGAAGTTTTCATTTCATTCAGTGATGCGCGCAGCTTCGGCTACATCGTAGTTATGGCAATTCGGCGGTAGAGTACGAAAAATGGTTAATTATGCGTTAGATCGGTGAGGAGCTTGTTGTTGTAGTGGTCATGACGCTCGCCTAGTGATCTGGTCGATGGTTCGAGCCCCGTTCCAGGACACCAGCAAGATAAGTCCTATTTTCATAGCACAGGCTTTGCTTGAGAATAGTAAGAATATTGATGCATCACGTGTTCGCACTGTTCGCATCTCTATTTATTAAAAAAAAAGTTTTCTGTACATACATATATATTTGCTGTGTACCTACATATATATTTTATAGGCATCTTGCAAAATTGTAAATGTATATATGTAAGAATGCATTACAGTAATATGCTGTATGTTAAGACTACATTACTTAAATTAGTCCTCAAAAATTATTATTATTACAATATTAAGAATACAAATTATGTTATCACCCTATTTCACAGTTCATCCTTGTATTTATTTAATCATTTTTCCATGTTTTTTGTCCCGTTTAATTTTTTAGTTTGTCCGATATGTAGTTTGATAAATAGTTTTTGGAATCACGCACTGCTTGGTCCGGTTTCCATAAAAATTATTTGTTTTTCGTATTTCTAATTTTTTTTGTTATTTGTCGTATTGTATATTTGTGTTGTATTTCTGTTTTAAGTCTGTCCAGTGTCAGTTAATAATGAGGTTGTTTTTGTACCGTTAAGATTTTATACATTTTAAATAGTAGTAATCAGTTTGGTCCTTACACGTTTCTTTTTGTGATAGTTAGCAATAGTTTTAATTATTCGATCGTCGTGTTAAATTAATACACGTACGGGTAGGTACAGACGAACTGCCAAAAAACGATCACTTAATTAGATGGTATAGGTACTCCTATCCTCTGTATCCTCGTTCAATCCAATTATGTTCTCTTCACATATTTGAAATAAAACATATTTGAAGCGTACGAGATATAAACATTTTTGGGGAGCATCCCGTTACGTCAATTCCTCGCCGAACGACACTTTGACTCGGGGAATTTCGTATGTGTGTAATTATCCAAATAAACAGGCAACCACCGCACCGCGAACGACGCAGGGGTGTAGCCTGCGCGATGTATAAATTTACTTACACAGGATGTCTCATAGCTAGTAGCAAAAACTTATTCCTCCCTTGATACTGAGTCGAAAGTGTTCGAGCAACCACGACCTAATATTAATTAATTGATATGAGAGAGGAATATCGAAATATGCATTTTCTTTCAATATATCATTACAGTAACTTATAATCAGTTATAAAAACTTAATTTGCTTTAACACAAGTCGAACAAAATTATAAAAACCTTGCGTAAATTGAAAATTGATTTTTTATAAGGTTTTTTTGAGGTATATTGAAGCAAATTAATTTTTAATAATCTATATATATAAGTTTATTGTAATTATAGTCCAACTTTTTGTAAAAAATAAGTCAGAAATATTGAAAATAAAAAGGAAAATTTGATATTGCATATCTCCATAACTATTGATATTAAGGTCATGGTTGCGTGAACATTTTCGACTCATTGTCAAGGCAGGAATCCACCCTGTATAATAAAGTGTAATGTAACGAAGCAGCGACAATTAGATAACCCGAGCGAACGCTTCGCCCCACCGGCCCGGCGCTGACGGGGCGACCCGCTGGGAGCGCGACCGCCGACCGCTGAATTAATGCGACATTTTTCTAATTACCGCGCCATCTTTTGCGCCTTTATTTGGAATTTAACGGACGTCATTTTTATTCATTCAATTTTTAACGCTATATTAAAGACATGTGCGGCGGTAAGAACGTGGTATACGTGGGTCTCATAGCTAGTAGCAAAAACTCCAGAGGAGTCTTCGTTTAATTTTAAATGGAAAATATTCCTTACATTTTGGGTGAAATGTCAACAGTTGCGGGGAAAAGCGACATAAAAGTTGGCATTTTTTTATAAGTATTTCTGGCTTGTTTTCTGTACAGCATTGGACCATCACTACAGCAACTTATATGGAATATTAAAAATTAATAGAAATCAAGTAAAATGACAGAAATTTCTGCAAGGCTTTAATAATTTTATTTGACTTGTATCAATGCGAGTGAATTTTTAATATTCGATATAAATTACTTTCATTGTAGTCTAACGTTTTACTAAAGATAATAGAGAAATATAGAAAAAAAATACAAATGTTGATTGATGTCTGTGATTGGCAAAATAAGGACAAAAGCGGACTGAATATCGTTCGAATTCGGGCATTCAGGTGCATATGTTGAAAATATATTTATGATAGAGTGAAGAACGAATAGATTAAGAGCGAATACCGTAATCGTTGGTATCATAGTTAATATATTTAAAAAAAGGTTTTGGCGTGTTTAGTGTATCGGTGGAGACAGGACAATAGATAGAATAAATATGTGGCGAGCGTTGAAGGTAAAGTGAACAGACGGCGTTCGCGAAAGACCTGACACGATTGGTTGGACCAGATATTAGATGACCTCCCTGCTAGATGCTTCAACAAAGGACGAATGTGTATGAGAAAATGTATAAAAAGTAAACGACGTAAGTGTTGTACACTGCAACAGAAGATTACTTTCCTTAATCTCCGCCTAGCCCTGCGCGGAAATGAATTGATGGTTAGTTAGTTAGTTACGTCGCAATTAGAATCAAAATGGTTTTCGTGAAGCACGTTGATGAAATCTGGAACTATTATATTCATACAGTATTTTTACGTCATAATATTATTTGTCGTTGTAGCCTTTGTCCCATTTAACAATAACTCGATTATACGGTGTATTCGGTCTTAATACTTCATAAAGTTCGTGGTTCTACGCTTAAATGTCACATTACACAATATATTAAACTGTATTCATTCCGTTGTCGTTTGGTTAGCTCGCTCGCTTATAAATCCCAATACACAATGCCATTTTGTTTACAGATATAACAATTGGACTAAGCTTTACATAATAATGCACCGACATTTGGAAACCCAAACGGGACTTATTCGTTCTGCGTAGTATCCGCCTATCGCATTTGCTTGACTTTGATTGTTAACTTAGGAAAATGCAAACGTTCTTCATTTTTTTCTAACTTCGTGAATTTTCGCCTCCGTTTAGTGAAATATAAAAATAATTTTTTTGAAAATTTGTCAATACCCTTAAAGATTAGAGATTCGATTCGATTCGATTAGAGATATCGAGACGCCATCATCGCAATATTGGATCGATGCAAAATATATTGCATATTTTTATTACGGAAACATTTTTTTTCCAAACTGATAAACATTACAAAATTTCGTAAATAAAATAGGGGATTTGTCTGATATAACAAAAGTCAAAACGTCATTTGACTTATTTTTAATTTCTGGCCCTGAGAGGCGGTCCTAGCGGTAATTATTATAGCCTGCTTTTAAATAAATCAGGTTTGTGTCTCAGCTAAATGCCGACATAATGTACTATTCTCTGACAGGTATTCAAAACGCGTCCCTTTTTGAAGCGTCTATTATAATGAAATTTTAATAGTAAAAAATATATTGCTGTATTTTCTTATATCTTTTTACAGATGCTTTCACAGAATATGTGTCACATCAATATTTTAACTTAAACCCCGACCATAGATCACCAGGCCGAGTGCCTTAACCACTAGTCCGATAAGCAAATGTTAATTTGTTGATTGATGTTTTTACTAACTAACTAACTTACCATCACGCCGTTTTTCGTGGGGATAGGCAGAGAGGATAGAGCGTCATTGGTGTTTTTTATTACTGCAATAAAGATTTATCATACATCCAAACCGCGATTTATGTATTTTTTTTTTTAAATCTAATTACGAGCTTGTAAATTTTAAAACAATTTTAAAAAGGTCAAATTGAATACGCGTAAAAAGTATAATGTCTTAGTAAATAAGTCGCGCTTTATTACAAAAATACGTTTTTACTTAAAGAGATTCGTTTTGGAGCGAATTTAAAAAAATAAAAAACAGCATCCATTGTAAAAAGATACGTTTTGTTTGCTATGAGTAAATTTGGGGGGACGTTCTTCTGCTGCGTGACCCAATCCCTCCGCCTAAAGATGGGTTTAGTTCACCGCTGCGCAACGTGCCCTGTGGCTGCACCGCGGCTGCACCCCTGCGCCGCGGCCATGTGCGCGCCGCGGCGGGCAGGTTTTTCCCATCTTCCATAACTTGGCGGCCGTCTCCAGCCGGTCGGGAACAGAGGCGGGCGGGACGGTATTCAATTCGGTTTTTTTTCTCCAGCCTACTTACCCGTCCTCCCGGCGCGGACACTTTGCCCGCTCCCCGCGGACAACGCGACCAGCATCAGAATGGTCGCCAAAATGGTCTTCATACGGTGACCATATTTTATTCAATTTTGAAGGAGTTGCACCACCCTAGAATGATAAAATTTAGGTAGAAATTATGTAATTTTTTACAAAGGGGTGATTAATTATTTTTATATTTTTATTGGCACTTTATTAAATACATTGAACTATTATTTTACTATAAATTTTTTGAAAAAAAATGTCAAAATGGTCGCGTTATGTCTATTTCTGTGGAGCTTCTCCGTGACCAACGTCCTTTTCTTTTTTTTTTTGTTACAGGCATCTTACACAACTATATTAGGAGTCAGTACGCAAGAATACATTACTTAAGGCGGCACATTCGCTGCAAATGCATATTTTGGCATTTTTTTTACGAAAATTTTATTAGTGATGCACCGAATTTGGGTTCTGCCGAATGCCGAATTCGACCGAATGTTCGGTTTAAATATGTGCCGAAGCCGAAGTTCGGCCGAAATTCGGTTAAATTTCGTGCGCTTTTGTCCGATGAACAGGTCAGATCGACATCACAAAAACACGTGTAATTGTTTATTTACTCTGTATTTTTTTTAATTAACTAAGCGGCACAACATAGTTCTGGATAGTTGTTATAGAATATTATATATTCAAATTTATTATTTTATTTTATTAAAGCATATTGTTGATACTTGATGTGGTTTCTTTTCTAGAGAATAAAAAATAATCCATTCACACGTTCCCTATTTACTTATAAATCAACATTTTGTCTAGATTTCATTTTAAATTAAATTTATTTATACTTTTCCATTTCTTATTTGAATCCTACTTATTTAATATTTATATAAATGTGAAATTTTAAATGGATGGATGAATGTTTGTTACTCAATTACAACAGAACGACTGAACGTATCTGGATGAAATTTAGCACAGAGATAGGTTATTGTCTGAAAAAGTACAAAGAATACTTTTTATCCCAGTAATAGGTTTCTGTGGGATGAAATCGAAGGTCTACACAAACAAAGTCGCTGGCAAAAGCTAGTTAATTAAAAAGCTACCGAAGTTCGGCAGATTTAACGAAATTCAGCCGGAGACGAAGTTCGGTAAAAGTTACTGAAGTTCAGCTATACCGAATGTAAAACGAACTTCGGTGCCTCTCTAGTTTTTATTATACATTTATATCAGAATATATGTGCTAGACTAGTAATTTTTAGGGCGATAACATAGATGGAACGTCTGTTCTTATATAAAAGTAATAAACTGAACCTTATTCACAATAATTAATAGAATATAAGTGCCCTTGAGGTGAGTATTCGCAAAAACGGCGCTATATAAATTATCCAAATATTATTATTATTATTATTAATCGATAGGCCGCGTCCAAAAAATTAATTTTTAGTGTCTTAGACGTGATTAATTTTTACTGAATATTTATGAGCTTAAAGCTAGCGTTATGATGAATAAACCCTACTAAATTAATTAGGAAATGTTAATAACATATTGATAAAGTTATAATTTTTTTAAATTTGCAAGAAATTTTTACGTTTTTCAATGATTTTCAAACCCTTTTTTTTTTTCATATAAAGAGATTTTGGAATGAATACGTAAATATACACGCTAGTGCAATGTTTATCTGACATTAGGTTTGTTGATATCTCGTTCTTGTCTTGAAAGATCACGATCCAATGACACCATACATCGACATTTGACATTTGGAAAATCGATGGATGGATAATGGTCCTTAAATAATAATATTATTTCCCCGGCACAAGTTTTTTAGAGACAGAAAAGAAATATTAAGAGAAAAATGAAGAAATATAATAATGTATGGATTTTTTATTCCAATAAACCCTTTGTTAGAAACTAAAAAAAAATTTAGGGATTTTTTTGTTCCTAATTTTACGAATAATCGTTTCTTCCGATTCGGATATGCTACATGATCTTTTTTCTGTCTCGAAAAAACTTGTACCAGGGAATGTGCATGTCATTCACTGAGGAGGAGCTCCACGGCGATTTAGTTTTTTTTTTCAAAAATTTCATATAAAAGAATAGTTTAGTTGTGTACCTTAATAAATGAGAATGATAAAATAATTAATAATCTCTTTGTAAAAAATTATCATATTATTAAGATACCCATTGAAGGAAGCAAAAAACACCTCATATGTTTCACACACTGAAATATTCATAAATTGTACAGTTGCCGGCAAACTTCTTGAAAATTTTTGGCGTAGTGGGGGAATGCGCAGAAGAAAAATAAAATTTGGGTCTCGGTGGAATGGTACATGCGCAAACTTCCCCCCACTATGCCGAAAAATTTCAAGATGTTTGCCGGCTACTGTAACTATGAAATATTCACAAATTTAGTTATATTTGTAAAAATATAACCTAACTTGGGAGAACGGCAGTGGCAGTAAGAGTAAGATGTAAACATAGCCATTTATAAATATCTTGAATAACTCACCATCAAGGCATGTTCTCTTTAGGGGTAGGCAGAGAGGATAGAACTCTTCTGTTCTGGCACATCACTTTTGCCCCACCCACTTTCATCTTTCTTCCCATCCCTCTTTGGTTGTTGAAACTTTTTACAGGTCCGTCTATTGATATTCGGTTTATCTAATCGTGCCATGTCTTTTGCGAAAGCTTATTATATGGCTTAAGTGATCAGTTAACAAAATGCAACATTGCATACATTGTGTAAAGTGATCACTTAAAGCAATTCAGTATAAAATTTGTAAAGTTAAAATGTATTTGGCGAGCAACCAATTACTAACAAATCACTTATCTTTTTTCCAGATGGCGAAAAGTGCCGACTCGTCTAGCTCGTGCAGCAGTGGCCGTTCCGAGTGTGGCTCGGTGCGCGGAGCGGCCTCAACAGACAGTGATTCCAGCTCGGGCGGTAGCAGCAGCGCAGCGTTGGCCGCCGCTTGTTCGCTGCAACTCATCGATGAAGAAGACCTCGCTGCACTACTTCCGCCTGAGCAGCAAGCGTGCGGCACGGGCTTTGGTGGATTTGGTGCGTGTGCAACGCAGGCCAAGCAGGAGAATGGTGAGTGAATCTTTTCATCTGGCTCTTTTAAGGGCAAATCATATACATGAATGGCACTAGATTCCTTATGGATAAATTAGTATTCTGAAAATAACAAGTATGTTATTTTTGAGATTGTTACCCCAACACTCAAAAATAGCCAAGACGGAGATCAACGGTAGTCCGTCTTATTTGGTGATTCCTATCCTAACATTCAAAAATAGTTGGTATGTTTTTATTTATGCTCATGTTTCTTAATTAATTTACAACTTTTGCAATTTTAAATGAGATCTTTGGAAAGTAGTTGTGTATCTTCATGGTCTAATTAGTGTGATATGTTGATTGGGGGGAATGTGAAACATAAAGGATTTATAAATGATTGCCATTAAAAACACAAGACAGGAAGCAGAAATTGCATCCTGTGTTTTTATGTTTACATATAAAATAGTGCTCTATTTATTTTCAACACCCAACAGTTGTGCAGTAACGGCAAATATACATTGAATGTAATGCCGAACTTTCAACAAGTGTGAGAGTTCTTAAAAAAGACCTGTTTATTTGATCTGGACCAGTCATTGCAATCTGGGGTTTTGTCCAAAATATAAGTTTTTAATATGCAATATAATTGCAAAGAGTGCAAGACAGGTCTCAAGAATCTAGCATAGAAACAAAAAAATTAGCGGTTCAATAGTTTATCTTGTGCTTAATTGAAGCATTTTTTTTCAAATTTAGCATAATGGCGGTCTTTGAAAGCTTAATTATGAATTTTGTTTGGAAAAAAAATCACTCTTTTATTATTTATTAAAAAAAAAAGTTAATGTCAAAAAAAAATCCTTCAATTAAGCACACATTTTTAATGCCTAAAATATGATGTTTAAATTTCATTTAAATCTGTCGAGTAGTTTTTAAAATATCGTGGAGACCGTTTTTTAAAACGTTATTTCGAGAAAAACGCATTTAAAGTTTTATACATAAATTATTAATACAAATACAATTTTAAAAATTATTTACGTAGAGTCGTCTATTTCTGGTACATATAGTAGATCTTCTCCCGATGTGTAAGCCTGCCTCCAAGATGTCGATTTGTTTTTGTCTACGTCTCATTCTGCCTTCTCGAGTGACCTGATTTGCACGTTGGTCAGCAATCTTTATGCGCTCTATATCGAGTTTTTCAGCATACCGGTGTGCATAAGGCCCAAAATTTAATCCAATTGCATTGGCAATCATTAATATTCCTTGCATACCTTCATGAGGTCTCATTATAAATTTTTGAAAATGATTATCTACTGCCTTAGAGGGCCCTGCAGTTATCATTGGATATTTTTAAAACTAATTACCGTAACGAGTTGATATTTTCACAGAATATTTTTGAAACATTTTACTTTAAGAAAATGCAAAAAAATAATCAATTTTTTTTTTAAATTCTGACCTACACGTAACCCCTTAACTTTAAAAATACTGGCGGTCTGTACTCGACATTGCCCGGGTGACAGATTTAGTTAAAAAGAATTGCAGCGGAAATTTGCACCATTATATTCCTGTATCTCTATATATATTAATATCCGTCCAACGATGCCCATTCGGGCTACAACAAACTTGACTTCTCGATGAACAATAATTAACTACGCAACAAAAAATTATTGAATTGTATTCCTTTTTATTTGTAAAGGTGGGATGGAGGAGGGGGTGAGCTAAAGGAAGGGGCAGGAAAAATGCCCTATATTTTCCGCAGGGTCCTAAAGAATAAGTACGCAAAATTTGATTCAGCTCAGTCAAATAGTGTAGATTTTTACAGAGACAGACTTATATTGAGACAGAGAGACAGACATTGAGTTTTATAGGTATAGAAATACATACTAATATTATTTTAAAAGTTGGTGAGAAATCACTTTTTTTCACACACATCTACTAATTTCTTCATCCAAAGAGTTAAAATATTAAATTTAAGCAAATATTTTCATCACAGTGATAGAAATATTGACATGACATGACAGATGTCTTGACGTTTCTCTATTTTTAAGTGTTAGGGAAACAATCACCAAATAACAGTCTTGTTATTTTCATAATACGGCTGATACACCTTTGTATGTTTAGTTTTCATAACATTGTCTATTGTTTGAATAAATTAATCTAAATATCTGAATCGCATTGATTCTGTTGAATTGATTAAACGCAATAATTTCATTATTCACTTATAATTTGCATGACATACATCCTCAATGTATTTCTATTAAAAATATTGGTAAACTCTTTTTAAGCACACAATATAAAAATTCTTTATAAAGTGGCGATGTTGAATTAATTTGTTTATTTATTTAATTAGTTAATTTGTTTAACTATATTCATAATGAATAACCACAAAGTAATAGCAAAATACAATAAATAGTATTCTATTAAATATATTGTCAAACTCTTTTTATGCATACAATATAAAAATTCTTAATATTTAAATTCTTTTAAAGCATAATTGTTGACTCGTAAGTGTCCAATTAGTTGTGAGGTAGTCCAATGTGTTAAATAACTCATTGTTCTTCCCTGTTAATTTATATTTTATCAATGAATATATTTACCCCGCAGATGGATCGAGCAGTGAGATGGAGCTCCCCCCGCAACTTGTTAGTGCGGCCATCCAACGGGCAACAGCCGACAGCTCCAGTTCCGATGCTGAGAGCCCCTCACATCATCCCTCCAGTCCTGCTGCCCCGCATTACGCCTCCAGCCTCCTGCAACAGTTTGTCGCTCAGACACAACTCCTCAGTCACACCAACACCATTCCATCTGCAATCGGACAATTGGGAACTGCGGTCCCTAGTTGCGCATTGAATTCTTCCATAGAAAAAGTCGGACTTACAGACGTGTTGACCTGCCCCATTCCTGGAATAGCGCAGATCTCTCCAAACTTCTTAACCACGGAGAATTTGGCTGTTGACAATCAACATTTAAGCCCGCAACAGACTGAGGAGTTATCTCAAATAAATAGGGATTTGGAAGAAATAACATCCATCACAGACGGAGTGGAAATTTCTATTCCCAACCCACCCTGTTTGGATGATTGTGTTGACAATGGTGATTTCATGCCGCTGGATATCCCTAGTTCGAGCGCAGATATCGAACCTAGAAATGTTGAGAGTGTGCAAGATGAAGTCTTGAGCTCAACTTGTTTTGTTAATAATGGACCGAAGGCTGATAATAGTACAAATTTTAATGAATCTCGAGAAACGGAATGCAAGAACCCTTTTTTGGATGTCAAACGAAAGCGTGGGCGGCCTAGGAAGGTTAAAGAAGAACTAAATACCGTTCCAGAACAGAAGATTTCAATAAATGAGCTTAGTGATGTCAATAATATAGTCGTTAATGAATTTTGCCATGACAATGATCCTCCCAACGTTTCCCCAGATTCGGGAATCCTTTCAAATCATAATTCACCGGCGCATTCGCCTCAGAGAAGACTTGATTCTGACGAAAGCTCTCATAAAATTAACAAAAATAAATCACCGGTCAAAATCAGTCCTGTCGAGAAAAGAGGCAGCCGATCTAAGTCAAAAAGCAGAATTAACAATAATAGAGATAGGTCATTATCTAGCGAAGCTAGTGTGAGAAGAAAAACTTTAACTGAACATGTTGAAAGAAAATATCCAAAAATAGAAAATTCTTCTCCCATACCAAAATCAGAGGGCACTAAAGCTGATCACAAAAAGAATGAGAACAAATTAGATATTGCCGCCTTAGATAGGATGCTGTACGCAACCGATAGAGTCCTATATCCACCTAGAAGAAAAGTAGGAAGACCCCCTCAGAACAAAACTAATGCAGTAAAGAAAGGTCCAGGACGGCCACCAAAGAATAAACCTGCGCCAGATTCGGGAGATAGTGATGAAGAACTTCACACCAATAGGAGTGTTCTCTCCGAGGTCTACGCCAAGAGAAAAGACTTGAACAAACTTGCAGCGATGCCAAAAAAGAGTGGGAAAAGTCTTAACAATTGGAGAGACAACCAAAGCGATCACGAAACTCAGGCGGACGAACCGCTCGATCCAACTTGGAGAGAAATAGATCTAAATCCTAAATATAGAGACATTTTGTCTGGATACAAGAGCGATCATGAAATAAAAACCTATAAGAGTTGTAGCAGACTTATAGAATCGGGATATAAAAGTGATTACGGATTTAAATCTGGCTATAAAACCGATCACTGCTGCAAGTCAGGTTACAAAAGTGACCACAAATCTGGTTATAAAAGTGATAAATCTGGATATAAAAGTGATCATAGCGTAAGAAATTTAAGAAGAAAAATGAGGAAATTAAAAAAATCAAGATCAGTCAGAGATAGAAGTTATTATAAAAATCAGAAATATTTTGTGTCTGATCAAGAAATTCTGCTTCTCGCCAACAAAACATTCAGTTGTTTGACCCTGGGACACAGCACAAGTGACTCGGATTCTGAAAGTCATATTCAGAACGCTCATTTGCCTTCCAAGTTCACAAGCAGCAGGGAATCCACCCTCGCTGCCTCTAAGTTAACACTTGGTGCCACCAGCAGATTAAATCCAGTATTATTTCCACCTCCAAGTGCGGTTGATTTGTTCGCACCCGCCCCAGTATTCAGTAATCTCGGATCAAGATTCTCGTCAAATCTTTTTAATTATAGTTTGTTAAATTCCAATAAAAGACTCGGCCTTAGTACTAGCAATAAGCAATTCTTCGGTTCACCTTTTTCTTCATTCACTCATAAGTTTGCTTGTCCTCCTATTTCTACCACCAGAAGTGATGGATTGTTCAAGTCAACATCGTTGTCTTTAATAGGAAGAGATATATCAAATAACAACAACACTTTAAAACAATCTTGTCGTAATCTTTCACCAAAAGGAAAAAAGTCGCAAAAATTATCGGAGAATATTTACCCAGTTTTCAAGAAAGAAAAATCTCCATTGCCAGTAATCGATTTATTCCAAAAATCTCAGAGTGCTTATGTTCCAAATAAATCATTATCTAAGAATATCTTTTTGAATCTCAAAAAGCCTCAAAAGAAAATTTCTTCACACTGGAAAAAACATAAAAATCACTTAGTCATAACTCCCACGAAATCACAAATTATCAAATCAAGCGGGAGGTTGTCAAGAATGTCCAGCAGAAGTAGTGTTGACTCTCGACATCATCGGCACAAATTAAAGAAGCTGAAGAAACAAAGAAGATCTAGGTCAGCGTCGCGAAATAGAGACGCCTGCAATAAGACCATGTCCGGGGTTGTAGATCAAAAGTTTGGGCAAGAGATGGATAATTTAATTAATCACTTTGTCAAATTATGCCATACAGCTCCCAAAGTCATTTCTCAGCAATCTACAAAAAATACTAGTGATAAAGTTGTACCTGAAAATATCTTAAAATGCGTCAAACGCACATCAAAAAAGCGTAAGGGTCTGGAAAATCCGGAAGTTCTAACACCTACTTCAAAAAGACGACACAAAAAACAACTGCAAGAATCTCAAGCCAAAGGCAAAGACAAAGACACAAGTGCTAATGAACATAAACTGCCGTTGAAGAAAAGGCATTACCACATTAATTCTTCTACTAACAATACACTCAGTCTCAGTCTAGTGGCAACGGAGTTTGTTGAAAACTTAAAAATTGAAAACTCCAAAAATGCCGATGCATTTCTCTGCACGGAATCCAACTGCCTCGGAGATTTGAAGGATGACGGAGTTAAAGAAAAATTGAATGCAACACCCAAGACTGGCGCAAAGTCAACCAATGCAAATGATAAATCTAAAAAGGAAGCATTGCTTACTAAGAATATGGACTCTAATGCAAACAGCGGCCAGCTTGATTCTGCCAAAGGTACGACGTCTAGCACCACTTGTCCTTCCAGCCCTCTGACATTAGATATTGATGAAAATGCAGATAGTAGCAACAGTAGACAAATATCACCTTCGTCTGCCGGTACCGATGATGATTTAAATATTAAAAAGCCCACCGGGGAACATTCAGAATTATCTAAAAAAATTTATGAAACCTCTGAAAAATTAAAAGCTGTTAACAAAATGGTTCATGATCTAGAAAAATGTTTGCCAAAAACTAAAGAAAGTGAAACAACCAACAAGGATTTGAAACAAGATTCCACCAAACCGACGATAACTAAATCTGATTGTAAAAATGCAGTTACAAGTAGTTCTTTAACAATATCTCCGCCAAATACAAATTCTGTTACTACTAAGAACTCTGCTCCCATAGTAACACCAAAAAAGAGGCACCGTTTGGAAGCTGATAGGCTAGCCAATTCAAGTCTTGATTTAGTTGTTCAAAGCCTCTCGAAGAAACTTTCAGAGGATAAAGCTCTCTTTATTGATAAAAATCATTCAGAGTCAACAAGCAAACACTCGGATATTTCTAGTGTAAAACACTTGGAAGACAGTACCACCCTCAACATGGCTGATGATTCCAAAAATGATGATAATTCATCCGAAACTCAGAAAACACATTCTTCGAGAACTGCCAGTAAAATTGTAGTTCCAATACAAAAATCTGAAATAATTACTCGAAAGAAAAATAGATTGGAAGGCTTGACTAGTAATTTAGTTTCAAAAATTAATCCTAGTTCTGCCACAAAGGTTTTGGACACTTTGATGAGCAATAATTTAAGAAAGTCTATAGAATCTCGAATTATGGAACGAAATAAATCTGGCAATAGTTCCAGTGATTCAAATGAAAAGTCTTCAGATTGTTCAAGATTTTACAAGGACAGCTTGAGTTCCATTAGTACTAGAGCAACTGTGATAAAATCACCAATTTCAAAATTGAAATTACCTGCCGAAGCGAAGAAATTGCCAAAAGGAACCGATATTCTCATAGAAGAAACTATTGTGGTCAATGTAGATAAACCGACAGGAATATTTGAACCTTCTGTTGATATTGAACTCCAGATTCCGAAATCATCTATTTCAATCAATCATTCCTCTTTAGAAAACTCTTTAAAGGGTGGAAAATTTGTAGGAAAACTATGTGATAGTAAAATATCTGGAAAAGTTACTAAACTCCATCTGGAAGGTGAAAGACAAATTCCTTTGTTGTCGTCTCCGCTTCACGTATCTTCTGAAACAAACAGTAAAAGCAAAAAAATCGAGTCAATAGCAGCAGTTATATCTGACAAGATTTTAGAAAGCGGTCATAATTTAAGACATTCGAAAAGAAACCACTCAAGCGAAACTGAGGTGAAATCATCTGACAATAATACTCTGAATCAAGATAATAAAAAGAAAAAGGTCGCTTCCAATATTCTAAAGGAGAGTAAACTAAAATTAACACCGAGATTGTTGCATCCTAAAGTACAAACTGAAAAACTAACGGAAGGGTCAAAGGCTGACACAGAAAAGACCGTCGCAGAAATAGAGAATGTGGTTGTAAAAAATGTGGAAAATGTTTCCACGACTAAACTTGCCGATTCATCTATGCCTTTAAAGAAAAGGGCTAAGCGCAGAAAAACAATCAATAGAACAGGTTTCCCCAGTGTGAAAAAGAAACGGAAAAAACTTTGCGTACCTACATCTATCAGCGACGAAACCGTAACTGATACTTGCACAGAATCTGCAACAGAAAATGTTCAACCGAGTTCAGCATTTGACAGAGTACCTAAAGTGGGAGAAGCCACTAATAGCTTCCTGGAGCGAACTACACGAAAAAAGCAAGGTGAGCTGAAAGTGGTTCTCAATAAAGATGACTGTCCAAAACAAGGAAGGGTTTCAGTAATTGCACTCGAACGCTTACAGGGAAAAGTCGCCGTTGAAAATAATAACATTTCTTTTGTCAA
Organism: Agrypnia vestita; assembly: GCA_016648135.1. NCBI lineage: Eukaryota > Metazoa > Arthropoda > Insecta > Trichoptera > Phryganeidae > Agrypnia > Agrypnia vestita. Next base: position 144,072 of record JADDOH010023988.1, read on the forward strand.
CAAACCAACTGTACATTCAAGTCACAATACAGAGACAAACAACATTAATACTGTTGCAGAATTGAGTACAAGTAATAAGAACAGCTTGCTGGCTACTTCAGAATTAGATTCTGTAGCAAAATGGGAGATCCTCAGTGAGACTGATAGTATACCACCAATTTCCTCAAGCTCTCTAATGAATGATCCTGAAGACAGTATTCCACTAAGTCTATTAAATTTGAAATCTGAGAGACCAAATAGCAGACTTGAGATGAAGAGCGATAGGTTGAAAAGAAAAATTAGGGAAGTCTCACCGTGTGACAGTTTAGAAAGTATTCCAATTTCCAAACGAATACCGAGTGACAGAGTATCTAAAGTAAAAAATAATACCCCGTTAGACAAAAGAAGTACAAGAAGTAACGAGGTTCCAAGTGCTAACGCAGTAGATACCGATGATTTACCATTAGTTACGCCTAAATCTAAAGGCAAAAAATCAAAAGCGACCGAAAAGATTATTCCCGATGCATTAAAACTCGATAGCACAGATAAGAATCTCAAGGACAGTACAGATGATCAAATTGATTCACCAGCAGAAACGTCAACTGTTCGTAGAATTGAACACAGAAGAAAATCCAGAAGTTGCAACACCGTTAAGAGGTTGAGAGATATGACACCCAGTTCGCGAGACAGTTCTTTGGAAACTGTAAAAACAATTAAACGATCTCCTAAATCGAGAGACACCTCTGTAGAGACCATCAAACATATGCAAGAAAATTGTCTAGAAAATGACCCACTACCAATACAGGAGAAAGAGATTGATTTTGAAAAGAGTATTGATGTCTTTTCAAAGAATATTATCAGCAAAAAGCGTATCATGTCTTCGAGAGATGATAGTCCTGCTAGCAGTGTTGAAAGGGGCTACAGGAGCGAAAGAGAAAAAGGATCAAACAAACGCAATCAAAAGATGAAAAAGAAATATCTGGTTGCTGGACTTTTCTCTGACTACTATAAAGACAATGAGTAAGTTTTTATTAATTTTTTTATGGTTTTTGTGTTGTTTGATAATGGCCTAGCAAGCCGAAACAGCTGGCACATTTAAAATAAAGCTTAACTTAAATAATAATAATAATAATAATATTTATTAAATTTAAATTTCTTTACTTTAAACATTTAAACAAAATTGTACATTTTATCTCATCAATATTAACAGTGATTTGAACTAGAACACTGCTCTATCTCGAATCTTGGTTTTAACCAATGATTATAGCCAGCTATTAATTTGATTGTCTTTGACATTTGTTCCTGTCCTACTGTTGTATTTATTGCGGCAAAATCTTTGTGTTTTTGGCATACAATGAAATATGTATGCCAAATTTTTAATTTTTGTTTATTTATTTTCAGTCCAAAGCCAACCGATCACAAATCAAAGAACTCGTACAACTCATCAGACTTCCCTAACGGAGTACTGCCACCTCCTCCCTATTGCGAGCGTTGGGTCAGACAACGAAGAATACACTTCACACTTCCATATGACATTTGGTGGCAGCATCAGTACAATCAGCCAGTTCCGTCATGGAATTATCGGAAAATCAGAACTAGTATGTTGTATTTGTCTTATTTTATTTATTACTTATTAGTTTTGTAGTAGACATATTTTTTGTACTCAAAGGATTTCATTATGAGCTGCAATGGAATATTTCATACAATATTGTCATCAGAAGGAACAACATAAGTGCAATATTTCATAAAATTGAACCATTTGGGCGTTGTATGTGCACACAATGTTTTAATTCTTATAATGTCGGTGGTAAAGTGATTGAAACGTGTTTTATTTTATTACTAGATATATATATATCATCATAAACAAAAATAAAAAGACCATCATTGTACTACCTTCAACAATGGTGGGATTTTTATTTTTAGTTTCAACTTTACATTAAGTAATCATTAATTAAAAGTTGTATATTTATTAATCAAAACAAAAAAGTATATAGGGAAATCATTCTCAAATGTAAACCTTTAAGTTAACCTATTTGAAATCGTATTAATTTTGAAAATGGCATAATGTTTTCATTTTATTTAATAATTCAATGAATGAGATCGACTGTTGGATTCTAGTTACGGTTAAGGGTGGACATTCGAAATTAGTAGTTTTGGGGATTTTTTTCAGATGTTTTTGGTTCCACTGCATTCAGTTTCCTGCATCATATTGTTGATTATATCACTGTACAACAAATCATTTTCTAGGTGCATTTTAAACGATTTAAATATAGAACATTTTGTTATTATTTTTGAGGTTGTTATTGAAATTGTTTTCGAGGCAAGAGATGATCTGAAAATGCAAAATAAGTTCAAAGAAAAAATATTATGTATCTTCAGTAAATCTCTAAAAACCATTCTGAATGCTGGAAATTTTTTAAACCTGCACAGACAGTATTTTATAAAGAGTACTTTACAATGAAATGGAGAGGAATTTATCTTTCGGTTATGTCTATAATTTTGTTGCGATACAAAACACAAAATGACATTCAAATATGTATCAACTTCTGCTAAAATAAATTGATGCGTTTCCAATCATGGAACTGAAATACTTGAATATAATCTGTCTAATATGTACAACACACTCTAAATAAATAATCTTCGTAATTTAAAAAAGAAAACTCTATTTTTTTCTTAATTTATCATAAAAAGTTACTCTGTTATATCTTGAAATAATAAATTCCCACATATTATATTCAAGAACATTATTATTGTGAAATTGCAATTTTTCAAAACAAAGTTCTGTGAAATTTAAAACCAAATTTATAGATATGTAGAGAAATCGAAGCAACGAAAAAATTTTAGTTGATTTTATTTTTCTGCATGTCTTTCTAATTGATTAATAAATTTGGTTTTAATATCAATGTGTAAATAGTAATACACATTTACTTTCCAGATGTTTACTTTGATGTGAAACCCACCCCAGATGGTTGTGAGAGCCAGGCCTGCAACTGCAAGCCATCCACGGAGTGCCAAGATGACTGCATCAACAGGATGGTCTACGCAGAATGCTCCCCACAGCTGTGTCCTTGCAAGTGAGTCATTTATATGTTACAGTGAATCTGTATTTCTAGTGAGTATATTATCACTGGAATTTTAGTGAAATTATATTCAAGGTCATTCTTATCATATCCAAGCAGATTTTCACCAATAGAAATTAATTCCAATTTGTCAAAAATATTTTAACTGATATCTTACTAGTGAAATTATTTGGTTTCCAAACAGTCATTATAATTAAATTTAACAGATCATGACAGATGTCTATTTCCGGATTGAGATTAAATTGATTATTGATAACAATTTAAGATTTAAGTTATTGCGTGAAAAAGGTTGAAAAGGTGAAAAACTGCATTATTCATTTCTTCTGTGCATATACATATATCTCCATGTAATTTTAAATGTCATTCTTACACATAAAATATGCTATTTATCTTGCGCTCATCTTAGTTATTGTATCACAAGTATTTTTCTTAGGTTGTATCATCTTGGTTTATAGTAATAGTAGTAGTAATAGCATAAATTTTTACAAAAACAGGACTTACAAGTTTCGTCAGAATTAACATATGATATATGATAATTCTGAGGAAACTTGTAAGATGGTCTCTGTATTATTTAATATTCATGTGTATTCTAATTGTTATTTGTACTGTTATGTTCCTATAATTTCCTATATTTTACTGTTAGTTTATATAACCGACTCTTAGGGATGTCTTGCCAATAAATAAAGTTTTTACCAGATTATATACACCACAGATAATCTTTTAATATTTATTGGATATGTGGAAATCTAGTGTTCTAGTAATCTAGTGCTTTCTTGATAAGTTAGCGATGGGATCTACAATGGGTTGAGCCCGAGCAATATGAATATAATCCAGAGGTTTCTGGAAGATAAAAATAAATCTGAAAACTCCACTTGTATTGTTTTTTATCTTTTATTAAAGGGCTGTTTTAAACTATTTGTTTAAAAATTATTGTTTTTTTTCTAGGGACCTGTGTAAAAATCAGAGAATTCAACGTCACGAATGGGCACCGGCTTTGGATAAATTCATGACGGAGAATAAAGGGTGGGGTATCCGAACCAAGATGCCCATCAACAATGGGACATTTATTCTGGAGTACGTCGGAGAAGTTGTCTCTGATAAAGAATTTAAGGTATGCTTTTTTCATTTTCTTAACTCTTCAATCATCTTTTCATGTACACCATGAAAACTATTATACAAGGTAAATAGGAACCAAAAAATCTATTTTTCTTTTTTTTGTCTACTTTATGATTTTTTTAGAGATGGAGAATTTAAAATTAGGTGTGTTTCACCATCTATTATTAGTTGAATAGTTAGGTTCTGATCGGCATTATATGTCGGATTGAATTAATTAGTTATTTTGGAATTTAAGTTAGCACAAAAGTCTGTGGGCGAAATCGAGTTTTGAGGTAAGTGTGCAGAGTTGTTCTTTAGATACATGTCTAACAAGGAAAAATTAGATGAATAAGAAAACAAAATAAAATGAGACTATTTTTAAATTATTTGAAAAAGGACAAATGATGATGAATTATTTGAAAAATTTGGCAAAAAAACAATGACACTGGTCAACCTGGTTCAACGTTTTTGCGCAAAAAACAAAACTACTGATGCAAAAATTAGATAAAAACAACAAACGCTTTAAGACATATTTCATTAACAAACTAAATGAAAAAAAATTCGGAAAATCTGCATTTTTGACTTATTTGATTATATTCCTTTCGCCCGCAGAAATTATCCTTATTCCAGTGATATAATAATCAACAATCCAATATTTGTAAATCTGTTGGAAAAATTCATTAGCAAAGAGGATTACTATGCACAATATATTATTTACTGCATACATTGAAGGAACTATTTTTAAAATCTAAAATATTTTATTAATATATGTTTCCACTCCCAACAGGACCGCATGGCGTCCCGATACGTCAAGGACACCCATCACTATTGTCTGCACCTTGACGGAGGCCTCGTGATCGACGGTCACCGTATGGGTGGCGAGGGTAGATTTGTCAACCACTCCTGCCGCCCCAACTGCGAGATGCAGAAGTGGTCTGTCAATGGCCTGTTTAGAATGGCCTTGTTTGCATTGAGGGACATTGGATCGGGAGAAGAGTTAACCTATGATTATAACTTCTCTCTGTTTAATCCTGCTGAAGGACAGGTAATTTTGCAGTTATCAGTTGACATTGTCATTTGTTATTGTTTAAATTTAGTTTATTTACACATAAAAATTAATTATTCAAACCCGTAATTATAAATTGTGGCCTTGAATGCATGCAGTTACAGCTTATCGAGTTTTAGTCACTAATATTTTAAAAGCATCTTTTAATGTAACCAATTTCCCCCCCCCCCCCCCCCCCATACTCACTCATAATTCAAATATGTCTAGTGTTTAGTATTCTAAATTCTGTGAGATATTCATGTTCACTAGTTTGAGCTATCCATATTATGGTAGGAACCCCCTTAATTTTAATTTGGGCATAATGCAACTGTTTCACAACTCAAATCATAAATTTTTCATTTATTTTTTCACATGTGTTTCAGTTATTTGATGTTTATTTTGTACTGAGTGATATTTTAAATCGTTTGTGCCCGTTTTTATACATCTCACAATATTGTATTTTTTTTATTTATTGCACCTGATGAAATTATCAAATTTTTTCCTCAATAAAGTATTTTATAAAGATATCGTAAATTACATTGTTTTTTTCAGGAATTCAAATTTCTAACAATTCAAGGGATTTTGCATAATCTAGAACAACTTTTTCAGACTATTGATTCTAAAATTAAAGAGGTTCTACTATAGTAAATATGAACATTTGAGGGGATCATTAGCAAAAGCGTCACTATCCAATATACAAAATTTAGATAAACGTTTTCGTAACTGTTTTTAAAGCTAGAGATTTTTATATTGATTTCAAAATTAATATGCTTTTGATAAAATGCTTCTAAAACACACAAACATGCCTACGAAATCATTTATCAATTGTGAAATTGACAGTCTTTGTAATGTAAGCATATCTATACGTGTTGTCCTATATTCTCGTTATACGTGGTGCTTTTTTCTTAACTTTATGTTAATACTCATTTTTCATAAAATTTAAATGTTTTAATTTTTATTTCACAAAAAAATTAATTTATATTTCTAGCCATGCAAATGTGACTCTGACAACTGCAGGGGTGTAATAGGAGGGAAATCCCAGAGGATAATACGGCCTCCTGTGAAAACTCAGTCAAGATCTTCCAGCGTGGCCAGCACGGTGAACTCTGCCGTGGTGACATCTAGCCAGTCGCAAAACCCTGCTCCCTACGTTCCAAACAGAGTGGGCAGACCTAGAAAGGCAATCAAAGCCACCATCAAACCCAATTGCCAACTAAACAATACTCTGAACATCAGTATTCCTGACAGGAACGAAGTGGCATTTATGAAGGAGGTCCAGTCACTGAGTTCAAACGGACGCTTCTGGCAAGAGCCGCAGATGAAACCTTTAACAAACAGAGAGAAAGTGATGGTCAAAGATAGGCATTGCTTCCTGCATCGTAATCTTGATAAGGTATTATACAATTTTAATGGCTTGTGCTTCTCAATATTTTTCAATGATTTTTGATAAATTTTCATTCAAGCCATAGAAAGAATTTGTATATTATGATTTATAAATTTATAATACATAACAGATTGTGTCACAGATCACTAATGGTGTCATTTGTTATAAAACTCAATAGTTCTTAAATATATATTGAATGCTTTTCTTACAAATTATTAGTTACTATCATTAACTTTTTTTTTGTGATAACAATCACAGTACTATATTTATTGCCTGCATAATCATCTAACAGTGATTTAACAGTCACTTTTCCATTAAACAAATGCTTGTAAATGTTTAATTAAACAAAGTCCTACAGTAGCCAAGCCATGTCTCTAGAATGTTTATATAAGTAAGGATCTTTTTACTAAACTATGTTTAACAATGTACAAATTCTTCAGGTTCGCCGCATTCGTGACAAAATCCTCTCGCATCCTGCTCTAGCATCTACCCAGCACCTCCTCCAACCGAACCACTCCCAAATCATTGGTAGTCCTCAACTGACCCCCACTCTGGGTTCGGGACAACCTATGCAGCTCGGCATGAACAGCCCGAGTGTCTTCCTCACCAGGCTGCATGCCCTCAGGACTCCCCGTAACATCAAGACAAGGCGACTGGCCCAGGCAGAGGATAACCCGGAGCTGAGCAAGCAAGCCAGACTGGCCAATATGTTCCGCGAGCTGTTCAATGTGGTTGTGAATGCTAAGGGTAAGAATATTACATTTCACGCGTTGCGTTGAGTGTTGCAATGTATAGAAACTAGAACCCCAACAACATCTTAGAACTATTTGCAATGAATTATTTTCCAAAATTAATCTTAATATTTTTATTATAAAATGTAGTTTGTGTGTGAAATGTTTACTGTAAAAATATGTAATTTGTGAATCATATTATTTAATTTTTATTTTATTTTGTCAACCAACAGGGAGACATAATTGCTTGGTAGGACAAAATACAGAAAAAATAGGTAAATGTCTCCCACAATAAGACATAATTATATTCATCGTTTATCGAATAAAACCATAGAAGCAATAACACTAAAGATATTGTATTTCAATATTTTCGTTCTAAATATATCAACGACTATAAAAATACTTAATTTTACCACTTTTTTATTTAAAAATAACACTTTTTTTAACAGATAAATAATTAATGCTCGGTTTGAAGACGACATTTGGAATGATTTATTGTCCGGTTTGCGCGGAAAATGAGGTTACTTGACAAATAGAAAACATTAATTCATTCAAAAACTTGAGATATAACAGATGATAAGTTTAAAAACCCATAAACGCAGGTAAAATAGGCCGAATTCGCATACTTGTCTAGGGAGCGCAGATCTGCGCTCCGGCACCCAACCGTTTAAACAGACAACATGAACAAAATTTTTGTTTATTTTATCTCAGTCAGTTTTTTTAATCTTAATTAAATACATACACGGTTTTTATCGTGCGATCGCAACCCCACATCTTTGGACACGACCGCTTTAGATCTCTGTGGAAGTCCAGTATTTTGAACCGGGGCAAGCGAGTGGATGTGATTGCAAATAGTGTACATGTACATATTATTAATCTTGTGAATTTTCTTACAGATGAGAAAAATACGATTGTGTGCACACCATTGTTGAGAAGGAAAGCAGCGAGGAGTGCTGAACAATCAGGAATGCCAGCAGATTTGTCCACCATACAGCAGAATATAGAGACCGGACAGTACAAGAATGTGGCACTATTCGACTCGCACTTCAATTCCCTGTTTGCCTCTGTAACTAAAACTTTTGGACGTACTTCCAACCTGGGGATAGTAGCTTTGCAACTCAGGAAGGTGTGTTATCAAATAATCACTTGGAGATATACCTATAAGTGATGAGATATAATGTGATTGTGATGTTCAGTTCCCAGTACACTAAAAAAATCTCTTACCATATTGCAGTTGCCAGTCATTATTATAATCAAACACCAATCATAGTTTATTGTTTTCAAAAAAGATCCCTTAGACGTATGTGTGGCAAATCCATGTATGATAGAGTAAAGAATGAAGATATTAGGAATGAATGTAAAACTGATCGTAGCATAATACGTAGAATAAAAATAGGGTCGCTCAGGTGGTTTGGGCATGTTGAGCGAATGAATGAGGAAAGAATGGTAAAAAAATATATAATGCATGTGTTGACGGCGCCAGAAAGAGAGGGCGACCATGGAAGACGTGGCCTGTCCAGATTAACCAGATACTGGAAGATGGTCCCGTTATTAGAAGCCTGAACAACCGTCGAGCTTGCATGCGAAGATGCATGAATAATGTAAACGAAGTGAAAGTTGTATGTCAGGACAGAAGAGTTTGGCGCTCTATCCTCTCTGCCTACCCCCACGGGGAAACGGTGTGATGGTAAGTTAGTTAGTTAATTAAGAAATATAATTTCATGTGTTTCATATTGAATACAAATTTACATTGTTTATGTACTTGTTTACACTGTCAACATCAGTGCATTTTTGATTAACTGATATAAAAAATGACCTATAAAATCTAAATTCTTGTCCTTGTTGAAATTTTCATTCAGTTCATAAAAATCTTCAAATCAAGAATTTTCGTAAAAATTCATTATTTAGTTCCTTCTTCCAACCTTCTGTGTCTGAATAATTTTAGACATTCTAGATTTCTTACATTCTTAACCACTCAGATTTAGGAAAGCAAATTATCTATTGATTCAGACATGAGATTTTTTTTATTTGGATGTCTATTTTATTTATTTTATGTATTCATACATTTACAGGTGTACAACAATGCAAAGCTGGACTTTGCTGAACAATTGACCTCTATTTTGGGACCGGATGATTCCCTGCCACAAGGATTTTTGCAGAAGAGAAAGCAAGGTAAGGTATTCAAAATGAAAATAAAATTACTTAAATAAATAATTTGTATACTGTTGTATTTTGCTATAAGTTTGTGGTTATTCATTATGATATAATTAAACGAATTAACTTTGTTTATCACCACTAAATTTTTTGGTAAAACCAACCGGTTTCGGAAACAACGTTCCTTCGTCAGGGTATACTTAATACTAATTAAACTTTAAAAAATTATGAACAATCGTACTTCAGTGTCTAGTGTCCTTACCCCCATTTGGACACTTGACACTGAAGTATGATTGTTTATAATTTTGTAAAGTTTAATTAGTATTAAGTGTACCCTGACGAAGGAACGTTGTTTCCGAAACCGGTTGGTTTTACCAAAAAATTTAGTGGTGATAAACAAAGTTAATTTGCTTAATTATATAAATAATTTGTAATTAATAATAATTTGTAATTAGTAAGAAATAATTTTTTAAGATTATAGGCCAAAATTTTAACTCACTTGAATATAGTCTAATTTAACAATACAATGTGCCAGCCGTGTGCAATATTCTACCAGCTTTAAACGTAGATACATTTTTTTTTTAAATTATATCATAAACGTTTTTCATTTACTCTTTCCATCATTGATTATCTAAACTTTTTTCTTTTTTTCAGAGGAAGTAATTATGTGTGTGTGCGGTCTTCACGGAGAAGAAGGCTTAATGGTACAATGCGGTGGAGAATCGGAACAAAGTGGAAATGGAACGCCAACACTATTGTCTAAACTTTCCGAATTCGAAAAGAACTCCAATCGTGCTTCCCTAGAAGCCCACAAGAATGAAAGTGAAACTACTACAAAGAATGGAGCTAAATCGGAGGCCAAACACGACCATTCAAAGGGCAAGTCAGATGCGCATCATGAATCGAAGGATGCAACTAAAATACCATCAGATGCGTCATCTGCGAACAATGTCGGCGAAGTGAGTGCCAAACCTTTGAAGGGATGTGGCGTCTGGCAGCACGCGAGGTGCATGGCGGTCACGGATGTCGGTGAACCATACTACTGTCATCGATGTCAACCTAGAGCAGTAAGTGCACAACACAAAAATATGATTTTTTTTCTCAAAATTAGACTTACTTGCTTACCATCACGCCGTTTCCCCGTGGGGGTAGGCAGAGAGGATAGAGCGCCACACTCTTCTGTCCTGACATAACTCTCGCCTCATCCACATTCATACATCTTCGCATGCAAGCTCGCCGGTTGTTGAGGCTTCTAACGGGACCATCTTCCAGTATCTGGTCGCCTTCTCTTTCTGGCGCCATCAACACTTGCATTATATATCTTTCTTACCATTCTTTCCTCATTCATTCGCTCAACATGCCCAAATTTTATTTTTATTCTTTTGAATTATGAATTAAGGAGTTTTATTGTATGTATAATGAATTTTTTTTTTTTCTCACTGAATAATTTGGTGTTTTATAATTACAATACTAACTTTTTGGTTTTAAATTTTTATCAAAGTTGAGTTTTACAGTTCTAGTTCGTATTTATATAACGAGGTATTTTGTGTTCCGTCTCGACGCCTGGAATCCATTATGAGAGAACAGCCTGCTGTTTCGGCACTTATTCACGCGTTCCTACCCCCTCTGATTCCCTGTTTGCGACAATTTATTCCCGCTGGTATCCCCGTTTCCGGTTGCGTCGGCGCAACGGTTTTTCTTTCATATGACGTCGCTGTTTCGCGCCATTTGCACGCGTCTAGACACGCCAACTTTTGTTGTGATTTTTTTTTTTGTGTTTCTATTGCAATCTACCCCCTTAATTTTTGATCCCTAGGTTAACAAACATTAGACTATACGAATTTTTAACATAGTGCGACAGGACGTTGATATTTTAGTGTAAATCCCGTGAATTTCGTCAAACGATTTGTTAACAAGATGGCGGACGAGCAAGCTCCTTCGCCGGTATCCTCGAATGACGGATCTTCTTTCGAAGAACCGAGTCGAAAGAGACGCCGCGTAGCATACGACCCGCGTGTAGACCACCTGCTAAAACAGGTGACTGCTCTGACGGAGGCCTTGTTAGCAGGCGGCGCGGCTCCTGCATCAACAACGCCGCCAACGCCGGAACACGTGGCCGCGAGCGAGCCCAGCGTGGAGGACGCGAATGCGTCCTTTATTCAGCCGCCGCCGAGCCTCAGAAGGGCGAAGAATACGCTGGAGTTCGGCAAGCTCAGCACGGTCGTGAAGGAGCCGCCAGTACCGAGAGCGGACCCGAAGCGGATCGAACAGATCTCGAAGTTGCAACACTTCGATTCCGACGAGTGGTCAGGCGTTCGCTATGCGGAAACGCAGAGAACCTACGCGGCGACTCCCACATTTGTGGAATTGTCGGTGAACGACGACTTGAGAAGGATCGATAACGCGCCGTATTTTTAATTTTCTAATCCTTCCGCTTCGGCTCTCTTCGAGCGGATTCAGTCGATGTTCACCAGCGATGCTCCGTACAATAAGGTTTCGGACGACATCCTGCAGATTGTGTGCGGCAGACGGGCAGAGTGTATACTGAACCGGCGAAAGGCCATATTGGAGGGCTTCAAAGACCCTTTCGTGCGAGAAGGTGCGGCCAAAATCCCTCCAAGCTCGGGATACTTGTTCAATAGGGAAGAGCTATCGGCGTATATCCTAAAGAACGGGGGGCCAGGAGAAGGTGATGGTCTCGCCCGCAACCCGAAACCTGGCCCAACCGTCAACATCTCAGCCCCAGCCGTCAACTTCTCGTCGAGCTCCGAACCAGGGATACCTCCAGTCCCGTAAGCCCTTTCTGCCGGAGCCGAGGACAGGGAGCGAGGCCCAGGGAACCCGAACAGGAGACCTATCCGGAAGGCAGACCACGGCCGAAAACCCGCTGGTGACCGTAGCCGTAGAGGTAGAAGATGACGCGAGGCTGAACAACCAGTTCTGGGGAGGACGCTTGAGGAGGTTCCAAAGCACGTGGAAGGAGTTCGGGGCACCACCTATAATGCTGAGAATCCTCAAGGGCGCGAGAATCCCCTTTGTGGCCAAACCTCCGTTAGTCTTCCCCACCAGGCAGCTGTTGAGCAGCTTCAGCACGAAGGAGTCTCGAGACATGTCGAGTCACATTCGGGCCCTGAAGATGTCAGGCGTGCTGGAAAGAGCAGATCATTCTCCGAGCTTCATCTCAAATCTGTTTCTAACTCCGAAGTCGGACAACTCCCTAAGGCCGATATTCAACCTGAAGGCGTTGAATGCCTTTGTGGAGGCGAAACCTTTCAAGCTGTTCAACCACTTTCGGGTCCCAGACTTCCTCCAGCCCAAAGATTGGTTGGTGAAAATCGACCTAACCCAGGCATACTTTCACCTACCAATAGCGGAATCGCACCGAAAGTTCCTGAGACTATACTACCAAGGGAACTTCTCCAGATGACCTGCCTGCCCTTTGGCCTGTCATCAGCCCCGAGAATGTTCGCAACGCTGTCAAACTGGCTAGCGGGACTCTTGCGGAAGAGAGGAATAAGGACCGTAGTCTACCTGGACGACTTCCTTCTGGCCAGTCAGTCAAGGGACCTGCTAGCGACCCAGGCAGTAGAGACGGTCAATCTGTTCCAGTATCTGGGTTGGTGCATCAACCGCGACAAGTGTGTCCTTATACCTATCCAAAAGCTGGAGTTTCTGGGCATAACTTGGGACACCGAAGCCAACCAGAAATCCCTCTCGGACCGCAAGTGCTCTGGCCTTCGCCAAGTACTGCGCCGCCCGATCGAGGCCGGCAGGTGCTCCCCCAAGCAGGT